>VZRO01006634.1:94715-248372 GCA_013397915.1 Daphoenositta chrysoptera
GGTGATGTGTATTCCTGCAGGTGTTCAGGCCACTCCAAAGACAAGTGAAGCCTTGCAAGCCTGGCTGGGGCAGGACAAACACCCACGTGGCCTTCATGGCTTTGGTGTGGTGCTAGGAGTTGTCAGTTCCCTCTGTTCTTTGTGAATTCCGAGGTGCAGCATTGCTGTACAGGATTATTTTAACTTGAACAGTGATTATCACTGTGGGAGATGGTCCTGCCCATACTCAAAGGAAGTGTGACAGTTTCCTGCAAGCTGTTGGAGCCCTTTGCAGGTGAACTAGTCTGGATTTCTCTCCCCTTGTAAGAGGTGCTGTGTTAGGGATGCATCAGACACCAGACTTTGCATTGTCAGACAAAGGCCATGAAGTGGCTCAGAGTTCTGCTCTGACCTGCTGAGCTGATGTGAAGGTTGGGGAGAAGAAACACGAAAATAAGCCATTGTGTTCTGTAATGTTTTTATTTTATTTTAAAATAGCCTGCCCTATTAATCTTCTTTCCTTTTTTTTTTGAGTCTGTGCTATTCTGTTTCTCATCTGGAATTACTCTTATATAACATCAAGCCTCAGATTTATGGTTCAGATTTGTGTGTCTTTGGGACCCTTAAGCTTTCTTGCAGCTGATTGTTTTTTGAGGAGATGCAAAATCTGCTTGAATACAAGTATGCTTTAGGGGGTTTGATCAGAGCTGAGGCAGCGTGTGGTGCTGGCAGTGACGTTCACGATCTGCCTGCACTGATGGGGTGTTTGATAGATAATTCTGTTGTAGTCCTCTACTGGGGACTCCATATTCCCTTTCTTATTTTCATGCCTTAAAAATGTGTTTGCCTTGATTTTGAGGGCAGCTTTTGCTTGTTCATTTTTCAGTCCCTTTCATCTGATTCACAAGTGATCTATTGTTATTGAGATACTCTGATGGCAGGGCCCTGGGACGTGTGGTTTTTAATGTATGACAAAACCTTACTGTGTGTTTAAGCGAGTTATGTACTTTAAAGAAATTAAAGAATGTCAGGCTAGTGTGGTGCCTCTGTGGGAAGGAGTTAGATGAAGAATCACTGAAGTACTTGTTGGTGATCAGGAATTTTTTCCTAATACTTGGCAGCACTGAGTGCATGGAGTTTTGCTGTGATGGTCAGGTATGAGGTTTAAAATACCTTGACTATTCCTGACAATGCATCTGTGTCTGAGGAGAGATGATCACCCCTGGAACAGTCTGGGTGCAGCACTGAGTCCCTTCCCAGGTACTTCCAACAATTTGTGTGTTGGCTTGATCCAAAGCTGGAGGGATTCAGTATGGGGCATGTTCAGGGATTGTGAGGGTGTGCTCCCCACATTTAATTGACATTAGGCTTGTGGTCTGGGTGTTCAGTACAAGGCTGCAATAGGAACTTCTGAGTCTGGGCTGAGGGAGTTCTGGTGGACTTTTCTCACAGTGACTGCCCTGGTTTTGGTGAAGTTGTTTGTTGGCTTTGGTTGCATTAGGATGAAATGGTGTCAGCTGTACTTTGATCCCGGTTTTATGGGTTTCTTACAGATGTACAAAACTGCAGTACCAATGTCTTTCTTGCCATCTTGCTTCTGCTGTTCTCTAATTGGTCTCAATAATATCACTAAATAGAGAATTATTTTTCCTTTTACCTCCTGAAGTGACTGGAAACACCTGCTCAAGTCTGTTTAGCACTACAGGTAGAACTTGGAAAAAAACAAACTTGCGGAACAGCAAACCCTTTTATTTTTTTTCTAGCCTTCAGTATGAGAAATTGGCCAGTGGACCATGTTCTGAAAAGCCTATTTGTCTTTCCTTATTTTAGCCTACCTCATGGGGAATTTAGGTACTTGTCTCTTGTGAGCTAAGCAATATGACTCAACATTAAGCAACTTGGAAAACATCGTGTTTCAGCCTAGTCTACAGTGAGTAGACAATTGATGGGGTTTCTTAATTTTTAAGAAAGTAATTGTCATGAGAGGTAGCCCTTGCTACTTGGCCAGGGGATTGGTCTTAACTTGTTTTCATCAAAACACTCAGACTTTCTGAATAATGTCCTGAAGGGAAATGGTTCTTGGCAAAAGAGTTCTTAATTACATTCTATTTCAAATTTATTTTACATTCTGATCTTTATAGCAAGCAAGTGTAATGGGTTACTTCTGAGAAACTGGTGTTGTGGCCTGCCCCTTGGGGACTTCTGGGGAGTCACAGAGAATTACAGCTGCTATTAAAGTTCTTGCAGTAATCACAAATTGAAAACACAAGAAGCCAGGAAAAGTGTCTTGCAATTATCTTTGAGTCACAAACTTGCAGCAATGCCTAATTCACCTCTAAATTAGAAAGGAGATGTTCTAGTGCTGAGAAACATGCCTGCATATTTTAGTGACATGATAAATTGCTTAGATGCTTTCAATCTGGTGTCATTTAGTGTTGACTTTATCTGCATACGGTATTTTAATTAGTACAAACAATAATTAGGTGACAATGGTGAAGTCTTTAGCAAGTATGAATCAGTATTTGTTCATATACCTTACTAGAGTCACATGGGAAATAGTGTAGGGAATACTTAATAACCTCTGAAAGAGGATAAAAAAAATCCTTCAGTTTGTAAAAATGTACTAATAAGGCTGGTGGTGATGCAAAATGTAAATAATGGATGTAGTACCTTGTCTTGAACAACTCCCTTCTTGCTCTGCTGGTGGGAATGTTTTTTTTCTGGCAGCTGGATAATGAGCATAACTCTTGTACCTTCCTCCTTTGAATGCTGCAGCTATGCCATGGAAAACAGCTTGTACTCCAAATGCAGCTATGGTTCTGGAAATCAGCTTCATTTTCCTTGTAGAAGGTCAGCAGGGGCCGGGGTGGGAACTCGAATTTCCTGGCAGGGGTCACTTGGGCTGTTCCCAGAAAAACCTCTTTGCTTGGCAGGGGTGGTGCATCTCAGGCTCCTCTCTGGGAAGTGCCCTGTGGTGACAGCGACTTTGGCGAGGGGCAGAGCTTTTGGCTTCAGCCCTTTCTGGGCACCGCCTGATGCTGCAGCAGCAGCTGAGCTCCTGTTGGGGGCTGTGCCCAGCCTGGGGGTGTGGAAACTTCAGAGCTTGGAGTGAGCTCTGCCTGTGAGAAGGACAGTCCTGCTCCTGACAAATGCCCCTGAGGCTTAGCGTACCCTCCTGACCAGCTGGGCATGATAACATTGAGAATAACCCCAAAATCTGAATGACAGCAGCTCTGCCTTTGCATAAAGTGATGTGAAACCATTGCACCTCATGGCAGAGTTTCCTGCTTGTGCTTCTCTGGAAAGACCTGCGGGCCCTGGATTGTCAGCATTTAATTTCTGCCACGTGTTTGGTGTTAATGAAGTCTTCCCAAAACAGAAAATGGCTTCTGAAGCTGAAAAGCATGCAACCCCCTTATTGTCACTGCAGGACATGTCTGAAGCTATGCTGCACATCCACGTGCTCTGTCCCTGCATGAAACCAAGGTTTTGAGTGGCCTTCCTCTGAACTTGGTCAATCCTGTAAATTTCTGGTACGAACAGAAAATTCCTGCAGTTTGTAATAAGCACAATGTTTATACTTATGTGGTGGTCAGGGATGCTTTAATGAAGATTTGCCTTGGAAATCACCGCTGAATTAGGCAAATCTGTGCATTTGCTGACAAGTGTAGTGCAGAATCATTAATGCCTTTTGTGAGTTACTTCTTAAGAGTATGGGATTTACTTCTCAAGGAAAAAAAATAGGAATAATAGTTATTACCAATTCCCTGGGCAACATCTAATTTCAAGCCTGAATTTCAATGTATAAAACAATAGCTGAATAGAAATAAATCTTTAGATGTATTCTGGGAGGACTCTGCCTATTAGAGCAATTTAAAATATAAGAAATAATTATTAATGCTTTCATCCTTTCAGTAAAACCCTGCATGCCCATTAACTAATTACTCTCCTGCCTGCAGATATTAAACTTAATGCTGAAATATTGTGTTCATATCCACAGCTCCCATTTTTGTCTAGAAATAATTGTAGTTATGCACACAAAAAATTGTAAAGTACCTGCATTTTTTCCACATAGTACTGAGATTTAATTATTACTTGAGTAGATGTAAAGAAGGAATTTGGGGTAAATAACTCTGGAAACATTGACTAAAACATATAATAGTCCTTCTACAAAACAAATATTTTCATACCCCCAGTGTTTTAGGTCAGGCTGTCACACTTGATGCTTTTATTTAATCTTTCCAATTTGACTACTTTCCAGGCAAAATTTTTAACTATGTTTTTCTGCTAGAATTTTCCTACTGATATAACTTAATTTCTAGTGATGCTTGGTAACTTCAACACACTTTTCCCAAGAAGGAACACCTTGCACCCTAAACCTGAACATTCCTTAGCTTGTTAGGTCAAATTCATGAATTATTTTTATTAAATACAAACTTTTGTTTCTTATCCTGTCACAACAAACACTGCAGAGTTGGAAGCTACACAGAGTATCCACATCCTGAAGCCATTATTCCTGCAAAGGCAGTAGCCTGCTGATGTGGCTGTTGAGTAAAACTGTGCTAGAGGAGTATTTCTTTTTAGCATGGAACATCTTGGGACTCTGTAGGGCAGAGGTCACAGAGGCTGAATTTCTTCCCAGGTGTTTTGCATTTTCCTGTCTTAAAACTACTATTTAACTGGAGCTGTCAGAAGCAGAAAGATAAGTAAGGTTGTGGCCAGGCCTTGGGCAAGGTTTGGGAGAGCACATCCCCCTTCCCCAGCCAGGAGACGTGGGGACTGATACACACTTGCACGGAAAGTGCTGCAGAAAAAGAGTGATACTGATAACAAGGTGTTTTTTGATTAAGACATGTCAGTTTTGAAGGTAAAGAAAAATGTCTGGGGAAAAATTGAGTAGGGTCTGGTGCAGCAGAATCTCTTAAAATAAGAATGAGAAGTCTATCTTGGTGTGTGAGTTGACAAAAAGTTCTCGTGTCAAGTCAGTGCTGTACCGTGTTATAACACTCCTGGAGACATCTGTATCTCACTTTTTAGGATTTGCCTGTTTCTGTGATGACTGGCACTGCTCTCTTAGCACATTGTAGGACCTGCATTTGGCTCTGCTGCTGCAGGCATCCTTTTTCCTGTGTCCTGCTGCCCCACGATTTCTCCTTTGCACATTTTCTGTGTTTTCCAGCTTCCAAGACCTCCATCTGCTCTCTTGTTTTGATCCCCTTGTTCACCCGGGCTCCTACCTGCCTCCCCCAGGTGTAAGGAGGCTGCTGAGCTCCTGCCCAAGCCCAGAAAGAGCCAGGGGACTCTCCTGTACCACTGAGCTGTCCCTTCATTCTTTTCCTCCTCTGTGAGAACAGCAGCACTCTGCAAAGTGCTTTAATATCACCTCACAGGGGAGGCAGGCACGCTCACCTCCTCCAGGAGGAATAAACAGAGCTGTGCTCGAGTCAGTGCTCCAGAGCTCCTTAGGTCTGTTTCGGTCTCACTCAGCAGTGTAGCTCACTGTAGGAACAGAGAGTTCTTTCCTTGAACTACTGGCTGGATTCTGAGGAAAGCTAAAAAGTTGAAGAAATTTAAAATCATGCTTTTGAGAAGTTATTTCTGTTACTTGTTTTCCTATTTAACAGGAGAAAAATATTTCTTCTGTTCTCTATCCTTAGTAAAATTGCTGTTGGAGAAGAGGATTATGGGCCAAGTCTGAATATTTGCTTTCTTCCTGAACAAGAGCATTTTTTGAGACTTACAGAATGTCTGGTTATTTTGGTGCTTTGGCTTTTCTTCTAAATGGTAGAGCAGAATTGTCATCAGAAACACAAGGCTAAGGACAGGTGTAACCTGATGGAAAAGATAAATAACAGGCCACTTCAAGGAGCAGCCTGATTGTCTAAGGCCTTTTAAATCAAAGGAGGGAAAATAAGTGGGGAGCTTTTTCCTTTCATCCTCTGTCTTGGAGACATAAATATTCAGGTTCTTTTGGTTTTTCTGTGAAATACTACTTCTTTCTAGGCCCAGCACAGGGCTTGAGTCTCTAATCTGGTTTACTTCTGACTGCTCTGAAATGTGCTGATCCCAAGGAAGGCCTAGGTGGTTCTTAGACTTCACTTATTTTCTAGCACTGTTATAAAATGTCTTATTGTGGGCTTTTGGACTGAGTTCCTATGGGATTCAAATAGGAAACTTGTAGGAAAAAACAGGAGATGCGGCTGCATTATGTTTGTGACAGTGTCTTGATGTACATTTAGTGCTCTAAAAATGCTAAAATAAATACAAGTTTCTTAAACATAGTTTCTATTTATAAATAAATATTGAAGCCTCTTGGTTTCCATGTTGCTGTGGAATCATCCTTTAGTTGTAATTTAATGTAACTTTGGGCTGCTCCTGTACCAGGGCAATATTTCCTGCTGTGTTTTGGCGTTTCCTCCAGCCTCACCAAGATCCAAGCCAAGATAAGGAAATGTGCATGCATTCTGATGAAGCTTCCATGATGAGGATTTGGAGAGGCCCTTATGTTATGAAGAAACATCCAGGATTTGAACCAAGCTCTTGTGACCCCTTAAGTAACGCTCTGTCTTCAGGAAAACTCCCCATTTCTTAGTGACAGACTCAGTTACATTTTTCCTCTCAAACCCCCTTTTTTCACTTAGCTGACCTGCCTCTGTGTTTTATGTAGTAGCTTGGTTTAGTCAGAGACCTTTTTTTCTTCCTCCAACTGGGGCTGGACTAATCAGTTGTCAGCTGCTGCCAGGGTTCTTTTCACTCACCTTGAAAGGAAGCAGCTGCCTCTGGAGTTGGTGGGATTTCATCTGTGTGTAAATCTGGAGTACAGCATTTAAATACAGGCCTTAGGCTTTGACTGGCAAGAAATAAATTGGAAAGGGAGGCTGTGGTTTCTTCTGGAGCCGTGAGGATGGCTGTGGGGACTGATGAGCTCTGCCACCTGATCCCACAGCAGAGGCTCTGCTGCAGGGGCTGCCTCGTGGCTGAGCTTGCTGGTTTGGCTCGTTACTTACAGTTTAAGTGAGACACTTGGGACACAACACAGGGGGAATGGAGAGGAGATGAAGCACTGCTCAAATTGATTTTAGAGATGGCTTCTGCAAGCATCTCTTTTTCTTGTCTCCTTTTTTTTTGTTTTTCCCCCAGTTCTTGCTCCCTTGGAAATAGAATTGTGTGTGGGGAGGTGTTTGAGTTTGCAAAGAGTGAGGAGGAAATGCCTTAGCAGGGAAACAAGGAAAAGTAAAGTGACTCAGTAAAAGTTGATGTTGAATCCATTTTAGGTAGTATATCTGTTGCTGAAATAAAGGAAAAGACAGAAAAGTTAAGGAATTAGATAAACCAGCAGTGTATCAGTTTCTCTCTGAGCTGGTGGAGAATTGCCATTGTCTTGTGGGAAAATGCACTGCCATGTCCAAGACAGATTTGTGAGGCTCAGTAGCTGTCACTCTTTCCCAAAAAACTGTGGGAAGGAAAAGTCATGTTATCTACCACTCAAACCCTGGTCTGATTTCTAGTCACAGCTGTGCTCACAGGGGGAAGACTGATTTTTTTTTTTTTTNNNNTTTTTTTTTTTTTTTTTTTTTTTTTTTGTGGTTGTGTGTAAAATGTACCTCTCCTGAACTGCAGCCATCAACTGAACTATATCCATCATGAGCTGGGATAAGGCAGTATTATTTTTAAAAAAATCTCTATTTTGCAAGATGGGACAATTAAATCATCATATTTGAAACTTTGCCATTTCTCTTTGTGGGCAAATTCATCATGAAGCTTGAAATGAGCATTTTAAAACAGTTTTGTTAGTCAAACCTTATCAAAACCAGGCACTTTAATGCTGCTTCATTTAAATACATTGTTTTCAAAGCTTTTCTTTCATCAAAAAACCCAAAACAGTTAATGAGAAACTGTGCTCTGGCTGTATGAAGTTTGATGGGTTAGTGAAGGAGGTAGTCAGCCCCTGGGGATTAGATTCTATACAGAAAATGGATATCTTGTGTTCTCTGCTATTATTTATGATTTAATTAGTAGGCAGAAAAGGCTTTTTCTCCCTCCAGATCCCCTCACCCTGCCCCAGTTTTTCACTGATTATGCAAGTCAGAACCTGAGAAAACAAGTTGTCTAGGTGATATGCAGTATAATAGATTTACAAACTTATTCAGGTCCATCAATAATGACTTTTCTCAGGCTTTAGAGTTCCTTCATAATAGAGGTAGGAAAACATAATACCGTGCTTTCCCTGACTGAAGTAATAATTGTCCTGGCTGCTCTGCCTGCTAAAGTTAATTTCTTCCCTGGTGCTAGTGGCATCAGGGAAGACAGCAGGCAGAGACTGATGCCTTTACAATGTGCTTCAGGCTGGGAGTGTCAGAAGCAGTGGGGGCTCAAGGATTGGGTTTTACTGGGAAAAATTCATTGATCCTGGTGAATTTGGTGTATAGAGAATGAGCAGAGAAACCTGAGAGCGTGCAGATGTTTGGTCAGCATTGTCTGTTCCATGGATGGCTCATCCAGCCCTGATTTCACAAAAGCAGTTCTGATGCTGAGGACAGAGCCAGTCCATCACAATCACAGTACTTGGCCTTAAATAGCAAGAATTGTGTACTTTGGTGCCGTGCTGAATGAAGGCCCAGGTGAGTGGGCTGACAAATACTGCCCAAATCAGACTGCAGGGCACGGGCAGGGACAAACTACACAGTAAAACAGTGACTGAGGCAGCTGAGCTGCACCACTGCTGCTCTTGCTTCACATGCACTGCTGCTTTGCTGAAGGATGTAGTTCTGCCACTCAGACAGAAAAGATGTCATTGCAAACTTGGTTTTTTTTTTTTTTTTTTTTTGAAGTGTGTGATTCTCCTAAATAATCTTTGTTTTGCCATTCTGCCCCATATTGCTGGCTTCTCTAGCCATTCTAAGGCAAAAAATGGCATTGCAGACTGGCAGATGTACCAATTCTATCTGGGACTGCATCTCCAGGTCTGCAGGAGGGTTCTTTTGCTGCCTGACTCTTTAAATAAAAGGAGAAGGGGGAAAATAACCAAGCAGTCTCTTGCTTGCAGGTAGCTATTTGAGAGGAGCCTGTAGCAGCTTCTAGCCTGCTATTTCCATGTGGATATACATCAGCAAAAATTGTCAGAGGATAAAAATATCAGTAGTAGAAAGTAGGAAAAAACTGTAAAAAAAATCATCATCATCATCCTTATCCTGCAGACTCTCCTGAGCTTGTGAAATAGCCACTGAATTAGTCAGCACAACTCACTTCTGTAGCTATTCTAGGTGTTATTGTTAAATTTCAACCAAAATGTCAGAAAATTACTTCTTCCTGTGACTTCTGGAGTTCTTGCCTCTGATCATGTGAGCAGCTTGCAGTGCTGAAGGCAAGTAATTAAGCAGCACTTCTGGATGCCTAGTGCTCACCTCATGGAATATTGCAGTGATGATAGAGCCAAAGGGAAAAAAAAAAATATTCTAAAATAAGTCATTGATGTTCAAGACTGCACTGAAACAATATCAGGAGGAAACAGATGCTGGGATAACAAAACCCACAAGTAGTGGGTGGGAGAGTAAAACAAGAGGACTTGAAGGGTACAAAAGAACAGAAATTTCTTAGTAGAATAAAATGAAAAATATAATTGATGGTGAGATGCAAGGTGAAGGGGGAAAGGACAAGATGACTTGCAAATTGAATGAAAGCAACATTAAGAATCTGCTTGTCTCTGGGAACTAAATGTGTCTTTTAGACATGAAGGATGCAAAAAAAGCAGAAGGAAGGAGAGTGAGAAAAGAGTGAGTTAAGTGCTATAAAACATTGCTAATAGTTTAATCCTTAGTTATGCATATTCAAGGGTCCATGGGGTCATACAGACCAGCAAGAAGTGTTTATCCGTGAAATTTAGATGTGCCTCAGCTGACTCACTTGAGCAGATCAAAAGCTGTTCACTTCTGTGGTATTAACGAGTTGAAGCTGGAGTTTGCTCTTCATCAGGTTGAAACTGCTGTGTCTTAGAGAAGAGATGAGCTCGTGCTATACAGTGTCCTGACATCCTTGGGATGGAGATACTCAGTCACATTTGACTGAAAGTTCCTGGGACCTTTTCCAAAAATGTTCTTTCTCTTAATTATTGGGATAAAAAAAGGGGAGAAATCAATCACAAAACACATGCTGCTGATATTGCAAGGGGTGAGCTGGATGTATTTAAATGTCATGGAGACTCCTTCTGTCCTCAAGCCACAAAATATTAGAGCAAATAGATCACACAAGCTCAGCTCAACAAACCTGTGCTATTGTGACACTGAGGCTGACACAAAGGAGGGCTTTGTAAAGGCCATAAACATCAGTCTGTGTCAGCATCTGTGAACTCTGTCTGCTCTGAGGTTGCCTTTCTACCCCAAAGACTCGTGAAAAGTTTAAAATCTATTGTGACTTGGAGTCAATATAGGAGAATTAGCAGTAAGCAACCCTTCCTGTTCTTGTGAAACTCTTGCAGCCCATAATTGGATAAACCCCATCNGGACTGCTACCACCACCCCAACAGGGTGTCAGGTTGTATCTGACTTTGTCAGTGCTTTTCCTTGTATTATTTCACTTATTTTTAATTTTTTCCTATTGAATTTTATTCTGATTTACGATCTCCCACTGGTTTGTTTTCAAACCAATACACCCATCTTTAGGGGAAGTGAGTTGCCATCCTGTTGTCTAAAGGGGGATGTCCTGTGTGAGCTTTCTGATGCTGTCTGGCCCATGCCTTGAGAATGCTGCTTTAGCTGGAACAGTCCAGCTGTGTTCACACAACTCTGCTGCAAGCTTTTATCCTCTGAATGTTGCTACAATTTTTTTCACTTTCTTGGATTTAACAAATCATCGTCTCGTTTAAGTGTTTCATTTAGGAGCTTTGTCATGTGGCAAAGACACACTTCTGTGGCTTTATGGAGGAGGAATGCAGGGGAGAGGAGAACCACAGATTGTCAAAAACAACACCAAATAAAACCATAACCAGTATCCCATAATTGCCATACTCCTTCATCCCAGCAATGATTGTGTTGTATTCCAGAACTTCATGAAATGAAGCTTTCAGTAACTCATTCTGGTTTTGGGCTTCCTTTTGAGATGAAAAAGCAGTTTCTAATTGCTGGTTTCAGGTGGGGCTGGTGCTCTGCAGTCAGCTGCTGTTCAGAGTGGACATTACTGCCTGAAGGGCTTCATCTGCTCTGTGGTTCTGTCCCAGTTCTACCTCTTCCACGTCTCATTCCATGGCCCCTGTCCCAGTGGAGAACAGGACCACCATTTCTCCCACCTCGTCCCTCAGGCACAATCCAGTTCCCTTCCTGCAACAGAGCAGTACTGAAAGAATTTCCAGGGGCTTTTGAGTTCTGAAGTGATAGCCTTTCCTTCCAGTCTGGTAACAAAGCCTTTTTACTTTAGACCTGTGCTTCTGCTTCCTGGTGTATGATTTGATATTTTTTCTGATTAGAAAAAGAAATCCAAACCTGACAAACAAAAGCAATGGCCCATGTTCTCCATTTGCTGTATCTTTTGCCTGGGATGTTTCTACTCAGAGATACTATCTAAAAGTGACTCTTCTTTGTTACATCATCCAAGCTGATTCAATTTCTCCTTGACTAGATCAAGTCTGATTTTTCTCTGCTGCTTCTTCAACTATCACACTTTATAGTCGGGGAAAGTGCAGGGTCCATGGAGAATTTAAAAAATAAAATTTGAGAAATTGCTCTGCTTATTATCTCATCCTAATCTTTTGTTCTCTGAGTAGAAAAAGCTTTTCCCTGCCTCTTATATGTGGATATAAGAGTATGGAAATAAGTGCAGGTACTTGATGTCAATTATAGTCATACTATTTAAATGCAAATTCTGTTTTTGTCAGGCTGATCCAATAAGACGAGTAGAGGGCATTTATGTAAATAAGCATATTGTAATAAGACAATGAAGTATTTGTAATTTTGGTTGTTAGCATTTTCTTTTCTCCCAGAGGATGAGTTGACTAGGTTTTCAGGAACACAGGTGAGGGATGGGAGTGGCACTTGACATTCAGTGTTTGGGATAAAATTGTATAGAGGCTGCAGACTGAAACAAATCAGGCTCATTAGAAGCCCAGCAAAAGAAATGGCTTGCAATTTCTCATTAGCAGCATGCAAATAGGAAAACTGTAGGGAAGCAATCTAATGTCAACCTTCAGAGACATGAAGCAGAGATGATTTTCAAAGTATAATAACATTTTGCTTTTTTTAGAGTTGGGAGGTTTTTTTCCCCTTCTTTGGATATTTATTGTTAATATACCCACTAACAGTCATATGAATTTAAATTGTTCTTATACAGATTGTGTATCCTAAGCAGACTACTTTCATACTAGAGGATTAAATCAGTTTTAAAATAATTGCACCACTATTGAAATATCACGAAACTTCAAATATTGAGGTCTGCTTTATTTGGATGTAGAGCCCAAACTCCCTCTGTATTCAATAGAGACCCAGTGACACCTCCAGAGAGACTTGGAATGGAACAAATTTCTTTAAAGGTGTTTTTTCTATTTCAACAGATTATGGAAAGAATCTGGATTAGCTATTTAGGTTAGATACCTATCAAATTAAAGTAGGAAGAGGAATTGAATCCCAAAGGCCTTTGCAGCAGTTCCTGCTGCTGCAGAAGTCAGCATGCACCGAGGTGGGTTACATGGGCTTCCAGCAGTAGCAGTCTGGGATTCAGTTCTGTTCTGGTGGAATTCTCTCTGAAATTAGTAACTGGGGATCTGTTCAGCACAAATAAGGTAATCTTATCTTTTTATCTAAGGATAAATCAAGGCAGGAGATTAATCTGCTGTTGGAACCCTGTAAAATACTAGATTTGAACCATGCCAGAAGGAATCACTGGTGTAATCTCCCTGTTATCCCAAGGTATATCACCTATTCCACCATACATTACTTTAAGTTTGCACTAGCCTTCTTCAAAATCTTCATATTTTCCTAAGCCCTTAAAAATGTATTGTAACACACTGGGGGGGGGGGGGGGGGGAGGAAATAATGGTAATTGCTACTTAAAATCAATCATGACTTTGCATTTTACTTTTCGCAAATATTTGGTGTCTTGAATGTCACAACCCTTCCTTGCCACACTCCTGGAAAGAGGTGACTGGCCTGAATTTTTATATCAACATGATTTCAGATATTGCAGGCTGGACATAGGGCATAAAATCTCAAAGCTATTTCAACCAAGACCAATGCTAACAATGTGAGTGGTATAACTACAATATTGGTGTTGTGTCCCTACACCTGGCTTAGCAGTGCCATTGGACAGCTTATGAAGATTAAGGTACAGCTGCACTCTGTTCATTCACATAACACACAACACTGCTTTGGGGTGCCTGAAGCATGGCTGGCAGAGATTCTGTCACTGGCAATGTGCAATGGCTCTTAGACCACCCCAACAGCAGGGTAGGACTTTGCTTTCTTAGACTGACCTTCTGCATGTGCTCAATATAGGAATAACCAAATATGACTAAATGAATGACTTATACAACCAAATTCTTCTGATCTGCCTTCCTTATAGAAAGACTTTCCTTTATATTAAGACTATGATGCTTCAAAGGCTCTGGTGCCTAGTACCACTTTGCTCTCTTTGAAGTGGAAAATTGGCTCCAGGAGTGCTGTCTGGAGGTACAAGGCACTACACTAGATTAAAAATGTCCATTCATCCTGGGAACTGATGAATTACACTGGTAGATTTGGATGTATCATGTGTAATTTCCCCTGTTAGCTTTGGATGTATCATGTGGCTGTCGCAGCCCCCCAGATGCTTTCCCATCTCATTTGCTTAGTAGGTAAAGGACAGATTTTTTTGAAAAGCTGTACATAGAATGAGAACATAATGGATCTTTATTTCTAACCCCTTAAGGAAAATTCTGAGGACTGAATAAGCCCTAAAGTTCTGAAACTTTTTTCTGCTTTGTTCTGAAAAGAACTGTCTGATAGAATTTGCTAGAGAAGTAAAAAGTAAATTTTACCATAATTCAGTTATAGAAGCATGCTGATGGCTCAGTAGAGCTACAAAAGGGAAGTAATTTCTTCTAAACTACGCAGAGATTTAGAATAATTGTTACACGGTCCTATTATGTTACATTCTATCTGAATTTTCTGTGGCCGTATGCTGAATAAATAACTTGCAGAAAATAATCCATCTGGCAGTTCTGGCTCTCTACATCTCTTCCTGGAACATCCTCAGCTATGTTGTAACTTTTTCAAACTAATTACCAGAACTGTGCTATGAATGTTTATAGATAATTGAGAGTCTCTGTTATAGACACAGGGGTATTCTAGTTCTGTCATCTTGTTGATATTTGAAATGTGCCTGGTAAGCCTCAGTTGTACAAAAGAGTGTGATATAAGAACATGTCAGGAACAGAACTATGACCATCTCTTGGAACCAATGGATAAAGAGAACCCAAAAGTGCTTTGAGAGAATTTTTTTCTGATGTTTGTCAGCTGCTTCTCCCAGGTGACCTAGAAATGGAATCACCCCTCAGAGATCAATGACAATGTTCTCACTAAACAAAATCTCATCTCATGATTTGAAGTTCCTGGCTTTCCAAATGCTTGTTTTTACCACAACTTGTTTCCTAGAAAGTGTTATCTCGCTGTATGTGGAAAACCATGAATCTAACTTCATAAACCTTTGATCTACTATTAGGGGAAGTTCTTGGACCCAAGTTAAGACGTTTGTTTCTTGTATGACTTCACTGTAAGGTAAAAGTGGACAGTAAGTAGAAATTAGGATTTCAGTGCCTATTTCATCCTGTGTCATGTTACCCCCTCTTCCAGGGGTGGGAGTTGTGCCTTCAGGGCTTAAAATACACAGTGCTCCAACAGCTGGGCAGAGAGAAGCTGAAGAAAAGGTAAATCTGTCATCAAGGTTGTTCAGAGAGAGATTGTTTTGTCAAGCTTTAAGGACATGCTTTACCCCAGTGCAAAGCAATAGTATTGACCAGCAGAGACAAAGTATCCTGTAAGACTTAACGAACTGTGGAGCGTGGAAGAAACAAATCTGGGAACTGTGATGGAACTGCAAAGCAGGATGGTGTGCTTTAATCAATATTACTTTCTTTCCTATCAGTGCCGAAGTGGCTCCTACGAACTTTCACCGTTCAAAAGGCTTCCATGTATCAATGTGTTACAGCAGCAAAAGAATAATGACTATATTAAAAAGTTTCTAGTCTAGTTGGAAGCTGTGTGAAGTTAAGGCTTAAAACAAAAGGATCTTGAAAGGTGCCCAACCTTCCCTTGAGGTCTTTGTGGTGGGGATAAGTTTAAAGCACTGTGCAAGTGGAGGAACTGCAGAGCTGTCAGCTCTCCTGAAGATCACTGTGATGAAAGGGTGGAATAACCCAGCAAGGCTATTTTCCTGCAGCTGAGACCTCTCTGTCACATAGCTTCTGTATTTACTGTTGGAATTTTGTTCTAGAACAGTTTAGTTGACATGCTCATTCATTTCCTGAGAGGGTTTTATGGGTTATAAGCTTAGTTTTATATTTCTTTCCCTTTCTGAATCTTTCTACTATGCATTTTGAATCGTGCCCCACTACTCTCATTTTTTTGACAATAGTAAGCCTACTAGAGAGGATTTGGGGAAGAAGTATTCTTAATATTATTTAGCCTGTAATGTGCACATTAATAATTTGAGATAGCTGGAGTTTGGCGATTGAAATCACCACACTTTAAAAAAGTTTTGTCAGAAAGGCTCATGCTTTTCTTATAAAGGTTAATTTTAATAAAGCCAGGAGATGGAATGAGGACCCTTAAGAGAATTGTCTTTCAGTGGAGGACAAATTAATTGTGAGTATATTATAAGAGGAGATATGAGTTGAGGTATTAAAAATAGAATAAATCATAGTTAACTAGTTAAAACTCTATAACTTCCTTATTCTGCAGCATGTAAGAGTATTTTTCCTTAATGATTCAAACCCAATTGGTTTTAAAAAAAATTATCCCTACCAATGGTCTTGGAGCAGCTACCATCTCTGCAGCTGGTAGGACCCTCAGTGAGGGCTGAATAGAGCAAAAACAGCTAATTTAGCCCAAACCCCTGGTTGCAGCTGTATAAGTCAGGACTAGGAAAACTTTTAGTGAGCATCAGAGTGCTGTAAATGGAAGGGAGGGATGATCTGCAGGTGGCAGATGATAACAAACGCATGGTGAGGGTAGCCTGCCAAATTGCTTCTCTGGCAGTGGTGAGATGATGTCCATGTGTTGGTGAGAGGCTGCAGAGGGAACATCAGCCTGCTGCTTCCTGCTCTGGGTCCAGGTCAGCTGCAGTCAGTCTCGGGTTCCCTGCAGCACTGTCCCTTTTATTTGGAAGCCCCATCTCTCTTGTGGGGCTTTCACTACTCATTTTCATGATGTTCTGATAATAATGAGCTAAGGGCTATGGCACCCTTGGGGCTTTTTTCCTCCTCACTTTGGCCACACATCCATACTCTGCTCTGTTCAAATGTTCACAATTGTAGAAGATTTAACTATTTGATGTGCCAGATATGGGTTGCATGGATGTTATCTGGAACAGAGGCAGAACAACCCTGAATTAGTCATTTCCCATCAGTTTTTGCAGGAAGAGAATGGCAATGGATCTCTTCCATCAGTTTTACCCCCAAACTGGAAACAATTGTGAAATGTCTATTCCATCAGAACTGTTTTGGGGTAAGATTTCTATTAGGCATTATGAGCTTGTAGTAGCAGAAAAAATTCAGTTTCATTGAACAAAACTAGCCAACTTGCAGAGCACCAAAGTTCTCAAAACTGACAAGACCAGGTGGCATCAGGATCACTGAATGCACTTTCTGTGCTGGCATTGGAGCTCTGAAGCAGAATACACTCAAGTTTGGTGAAAGCATTATGAATTTTCTTCACCCTCTCTAGATCCTGGAGGTTTTGTGCCTTGACCATGAGCTCAAGTTCTTAATTCTAGCAGTAGTCCCCAGAAAGCATGTGATGTGTGGGCCTTGCAGGATATTTTTGAAGCTGGAGAGTTTCATCTTACAGTCCTACAGCAGCTTTTTAGGGAAGCAGATGAAGTGTTTAGTGCTTCATGTTGTTACTTGAAGCTGTCAGCCCATGCTGCATCTCTTGGTCGATGTGAGATGCAGCAACCACTGCACAGCAGCTTTAAGATGTTGAGCTGTTGAGACTGTTATGCCAAAATGTTTGTGTCACCTCAGCTCTATCACTCTGCTGGACTCCAACCTCTAACCTGTGCCCTAGGGCAGCTGGGAAGAATAGTTGTAGTTCTCCCTGGACTGCTAAGAGATGCCTGATCCTGGAACCTCTTCCTCTCTCACATATGGCAGCTTTAAGGAGGAGATGGTAAGACTGCAGTATTAGTCATGATGAGGGAAAAAAAGCCCCCCAGATGTAAAGGAAAACAGAGGTATTCTTAGAAGCAAAATCTAGGGCATCTGGATTCAGTTCCTAGTTCCTGCAACTTATAACCACGTCATCAGCTCTGTGGGTTTTTTTGGCAAAATGGTGTGTTTCCAGTAGCTGTGGTGTGCTTTGAGACTGCAGTAAAAAGAGAAGGAATAAATCTGTAGCTGGCACAGTAATAGATGCAAGAAGTGTGTAACATAAAGCCAAAACTTTTGTCCTCTTCCTCTTTGCTGCAGGAAGGAAAATCCTGAAGTGTCAGGTCTGAAGGTGAGACTAGACTTGCAGACACACAAGGAGTTCAGCAACAAGCCACAGGATTTTGCAGAAATGAGCCTTTTACAAGTTAATCCATTTTATCAGCAGTTTGCATGCTCATAGCTTAATGCAGATTTTCTCTGTATCTAGTGAAAACAGCCGGGAATTACTCTGGTGCTCCTTCATCTGAAAGCAGCAGCCACACTTGTGCTAGTCTCTATTTGAAGTGAACTCTTATGTTAAAAAGTTCCAACCTAGTAATATTTCTGCTCAGTGTTTCCTCACTGAAGTGGCATCCTTTAGTGTGTGAAAATGAAAAGAAGGTGAAAATTAACAGCTTGTCTTTGTTTGTCAACACCGTGTCTCTAACTTACACTTTAGAGAGCACTTGTTTATCAGACTGAGAATAAGGCATAACTTTTTTTGCAGTAATGATTCAAACAACTTTCTAGGAAGACTAAAAGATCTAAAAGGTGAGATTTTGTGACTACACAGATGAAGAATACAAATCTTCCTGTGAAAATCCCTAGCAATACATACGTGTACCCTTAGAAACAAAATGCTTCTGGAATTCAAGCTATGGTGACAAGGACTTCGAGGAGAACAGTCATTAATTCCAAGGTGGATTTTATTTTGCTTCTAGCATATGGTCTAATCAGAAGTTGGGCTTCTAAATGCAGTAATTTTGGTGAGGTTCTTTGTAAGCCAAAGTAAATGAAAGAGCTGACAGTGTGAGTCAGAATGATGGACTACTACAAGTGAATTTTTCTGAGCATTTGATCACATATTTCACTCGTGGTCTATGAACATGAATCTTCCTACTTGGTGCTGTTTCTGTGTGAGATGCAAAAATGGTTCAAAACTTTATATACCTGAAAGTCCTTACTTCTCTGGCAAGTGTGCCACTAAAAGGATTCAAATGTCTGCACATCTGACTTGAAGATTGGAATAAAGATGTTTAAAGAATGGTTGCTCCTGAGGCTTGTGCAGAGACTAGAGGTTTAGCTGAGCATTGGAATCTTTCTTGTATTTATTAAGGGACAGTTCTGACACAAACAGCTTGTACAATTCACAGAAAAACATTCTTGAAAATCGTGGAATTACCTCTGTGAGGAACACACTGGTACAAAACCCCAAGGCAGATGTGCCTCACAATAAGATATTTACTGAGGACTTGCTGTCCCTCCCAGAGCCCTGTTTTTCTTGTACTGACACTGTGGCCTTGCTGCTAAATAGAAATTGTGATCAGCAACAAGAGGTGATATGAAATTAATGGTAGGAACATAGACATTACTTGCTGCTTTCATCTGAGTGTACCAAAAATTTCTGGCAAGGGCATCTAATTTTATCTGTATTGGTCTTGAGTGGCTGTACTAAAATTACCACTTTTCTCAGAGCTCGTTCAATCTTCTGGTATGTTTAAAAGTGAGTACAGAACAAACTTATTTCTAGCAAAAACACATTGTGGCTTTAGCTGGGTACAAGAAAACTGTTTCTAATGTATTAGATGGTTAATGGGCTGTGTCAGGCTTGTGGGGAGTAATGCACAGAACCAAGCTCTTATTTTAGTTGAACTTGAACTCCAATAAAGATACTCTTGAGTAGATTTCTCTGGTATGATTAAAATGTTTACAAACACATTTCCTTGTATTCTTTTTGACATGTTTCTACAGTTCAGATTTTACTTCAATCTGTTTACCAAAGCTGTTGTTTGGCTCTGTCTGGGTGTTTCGTTGTTTCATTGATCTTGGGCCCCTGGGTCTGCAGAGAAGTTACTGGAAGGTGTTCAGGCTGATTATTTATTTTTTTTTTCTAAATCTCCTATGCAGCCAAAATTCATGTCTTGTGGATCCTGGGGGAAATAAAGAAAAACCCTAATAATATCCAGCATTTTACTTTAATCCTACAAATGACTTCTGGCTGACTGGAAAAGCTACTGGAGCTCTGGAATACCTGCCCAGCCTGTGGCTGTGCTGGCAGCTGGACCTTACTAGAAAATCACTTCTCTGGTGCCATTGGAAAAAAAGCCTTGAAGCATGAGATAGCTGGGAGCTCTGGGAGAGATTGAATGTGTTGCCAAATGCCATTCTGAGGAAAATGAAGCAGAGAAACATGTTTGGTGAACTTCTGCTGGGAAAGATTCAGTCCCTTTTTGGTTTTTCTCCAAAGTGACCTTTGAGTTTTAAAAAAAATTAAATGGTATTTGAACATAACACTTTGGTCTTATAGAACATGATGTCCTACTTAAATTTGAGGTGTTTGAAGATACTTGTAAGGGCAACTAAATGGAAGTGTAGAGCTTATGCAGACAATATTCTTAGGAAAAAAGGTTTTTATTCCTGTGCACTCTACCCTGACATAAATTAACCTTTCCTGTGCCATAACCCGCAGTTGCTCTGGACTGTGTAAACTTGACCAGGAACTGTGAAGGTTCCGGATATTTTCAGCCATGCTGTTATGATAATTTTGCACATCATTGTTGACTCTACTCTAAGAATGTAGGTTAGTGCCCACTCCCCATTATACCAATCACTGGCAAACACAATCTATGGGCATGAATGTAGATATGTGCTTTTCTGAGCACTTTAAGTAATCAGAGATGGAAGCTAGCATTTCACTCCTGATCTGATTCTGAATGCTCATTTTCTTTAATAAACTAAATTAGTCCCATCTAATGCAGCTCTTTTCCAAACACATCTACTCAGTGAGAAGGAGCTGGACAATCAAACATCCAAATAGATTAATTAATGTTTTAGAGTTGGTTAACACAGAGTGTCTTCTATGTTTTCTTTCTGCTTGACACAATTACAGCCTCCATTGGAGTGACAACCCAAGTGGATTGCAGAAATTTGGTGGTTGGGGGGTGGGGAGGCAGAATATAAAGCTCTATTTGCCCTGCTTTCTCTATCCTGACAAGAACAGGAAATGACATTGTCCTGGTTTTTCAGCTGGGATAGAGTTAATTTCTTCTCAGATGGATTTATCACCATTATTTATTCCTTTGTAAAGCATCAGAGCTGTATAAAACATTGCTCAATAGGTGGGAAAGGGCTAAGCAAACACATCCTCACTACAGACCTTATAATTTAGAAGCAAATTGTGTACTCACAGGACAGTGCACTTCATTAAGTTGTCTTATTGGTCTAATAATTGCTTGTCTAATAAATGAGCTTGCTTTGTATGTTTAAGTTCTGCTCTTTGAATAGTGACCTCATTCTTTTGTCTTTGCCTTTTGTCAAGTATAATGTTCAGGGTTTATCTTTTGTGTTCATACAATACTGAGCGGCAGCTCTCCTCTTTCTGAGCATCCATCTGTATTGCCTTTGCCAGAGGAAAATGGTAAAGAAAATTACGTTCTCCATCATAAAGGTGCATTGCCTGATTTGGAAATAATTTTGAGAAGTACTTATCTCATTTGAGGGATTAATTAAATGCTATCTTCAAGTAAGTAAATGTGCCTGTTACACAAGATCCAGTTGCAGATCAAGGTCTGCAACAATGATTTTTTAAATCCTGCACAATTTTACTGAAACTAAGCCTGACAGTTGTTGACTTACATTTGGTATGTTAGTATTGCTGCAGAAAAGCATGTTATAACATATCCACGGATGGGCAGAATTTTATGCATTATTTCTACAGCTCTCTAAACTGCTTCCATTGATTTTAGAATTGGCAAGAAAGGGAACATTAAAGGAAACAAAGCTGCCTGACCTAGCAAACCAAGGAAGGCATCCATGACCATCTGGATCACATTCTGTCCACATTACTGATTTTACTGGTTGTCCAGTAAAGGTCTTGAAAAGTTCTCTGTTATTGCTTGAAGCACAGGAAATTTGCTAAAAAGTGTGCAGCATGGTGCAGGCACCACAGCATTGCTGTTCATGATCCTGTGAAGTCTGGAGACCACCAGCAATGGAGCTTTGCTCTGTGCCATAGAATGAAGGCATGGACAGGGGAGACTGCCCTGGACTGGTCACTCCCATGTTTAACAGGAGTTCTCCTTGTGAAGAAATTTGCTTGAGTCTCACTGAAAACACCAGGAATGGGTGGCAACATCAGGCAGAATCCCCTGCTTGTGGGAGACCCTGATGAGATGGCTTAGGTGTCAAATCCCTCTTCTGGGTTGGATTTTTGCAGCCACTGGGAAGGGTAAATGGTACAAGACCTTTGTGCTGCTCACTGTGATTTCAAGTGGGCAACTTGTGTCACTTTCTTGCTGTGTTTTTGTATTCAGGCTATCTGTGTAATAGCAATCTCCCAGCTTGGATTCTCCTCTCCCCACAAGAGAAGGACCCAAAAATCACACTGCAGGGAGAAGTCTGCATTTTTCTCATTACTTGTCACCTGTTGCAAGCTAATATTGTGTTAGATGCCTTCAAATATATTGCAGGGTACTGCTCTGAAAGGATTAGCAGAAGGTGTAAAACATCAATTTGGAGCTTATGAGAAAGTTGCAGTTAGGTTTTGGTGACCTATTTGAGATTCTTAAACATTTGTTGTGTAATGAATCCCAAATCTTCTGAACATTTACTCATCTAATATTTTAATAAGGAAAAAAAAAAAGTTGCTGGGCAGCATTAAGTATTTAACAAGGGAAGGGAAGCCTCAGTAGCCAGCAGAAGCCTGGTAACTTGAGCAGAGCCCTATTTACCAGAGCTGTTTGAGCTGCAGACTGATGTGAGTTTAATTAGAGCTCAAGCAGAAGATCCCTGTGCTGTGAAACAAGACTGGAGCATGTGGCTTCTTAATGAAGCTGTGGTATCCATCATGGACAAAGTGCTCAACAGACAGCAATTTGCTGGTTCAGGGACTCTGTAAACTGCTCCTCATCTACTGCTTTCCTGCTGCCACAGCTAATTTTGCTCAGGTGTCTCAGGTTAATTTTTCATGTGTCTCAAGGCAGCAGCATTTCAGATACCTGTGGGAATTGATCCAAATGTATAGGGCAGCAGGGCAGGGCCCACAGAAATGAAGGACATCAAATGAGAGGTTCTGGATGATCAGAAACCTGTGCTTTGCAGTGCCTCTATCATTCTGAAAGCTGGTGCATTTGACCAACGTGAACACCCTTGGGGGGAAGGCCAAAAGGACCAGGCCAGAGTCAGCACAGCTCCCTGAGGAGGTGCCAAGCCAGAGCACAGGAGAGCAGCTCCCAGCTGCAGCTTTGAGCCATGTAACACTTGCTGCATAGCACAACTTTATCTGTAGAAACTGATGCAGTGAAAGCCACCCGAAATGGTGTTGGTACACGGCCTTCCCAGGCTTCTCCCCTAGGCACTGCAAAAAGCTGGTTTGTGGTGGGAGCTTCATGTCTTGGGGTGGTCTAAACAGATGGTGGGGCCTCAGTGACTGCTGAAGCAACGAGCTGTTGGTACTTGATCTACAAATTCTTGAGATGTTGTGGGGGATGTTGTACCAACTACTTGGCCATTCAGATAAAGCACTTTCTTTCAAAATTCTTGAAAAATGATAGTTTCAATTGTTGCCGAGTAGTCGGCATTTGTGTTTTCTGCTGCTGCCAATGGCTGGATCAGAGACATCATTTCAGAAGCCTAGACTCACTAGGCATATAAATGTTCTTATGTCTACTTCACTTCACTTAAATTTTTCCAGTGGAGTGTGTGAATCTCCACATACCAGAAGTAATTCTATCACTGGAGAGTTTGACCTTTCCACTGCAAGTGAAGCAACTGAAATCAAGCTAAATAATGTCCTTAAAGGGCAGCAGATTGAGTTAAAATTGTCTAAGATTTTTTTTTGGTGTCTGCTCAACAGGTTAGGCAGCTGGGTGTGGATTAAAATGGAAACTGGACATTAGAGATAATGGGATTCAAATTTTATGTCAGATGCTCCTCTTTGCTGCTCTGACATTTGCTGACCTAAAGTCTATGGGAGTTCCTGCTAAGGAGGCTTCCCTCATGCTGTTCCAAGCATTGCTGCTTCTGTTCTGGCTGAAGGTTTTTTTGGTGTCACTGTATATCCAGCATAAGATGTGAAAGATGCTTTTTAAACTAAAGTGTCCTCAACCAGGGACACTTTTGAAAGCACTGAAGAACATATTTCTACCTGTCTTTGGTCTTAAGTTTCTATCAGTGCAGAATTAAGTTTGGGATTTGTTTTTGGGGAGAGAGTGACCCAAGAGGAAGATGAAAGAACATCCCTCTGCTTGATATACAACAGATGTAATTGCATCATGCAACTCACCAGTGGGAAGTGTTTCTGCAGTGAAGGTAATAAAATCCCCCCTGGAGAACAGAGAAGGCATCTGCTCGACTGGGCTGGCTCAGCTTTCTGCTTCTGAGTGGCAGAACACTTCAGCAGTTGTTCTGAAGTTATGCAAGAAATAATTCTGGGATTGAATGGCATTGATCTCCTCCCCAAAGCCAAACTGAAACCTTAATGCACCATTTCTTTGTAGATTTCATAGCAGATTGAGTCAAATATTTAGACTGGGCTGTGTCAGCAAATACCTTCCCAGCTGGAAGGGCATAGCTGTGCCTGTCTGAGAAATTAAGTTTACTCTGGGGATCCCACTGGCTCTGCCCCTGCTGAAAGTTTTGACTGCTGAACCCTGTGGTGCCTCTCTTGGGATCAGAGCTGGAAGCTGAGCTTTTCTTCACTGGACAGAGTAATTCAGTGGGTGAGCAACACCTTGCATCTATGAAGTGCTGGAGCATTTACCTTTTCATATTAATTCTGATGGGAATGCTGTATGAGGAAAAGAAAAGCACAGAATTGTATGAGTCCAATATTTTATTCATTCATGATAAACGTGGTTTTTGGTCTCTTTAGAAAAACTGAAAAACCAATTACTTTTAAGCTTACCTGTTCTCATAGAAAAGCTCAGTAGGAGTCAGAAATATGCTAATTTATAAAAAGTTTCCTGCTTTCATGTAAAATTTAGCATTCTGGTGCCAGCACTTAAAATTTCTGGGATGTAATTATTCCCTCAATTCTACTTGGTAGTTTAAGGAAAAGTTATAGAAAGAAGATTATACTATCTACAAATTCAGAAGGTGGTTATAACTGTTCCTTTAGGATCTGTTACACTTCTGTAGTGCCTATTTCTTTTATGCTTGTTGTAATTTGGAAAGATTTTCTGGGGAAAAGTGAAAATATTTGTTTTAAACCACCTCTACCTCCAGCATTTAAACTGTCTAATACTCACAGAAACATGCTTTTAAATGTCACTGAAAGTTATTACACTGTTTCTAGCCACGATATCTGTGCTGCTGAAGGCCAAGGTATCAAACAGGATAAAAAGTGGAATCTGAACAGGCTTTTTTTTATTGTTCAGACTGAAAGAAAAAAGATACACAATGAAAAAAAAAGGTGCCTGCTCTTAAATACCAAGCTTGTTCTCACAGAAGGGCTTTATTTTAGACTAGTGCTGTTTCTTTGAAGCTTTGGAAGTAATGCAAGCAGTCTGAGGCTTAGGCAAGGTGAAGCCCACACAAACCTGTTCAGCTGAAGTTCAGACAGTGTCTGAAAGCTCTGTAAGAGCTAACAATTGGAAAGCAGTTTGAATCTAATGCTTGTTAAATTGAGAGTTAACTGGCATGTTTTTAAACAACACAGCCTGTGCTGTGCTCTCTTTAAATGTGTTCACTGATGAGTAACTGAACATGTGTTTGGGTGGAAATTGAATCTGTGTAGGTATCTGACTAATTGATCTGTAGATGCTGAAAGTAGTTAAGTGTTGAGGTGCAGAGAGTCCGTTTCTGCAGGAGGAAAGAAAGGTGTTTTCAGTACTGAGAAAAGTGCTGCTTTTTCTGGTACTGCCTGCAATTAACTTTAATCACACCTTTGTGTTGAGGTGGTAATGAGGAACATGGTCAGAAAATTTGGTTCAAAGGGGAAAGCTGTCTTTGCTCTGCACCAGTGTTACTCACTAAAACTGCAGGAATCTTTGAAGAGCCTGGATGAGGGCAGTATTTTCTTGCAGGAGAAGCAGAAAAGGTGTTGGGATAAGGTGGGGTTGGTTGGTTGCTTAGATGACGAAAAGAAGAAAAAAGTCACTCCCTACAGCTAAATTTGGAGGCAAGAGGGGGAGACTGTGGACGATGGCTGCAAATTGACAATAAAATCAAGACTGGCCCAGAGCTCAGGAAACTCAGTAGGAGCTTTATAGAAGCTGAACAAAGTGCCATGTACCTCCATCCTTTTTTTTTTTTTTTTTTTTTAAATGGTCGTTTAAAGTGTGACAGGACAATAGGGGCACACATGGAATTAAAACTCAAGGGATGACTTTGTGACCTGTGTGGTTGAGCTATTTCTCACATGCAGTTGTGGAAGTGAGCTGTGTCTGGGTGTTCATCAGGCACAGAGAAAGCAGCCACTAGCTGGGAAGCAGAATTCATGCCCATGTGAGAAGAATCAAGAAGCTGCAGAGATTTTTAGGGTACTCTTACCCAAGAAGGCCACTCTTTCTGCACTTGGATTTGAAGGAATTTTCAGAGCATTGTCACGGTGATAGAAATGTAAACAATACAGATCTGAAAGCTCTTGCATCATAAAATGCAAAGTGCACAAACAAATTGTCACTAATTTCCCTTTTCTTCTTGTTCTGACATGCTGAAAAGCTCTTCCCAAACACTTCTAAATGCTCATGTTCCCTTCTATAAAACTGACTTTTATAATCTTGTATCTCCTGATCTTAGAGCTCTTAGAAATACACTGCTTTTGCAGTATCTGACCCAATAAAAGCTGTGGGCATCTTGACTATCACTAGCACAGCTGGTGACATGAGTGTTAATTAAAAAACAGCAACAAAAACTTGGCTGAAAACTCTGTCTCCTATGTCTCAATTCACTCCAAGAGCTCAAGGTAAACAGGACTGTACTGTCAGCTGCAGTTAACCTTTCTTATATGCCAAAACCAGTTGGAATTTGCCCCAAGAAAAACTCATGGGGAAAGGAAGACTTGATTCTCCATCTGTGCAGATCCAGGGAAGAGGCAGCAGCAGCAGGGTGTGGTGGTGACCAACAACCCAGGGGGGTCGGGCTCTGCTGGCAGCAGCTGGGTGGCCCCTCCTGTCTCCACCACTGCCATGCTCATCTGAGGAGTGCTGGGTGCACAGACGGAAAGGGAGGATCCCTGAGCTGCTTTCCACCGACAGCAGCGGGTTCACCACTCTTCCTGCAGCTGAGAGTATGGGAGGGAATTGCTTCGCTTAGCTACTGATTTCTGTGGATTTTCCTCCTTAAGAGGATTAGTCTGGCCCTTGGTGGTGTTTGTTTCTCTTTCCATGCTTCTGTATTTAAGCAGTGGAAATTACAAAGTAATATTTTGGTACTTGACCACAGGGCATAATGTGCCTTACCATGAGATAGGAGAGTTGGCTTGCTCTCAGGGTGAGAAGAGACACACTTTAATCATTGGGAATACAGCTGCTTAACTTGGTTGGTAAATGCACAGAATTTTGGGGTGCTGCCTACACGGAACTGCCTTCTTTTCCTGTAAGTCCCTCCTATCTGAATGGCAGAGAATGCGGTAATTTGAAAATTAATGTGCTTTTGACTAAAGAAATCTACCATCCTTGCTCTTTTACCTTCAAACACCTTTGTGTAGAAGCACACTGAAAGACCGTTTCTGGCAATTATAGTTATATAGAATAAATCTGCTGAGATTAAGGTATAAGACAATAAGAAACAACAGTGAGGGTATTCATTGTGCTCCTGTTGCATGCCCACTGAATGGGAAACATTCCAATGAGTATCCTTATTGATTCTTGGCTCCCAGCTTGGAGGAGAATTCTCTGAGATTGTGGTTTTGCAAAGTACCTGTTTGAAGAGATGGTTTCAAGAGAAAAAAATAAATTATTTTAATGAATATTTGAACAGGAGGTATTTATTACAACTGCTGTATAAAGGAAGAAAGGAAAATGCTGAACTTTCCATGAGAGTTGTGCAAGTCTCAGTTCTTCAGTTTATGCCTTTTGGCATCCATTATTCATGGGATGTCCTACATTCACCCTTCCTGCAAACTGCATTCACTCTTTCCTCTTCCTCTATGCTGCATTCCAAATTTGGTTGTTTTTTTTTTTTTCCTGAGGTACTGCCATAGCATACACAGTACAGAAGGCTAGAAAAGCTTTAGAAATATAATTGACCTCTATGAATTATTTACAGAAAGGTTCAAAACTCACTAACTCCAAGCAAAGACAAATGGGAAAGGATAGAGGCGTGTCGCAGTGATTGAGGAAAACCTGACTAGTGTTTATTAATTTATTAGAATCCACTTTCACTGATGAGACATTGTCTGGACTGCTCAGATCTCTTCTCCCCTACACCTCTGAGCCTGGGGAAATCACATTACTGTCATTCAGAGAGGAGAGGTGTCCCTCAGGGGTCTGCATTCGGGCTGGGGACATTAATGCCTCTGTCAATGACACGATGGCACTGAATGCACCTGCAGTAAACTTGGACAAGCTCCAGCAGGGGAGTGGGCTCCTGGGCACCTCCTGAGATTCAACAAGGCCAAGTGCAAGGTCCTACACCTGGGCTGGGGCCACGCCTGGTTATCAACACAGGATGAACAGCCTGAGAGCAGCCCTGCCCAGAAGGATTTGGGGGTGCTGGTGGAGGAGAGCCAGGCATGAGCTGGCAGTGTGCACTCACAGCCCAGAAAGTTCACTGTGACCTGGGCTGCCTTAAGAGAGGAGTGGTCAGCAGGGTGAGGGAGGGGATCCTGCTGCTCTTCTCTGCTCTGGTGAGACCCACCAGCAGTGCTGCATCCAGCTCCTGGATCCTCTGCACGGGAAGGGTACGGATCTGTTGGAGTGGGGCTGGAGGAGGACCATGAAAATGCTCAAAGGCATGCAATGTCTCTCCATGAAGATAAGCTGTGAGAGTTGGGGCTGCTGAGTCTGGAGAAGAGATGCCTCTGGGGAGATCCTTACTGCTGCCTTTCAGCACCTAAATGGGATTATAAGAAAGGTGGGGGCAGGTTTTTTAGTTGGACCCGTTGCAGTAAGACAAGGGGTAATGGCTTTGAAATAAAACGGTAGATTCAGACTAGATACAAAGAATAATTTTTTTACAAGGGAATTAATGAAACACTGGAACAGGTTGCTCAAAGAAGCAGTAGATGCCCCTGGGAACATTCAAGGTCAGGCTGGATGGAGCTTTGAGCAACCTGATCTAGTTCAAGATTTCCCTGCTTGTTGCAGGGGAGTTGGACTAGATGATGTTTAAAGGTCCCTTCCAACCTAAACTATTTAATGGTTCTATTTTATTTAAGGTGACCTGAAGAAGAAGCAGTCTTTGAAACGATGGGTGTATGGTCTCTCTAACATAAATGCATTTACTGGCTTCCCAGAGCATTGACAAAGGATATGTCCTGTTTATTTAAGAACTAGATGACCATTTTTGGAAATAGCTTTTTGGACTTGATGCTAAGAGCACAAACCCGTGGTTTACAGTGCTTGACCGGCCCTGCCTCGTTGCCTGGAATGCACTCAGAAACAGGAGAAGGTGCTGAGCTCAGCTGCTCTCAACTCAGTGCTGTCTTCAGATGGAAGCACTGATGTGTGCATGCACGTGGGCTCTGACAAAGGCAGAGATCCCTGCAAATCTGGTGGATGCTCACTGTCACTAGCACTTCTGTTATTGCCTCTAAGACCAGAAGTAGTTTGACATAGTTATATATTTGTTAAAAAATTTTAACTTTCACCTTAAATGTCTCACGGCAGCCTGTCTATAGTAAATGCCTCTGTGCTACAAGTCATTTTAATGTCTATCACTAACGCTTTTTGAGGTATTTATCCTAATGCTCTGGATATTTTTTATTTTAGGGGTACTCTCTGGAACGGTTAGCACACTCTGATTTGATAAAATGTAATACATGCTTTCTTCTGACTGATTGTTGTTGTCAATCGCTACATGTTTGCAGTGTCTCCAAAGGCAGATTTCTCTCTGAAATCTGCCAGGCAGTGCCTAGAGCTTGTGGCTGCTGACTGCCAGCTTTCATCAGCAGTGTGTAAAGAGAAAGCTGCCCTTTCCCAAATCACTTTACTTGCACTCATATGGCTTATATAATTTGTTTCTCTTAAGTGTTCGTCTTTTTCTCTGGTGATCAGAGAGCCAGAAGCCTGTACTGCTCACTTCAGTTGCTGTTCTGTGAACTGTTGAGGACTCTGGGTCTGAACACAACAAACACCAAGAATTTTCTTTTGCTTCCTTGCCTTTCTCTTTCACATGGCTATGCTTACAGGGTTAGATAATCCCTTTAGTCTAAAGAGAAAGGAGATTTAGGTATATTCTCCCTAATCTAAATACAGCGATGTTTATGGATGTCTGCAGTTCAGTGGTCTTAACAATTTTAATCCCGATTTGTGTATGCTGGAGTCAAATAGCTGTATTTTCCCTACCTAAAAACCCCATAAGCTACCCCTGCTGAACCCCCTCCTGCCACTTCCCATCCCTCCATTACTTCCAAAAAATCTCAAACACTTAGCTTTCCACCCTAGCCTTTCCCCCCGTAGCTTAATTGCACTCTAATTATCATCCTGTGAGAGGAAGATTCCCTCAAAGCCCTCATGCTGTGTGTGCATTCAGGTTATCTGGGGGTAACAGAGCCAGTTCTTTCAAAGGAGTGCTGTGGAACACAGGCAAGAAGACAGCAGTGACCCGGCTTAGACCACTAGGTCAGGATTTGTCCCATTCACAATTATCATCCAGTTAATTATAACTGAGAAATTATTTTAATTTTACCCCCACGATTCAGATCCTACAACTTTTCCCTTGTTAACCTCAAAAATTTGTGTGCTTAATTAAGAACTGGTTTTATGTCTGGTGGGAAGCCTGTAAGAATTGTACCTAGAGAACAACTTCCTTATTTTGTGGGTGGCTTTTCCTGTATGTTTTGGGAACTGTGGTGGGGTAGTTTTTGTGCTAGTGAGAGGTGTCTACGTTCTCCACCTTACATAAAACATCCTATTTCTCTTTGAGTGGATCCCAGATCTCATCAATGGGTGAGCCTGCTTCTGATGCCAACAGCACCCTATCGACCTTTCCATTGCTTTTCAAATAATCTCACTTGTGTGAACAAGTTCACTGTGGAAAAAACAAGGCAGATAAAATGAAAGAAAAAGAAACTAAATGTCATTAGTGAGAACGTATATTTGGACATAGATTTGTCAAAGGGATCTAAGGGTGTGGGGTGGTTCTGTGTGAAAGCAGCAGTGCTCAGCCTTCCTGCTGCAGCCTAGCAGCTGGGGCTGAGATGATGGTTGGTCATCCTGCTAGGGGTTAGAGGTTGGTTCTGTTCAAAACTCCTTATCTTTGTTATCAGTGCTACAAGGACACAGAGATACCTTTATCTTTCTACCAAACCTTTCTGGAACGCTGCAAATGGCTCTCTCCTTGTCAAGTATCAAAGCCAGAGTTAGCCCAAGAAAACCCACCAGAAACCCAAAGTGCAGTGGATTTCTATATAAAGCTTGTCAAAAGTTGCCATCAAAGTGCAAGAAGGTCATTTAAACTTATATTGATTTTCTTTTCTATGGTATGCATACTTAGCTGCTTTTAATTTACCGTGCCCTCCTTCCTTATTTTTGCTGTTTTTTCACTCCCACACAGGTTTTTATGATTTGATAAAGAACAGGCTGTTCTTACTGGAAGTGGAAAAAACAGGCTTCTTTTACTGGAAAGGGGAGGTAAAAGAAGGTCTACCCCTCCCTTCCCAAAAGGGAACCAATAAAGTTCTAAAAAGGTTGAGTGGCAAGTGCCTATATTGGGAAATGCTTGACCAAGATTTCAAAAATAAAGAAAATACAAAATTATTGAACTACTGATTGCAGCTTTGAAACCATGAGCCTGTGGAATATAGCTGCTACTTTTTATCCAAATTGTTTGTCTGTTCATATTAATGTGTCCTTTTGGGGAGAAGTTGCAATTCTTCATTTTTATACAAGCAAATATACATATTTGTGAAGGAAAATGACCTGGATACTGTGGTATAACTAGTTTCCTAAAAAAACATTTTGGTTGGTTTTAGCCAGAGGTTTCTGTAGTAACTAAGCTGTCACTTATCATGCAAGTGATACCTTGGGAGAGATGGTTTGAAAGATAATCAGTTTGGGCAAGAGGCAAAACTCTGTGTTCATAACAATAGGGAAAAGGGGTGAATGGAAAGACAGAATCCAGACTTCACACAGGAGCAGGAGGACTTCACCATCCTGAATTTCAGAACGTGAAAGTGGCAAAATAATTCTACGTTAGTAAAAGAAAAGTAATGAACATGAGGAAGAATCTTCCCCTAAATAATTGTGCACAGTGATGGGCTTGGAATGATATGCTGGTATTCAGGAAAGAGATAGTGAATGGTGCTTTCAGTCAGGACAAGAACTTGAAGGCCAAATGAAATAACGTAGAAGGTCTGAACAAAAATAACTTTGAAGGCAGTGTCAGCAGTGTAATTACGTGCTATGTAGAAGGTGTTTTGAAGGCCAAAAATACAGATGGTTTGAAAAGGCCATGGAAGTAAAATCCATCAAGAGTTCTTAAGGAAAGGATGGCAATGCAAACTCCTTGTGCTGGTTTTGGCTGGAGCAGAGTTTTCTTCAAAGTAGCTGATATGGAGCTGTATTTTGGGTTTGTGCTGAAAACAGTGTTGATAATAAAGATGTTTTTGTTTGCTGAGCAGTGCTCACACAGAGTCAGGGCCTTTTCTGCTCCCTACTCCAGCAGTGAGCAGCCTGGGGTGCACGAGGAGCTGGGAGGGGACAGAGCCAGGACAGCTGACCCCAGCTGACCACAGGGATATTCCAGACCATGTGGCACCTGGCTCAGTATGTACAGCTGGGGAAAAAGGAATGGAGGGGTGTTGGGAGGGATGTTGTTTGTCTTCCCAAGCAATCATTACGTGTAATGGAGCCCTGGTCTCCTGGAGATGACTGAAGATCTGCTGATGGGAAGCAGCAAATGAATTCCTTGTTTTGCTTTGCTTATGTGAACGACTTTTTCTTTACAGGTCAAAGTGTCTTTATCTCAACCCGTGAATTTTCCTGCTTTTACACTTGTGATTCTCTCCCCATCCCATTGATGGAGGACTGAGTGAGAAGCTGTGTGGTACTCAGTTGCCAGCTGGGTTAAACCAGCTGAATCCTGCTCTCAAGTTTTCCCAAACAAGGTTTGCTGGGAATGTAGATTGTAGACCAGTAGGTATAAAGCTACTTCTTCAAGCATGTGTTGTGGGTTTGGTACTTGACAAACACTCTACTTTGTTACAAGTGACTGCGAAAAGGTTAAGAGCCTCTTTTGTTTGCAAAACAAAATAGCCAAACTCAACTTCTTCATGCGGGAGGTATCTGGGAAAGGTTAAATACTCTGTGTGTTTTCACAAGCTGAAATGTAAAAACTCTTTGGAAAGATCACTGCAACAAAGGAAGGACAAATCCTCAACATAACTGATTAACCTGGAGCTTTGCTATGACATCTATGTGTGTACCTTTTCCATGCCATAAAACCAAGTCAGGAAAGGGCTGCTTTCAGTCTCAAATGACACAGAGTAGCAGGCTTTTACCTAATTTCTGTGCAGAGGATAATAGTGAGAATGTAGAACTTTCCCCATCAGGCTAGAGTGATTTTAAATTGTTCTCATTCATCAGCACTTATCTATCATGTGATGTCAGTAGCAGGAGTGGAAATAAGCTTAGAACCCCAATTCTCCACCTGGGATAAGACACAATACTGGAAAAGAATGGTGTTTCTGGTATATGAAGTGTTATGAGGAAAGTCTTTGAGATTTAACCCAAAAGTGAGGGGAAACTTGGGCGAAGGTAGCCCTTATGGAAGGTAGCAAAAGGGAGTGCAATCAAAAAATGGTCAATAGGCTGTTAACAGAAGGATCTGAGTAGATCTTTTGAAGGCTTTCTCATAGTAGGAAGAAAATGGTTTTCTAGCTCAATACTCCTTTTCCTTGGAAAAGAACGTATTAACTAAAGTCACTGAGATAATGAAAGACATCATAGGTAAAGAACCTCACAGTTTAAAAGGCCAGAGCTGAAGAACTGAGGAAACTCATTTCAGGAGGAACTTTCCTCAGTCTCTGACATTTTGATGCAGAAAGTTAACAGATGTCTTTCTGGACAAGAAAGAATTACATGAAAGTTTCACGAATCCTCAGAAAAATGGAGATTTGGAGGGAACAGTTTTAGTAAGAGATAAAGTGAAACAACTGAGAGGTTATTTATGAATGATGAATATTCTTTTCAAGGAGTAAAAAAGGTTCTGCATCACTGTGGTAGCAATAATGGAAAATGGCTTGCTGAGTGACAGAGAGATATTGTCAGCAGAAGAATAGGGAAATGATTTACTGACTTTCCATAGTCATAAAACTTTCTCTTTTCTTCTGTCAAATGTCAGTAGAAAATATCTTTTACAGTATGGTCAGTTAAAAAAAATTGATCAACGTGATGATAAAATAGAAGGGTTTCTTCCCTGAAAGTGGATTATTTCTCAAAGCTTTAACTTGTTTCAAATGCAGGACAATGTTTTATTGTCATCTGTACTTCCCCCATCTCAGGCTTTGTAGCCCAGAGTTCAAGGCTGTCTGAGCCTCCCAAGCAGTGTGACATAAGGATTTTCTAAGTACGAATTCCCACTTGAATTGTAGCATCCTGTCTGATGGGCAAAATGTCCACTCTGATTCTAAATATATTCTTTGGTGTAGCAACGACCACAGATGACTAATTTCGGGTGAACAGTTGCAACAACTTTTTTGTTGGTGGAAATAAAAATGTACTTTTATTTTTAGTCTGGATGCATTGTCCTGGCAGTGAAACAGCCTGAGAACATGAACTGGACATTAAGAATTCTGGCTCTTTCTGATCGTGCAAGAATGTTCCCATTAAGACTAATTCCTTCAGCTCCCTATTCCTCATTCATTCCTCTAATGTCAGGATGATAATACCAATGCCCTTCCTGTCTGTTCCTTTGCAAAGCAACGTGAAAAATATTCTATGTATCATCTTGAATAGTCAACCAGCTCACTGCCATTACCTCCTGCTGACTGAGGATGGCTGACTCTCCCTTTTTAAAGGAAAATTGGGTGGTGAAATCTATCCTTGCCTTTCTGCCTGCACTGGGCCCAGGATATACCTGAAGTGGGAAGTCCAAGCACTGTCCTTGATTGCTGTCCAAATAACCAAAATACAGAAACAGAGCATTTGTAGGCTGTGCCAGCATAGAGAGAGTGGTGTCCTTCATAGTCTGGTCAAGCAGGTCGTTGTCAAATCGTGGGCAGGTTTAGTGGGTTTTGCTGCCTCCCTGCTGCAAAGCACAAAAAAGTCTCTTGTTGGCTTTATGCCTTCAGAGGATAGGGAATTATTCAATTAGCAAGACAGAGTCTAGAAAATGGATTAATGAATATGCAGGTGTTGGGCATGTGGGAAATCAGGAATCCAGTCATCTTGAGAGCTACTCAGAATTTTCATAACAACAGAAAAGGTAGAATTTTTTTCATGGAACAAAGTTTATTTGGAGATACCTGAAGACCAAAAAGATTCAATAATACAAGGTTTATCATAGTGCCACTGCATTATAAAAGCTATTGTGCTTTTCAACATTGTGTTCATTCTGTGATGTGAGAAGGGTGAATCTCTACTGGAAAAACATTATTGCACAACTCTAATGAAATACTTCAAATAATATTTGGAGGGAATTCAGAGTCTTCTCCTGTACAATGGTTTTACCTATTTGTTCTGGGAAAGAAATAGAGGAAAGGAAATCTTTGCCAAAATTAAACTTTTCTACTGGAAAGTTTGTCTGACTCTTTATCTCCACATGTTTGATTAGGGCAGAAGTCATGATTCCCTGTCTGAATCATCTCCTTCTGGTGGACAAAGTTCTAAATAATATCTTGCATTTTAATAGCTATAAATTGCAGAGCTGTCAAATCTCTTCCTGTCTAATCCTGTCTGGAATTTTTTTTAAAAGCTGTTTGACCCTGCAAACTCTTCTGTTGTCTCTTAGGTTTTCTCTTACTTCAGGGAGAAAGGGTTTTGAAAAGTCAATGACCCATTGTGCTAACAGGTTGCTGGCTTGCATTAAAATAAGATTGAAATTTTGTGTTCATTTAAGAATCCTAAGAATCTTGCTGAGGTTTTGACTATACTGAGAAATATGATCAACACTTGTGAAATTTGAAGAGAGGGGAGTTTGTTTTCTTAAAACTGTTCTGCCTGAGAAAACCACCTTGCATTCTTATACAGGTAGTAATGCTGCCAGCTAGAACCCTAAAAGTAATTTATTCTGCTTCTCCCTGCGAAAAGAACATCCTGCAACACAGTATAAGGTCACATTCAGCTCATCTAGCTGAACATACACCTGGAGCACTGAGAAGTTGATGATGAGCAAAATTTTGTCTTGCTCAAGAAATGACTTTTCACAATTAAAATAAAAAGTACAGTAAAAAATTTAAAACCTACTAAACAAAGCCACGAATTTAAAAAAACAAACAAACAAAAAAAAAAAAACAAAAAAACCCCTAAGAAACTGGTCAGGTCTCAGATGATACTTAAGATTACATTTTATCAGGCTTAAACTGGAATGTTCAATAACTATAAACTGTAGTAGTACTTTTACTAATAGGCAACACTCTGGTTTTGAGTTTTAAATATTTTTCTTGCTACTGTTTAGGCTTTTGTCTGTAATTAAAAAAGCTTAAATCTTCTTCTGTGTTTTAGAGTTGATATTTGCTCTGCTTCAGCAATAAATTCTAGTTTCTACATTTGACTAGTGTAGAATTAAATTTTCTAATTTCATATAGTTTGGGATTCTGAAGAAGCATTAGGATAAGATTTTAATAGAAAAGCCTGAACTTTTGTGACTGTGTGTCTTTTCCTGGACAGCTAATATTGCAATAAGCTCTCAAATTTGCTTCCTTAGAATTTTTGCTCTTGCTTGAACACACCCAGCAGCATCTGCTGTGACTGCAGACCCAGGCTGAAGCCTTTTAGCTGTTTGCCATATGATTATTATCACTAGCTGTGTATAAAGAATGAGAAAGAGAGAGAGCTGTAGGCAAGGTCTTGGTCAAACAGCTGACATTTGTCACTAAGGACTGTGTGGTTGCTTTCTAGGTGACAACTGAATGTAAATTATTATTTTATCTGTTTTTTTCTTGCATTGGAAGTGGTGCAGGAATTATGAGAGGACCAACTGTCAGAACTATAATCATGGAATGGTTTGGGCCAGAAAGGACCTTAAAAGGGACACCCTCCACTAGTCCAGGCTGCTGAAAGCCCTGTCCAGCCTGTACTTGAACACTTCCAGGACTGGGATATCCACAGCTCCTTTGGACCTGTGCCAGTGTCTCAGCACCTCCGTGCCAGCCCTTGGGACAGATGTTGGGGTGTGGGCAGGGGACTGCCATGGTGCAGCCACCCAGCCCAGCAGCTGGAGTGAGAGGAGTGAGGCAGGGTGGCACTGAGCTGTGCTGGGCTCATAGGGCTCACTGACAGCTGCAAAAGCTGCTCTCCCAGCAATTTTAATAGAGATAGTGACATCTCTGCTCAGTCTCCTGATTTCTGAGCATTGCCTCGTGTCCTTTCCCAGGGCTCCACAGACATCTGGTTTCCAGCAAGCTGAAAGTTTAACTGGAAATGACTTCCTATAAGTTGGTGCCAGAAAAGTCAAGAAAACATTATCATATTTGATTTCTCTTATTTCATAAAATTAAGTTATGTTTGTAGGAACAATTTTTTTTTCGATTATAAAATTGAAATGTTTTGTTCTCAACGGACACAGTTGGGTAAAAGTTGGCCTGTGCTTGAGGAAAGTAAAAGCTTACAAATCAGTAGTAAATAGTCAGAAAAATGAAAACAACCTCTTATCAGGTTTTCTACTTTGCTGAACAATAAATAACCTCATAGTGTGAAGTATTATTTTCCCCCTTCTTTTCATTGTGCCTTTGAACTAAAGAATGTATTCGTATTACGCACCCAATTACACCACTGCTGACTTACATGGCATTTTTCTGGGTTAACAAAACTAATGGATGCATGGTATATACTTAAAAGCTATTCTCAGTAGTGGGACATTCTCTCCTCCTCCTCCACACTCCACTGCATCAGTGGGCATGGTCACACTGCGGTAATTACATTTTTTCTTACATTTATTTATAAAGAAAAAGGCCAGCAGGGAGGCCCTCCTGCTCTGTTGCCTAGGTTATTCCATAGGCTACCGAGCAGCCTGCGTGCTCTCTGCAATTATGCAGCAAAGCCAAACCACGAGGTGAAGAACCCCACAGTGGTCTCAGTTCCAGGAATGTCCCTGACCACACTGTGGGCTGAATTTTGCCTTCTACCACTGCCTAGTTCTGGGAGTGAAACAACTGTCACTTATTTCTGCAACTAAACAGCAAATACAAAAGTGGTAATTGCCAAGCCCAGGTGATGCTAAACAAATCTGTGAATGCTGCCCAAGCTGACCCTGAAGCACAGAAGAGCAGTGGCCTCTTGCCCTGAGAGAGAAACTCTTTCACTGGTGTGTGATGAAGATGCACTTTTGTGTGTGTATGAGTTTTGAAACTGATTCATCATTTCCTTCTAGCGAATTACTCTGGCAGCCCACAGTGCCTGCCAAACTTACCAAGTGGGTGTGAGGGAAACTGCTGGAGAGGGATGAGGCCATGTCTGTGGGGGGAAGGACAATGACAAAGGAAAAGCTGGTGTGTCTGGAATCCTGCTCGTGGAGCCCTGGAAGTGCCCTACATCCCTGGATCTGCCCTCCGAGGTGGAATCAGCCGCTGGGAAGGGCACTCCTGCCCTGTCCCTCGCTGTGCTGGGTGGGGCTGTGGAAATGCCTGTCGAGTATCTCTTCCCAGGGAGCAAGAGGGAGGAACTGCAGAGGGGAGTGTTGGCTTTTTGTCAAGGGGGAGGAATATCAAGTCAACATCAGCCTGTCACCACAGGAGCGATTGCCTGCACCTTCCTAGCCTCTGTTTTCATTATTCATTAAAGTCATCTGTGATGGATGTTTTACTTCCTCTCTACGGATAATTTATTTCAACAGTCACTACTGCTTGTTATTAGTCGTCCTTACCACCAGCACACTTTTCCATCTGCCCCCAGATCTGTGTTTTCTTTGCCATGCTGCTTTAGAGGGGAGACCCAGGAATGCTCACTTTGGCCAGGGAAAGGGGTTGTGACCTCCTGGATCATCACACTTCTTCTGGGAGGAGTTGACTGTGTTCATCCAGCTCCCTTTTGGGTTGTGTTGTGTTGCCATGGGGAAGGGGATGGAAATCATTAAATGTGATGAGGAATAACTTTGACTATGCTGTAGTTCTGATGTATCAAAGCCATCTTCAATACCCTAGAGGCAGATGGGAAAAGATGATCAGATGCTAACAAGCTGGTAAATCAACGAGAATAAGAGCTAATTAAGTTGTAACCATTATGCTAATATATGCTACAATCTAAAAAGAGCTAAGACTTTGCTTTCTGTCACAGCTCAGAAAGAGCTAGAACTTTGTCTTGTTAGACTGGGTAAGAGAGGACATGAACAAAGCTCGGACTTACCAGTATTTGCCAGTTTTGGCTAAGGAACTTGCAAAATGGAGATTAGATAGAAAGAAATATCCTCAGAGAATATTCCTCACCCTTCACAACTAGGCTTGCTGTCTAATCTAGTTGTACAGGTGTTGGTCTAGTAACTTATTCACGCACGGGAACAACAGTCAGTAATATAAATCTGTTTTGTTTTGTTGTTTTGTTGCTGTGTTTCAGTGAATCCACCACCACCAATGCAGAGATGTATATGAGCTATCTCCCTTTTAATAAAACCAAAATGAAAACAAAAAATCCCAATCCAAGAATAATAACAATAAAAAGCCCCCTACCAAAACAACCCAAATGCACAGACCACCACCAAAAAACCACAAAAAAACCCTAAATGCCCAAACCTGCCAGCACTAGAGCTCTGAAGGTAAACTGTCTGTGGGTAACTTAGACCTTACCTTGCAGTAAACAGATCTTTATCAATCAGAGACAATCCTTATCAAACTGGCTTCCCTAAGAGAGGGAGAGCAGGTGCCTTTGGCCTGTTGTTTTCCCAGAGGAGATGCACTTTGGAACCACAGCTGCCAGCACTGAGCTGCTCTGCTCCGGGAGGAGCTGGGAGGTGCAAACAACAATTAAACCCACATCTCCTGCGGTGATTAGTTTCTGTTTTCCTCCCATGCATCCACAGTTTTGGAGATCTCTGACTCATGGTAATGTGAAGAGCTAAAAAAGCAGTCTTAGCTCCTTCAGGTCATCATCTGTTTGCCTTGCACAGTAATAGCAGCCTACGATGTGTTCAGACCTAAATGTGTGGATGTGGGATGTGAGTACAGCTGGACTGAAAAAAATAATGATTGTTGGATGTTCGTGTTATCTTTTTCTATCCTGGAAACCATCAGTGGGAGTCTAATGACTTGTTTAGAAGATTGCAGGAGACAATTGCTAAAGCAATCAGCAAATATGATTATAACGTCTCAGTTCAGTAGACTTTCTATCTTAAGTAGATTTGGAAGTGAAACATCTCCAAAAAGCAGCAGAAGAGGAAGAGAGCATTTTTCCTAAACCAAAAATTGTCAGTTATTTCACTTTTAGTTATTCAATATTTCACTCAAATTGTACTTTTTAATGTTGTATTTATATTTTGTTTTGCAGCTGTAGTTAAATAGGTCTTGAATGAAAGAAAAAGGGAAATGAAATGTATGTGCCTTGCTTCAAGGGAAAATTCTTGGATGTAAATAATGAATGAGAGAGGCTTCAGCAGAAAAATGAAGGGTTTTGGAGGCTTCTGAATTGGTCCCCTTTCATATCATTAATAAAAAATGAGCTATTGCAACAGCCAAAGTGCTTTGTATAGTCACAGGGTAACTCAGTAAATGAAGCTTTACTTTAGATAAGTGTTGGGGTTTGGGGTTTTGTTTGGGGTGGGGTTTTTTTCGGTTGGTGGGATTTTTTTACTAGATCACATGCCAGTTGTGACCTGGGTTAATTTTTAAGGTGAGCCAGTGGTGCTGGACTTGTACATGTGAACCAGAGCTGTGTAAGAGTTGTGACTTGTAGCCAAGGTGGGATGGAAGAAGACTCCTGTTCCTCCCTCTTTCACCTCACACAGCCTCAGGGAGGAAGGACAAGAGGGAGGCTTCTTTGCTGACCTCTCCCAAGTCAAGGAGAGAAGATTTAAATAGCTGCTCAGTTAAACTTGAAATGATTGCTGGATAGATGATAACTTTCTTTTGGGAAGGTGTTTTTACTTTATCTTAAAAGATCCCTGAAAGGAGGATTGCCTTTGTTGTTAGGTGGCACATTTGATTATTTTCTTGTTGGTATCAGCTCTTCATGGCTGAAACTGGGTAAAAAAAGGTCTTGAATAGTCCAACCTACAACACAAAGCACAGTTTCCAGGTGATCAGGTTTTTACCTGTTCTGCGCTATCAGATCAGTGCAAAACAGGTGGAGTTAGTGCCCAGGAAAGCAGATCATCACATTTGTGCTCTACAACAGTAATCCTACAACTGAGTGCAAAAATACACACGGTAAATTAGGTCAGTTTACAGGAGCTTGGTGTATCTCTTAAACAAGAGACTTTAAAGGCAGTAACAAATTTCAATAAACTAAATAATAGACAAAAATCTACTTATGAGCTTTTGAGCATGGTGCCTTTCCAGTAGAGTACTCAGCTTCTGTTAAAATGCAAATTTTGACTCATCACTTGGGAGAGTAGTGAACACCAGAGGAAATACTAGAGGCAACTAAATGTATCCAGTTCATTAAAATACATCATCTTCTAATAAAAAGTACCATTATCTCAGGAGGGTTGTATACTTGGGCTTACTTCTCTGTGAGGAAAGACTTGCCAAGAGCTTCTAGCAAAACAAAGGAAATTGGAGGAAGACTTGCAGATCTTATTTAAGCCTAGACCTTTTAGGACTTATATAACTTTCATGTACTATCTCACTCTTATTGCAGTAAGTATCCTAGGGGGTGATTTTTAGAAAGTTATTCTAACTGGCAAAATAAATGTGATTTCTTTCTTATTGTTTCTATCAAAAATGGACTTTGGAGACAGAAGCTCTCTCAATCTTAAAAAAGTCAAAGCTCTAATACTGAAAATTAGATCTGCAAAGAACAAGTTTTCCCCACAGAAAATGCTGATGTGTTTAGCAATACACACGTAGGCATGCACACAAATATTTGGAGAAAATTGTACTTTTGATGAAAAGAGGCAAAATATATCTTTTGGATTTTAAGTTGTTTTGAAAACCTGAAAATTTTAGATTTTCAGCTGAAAATAAGCTTTTAAATAATAACTTAATAACTTTTTTTAGTTATTTGTTTATTATTTATTTATTATTTAGTTTTTGTTATTTAACAGTAACTTTTAATAATAACTTTTTCATAAAAGCCATACAATTTAAGAGGGTAATTTTAAAGTCAGTACCTCAAATTCTCTACTAAAGACATTGGAAAAATGTCAAATGGTCATATCTGCTGTTGGTTAAGGTGAATGTGTATCCTGGGGCTTCCTCAATGGAGAGGTAAATGGTGTTTGGTTACTGCATCATGTTAGTACAGTTTAATGAAATGCAAAAGTATTACCCCTTCTATACATGTGCAAAGGGTCTTGCAAACCTATTTCATCTTGAAATTAGGTAATTTCCAACTTCTGGTGCTGGCACCTTCATAATTCCCTTTTTAGGGACCTTAGTTCATTTTGCACTGGTCAGTCTAAAGAAAAAAAACCCCATAATCTCTTGAAATCTGTGTCTTTCCTGTGAAATTTGCCCCAAAACCATTACGCTAAATGGTTTGAAAAGGCAGCCATGCACATTATTCTGTGTGTTAGTATATTGGCTTTTCTTTATGTTGCAGCTGCTAGAGGAAAAAATCGGTTCTTAGTGTTGATTTCTGAAACAACCAAAAGGCTATAATAAAACATAAAAGAAGAGAGATTGACGTAGCAATATCCCTTGATGTGCTTGTTCCTCATCCAATCCCTGTAAGTAATTACCTGTCTGAAGTTGTACAAGCTCTTCAGTTTGGCTAGAGACAGCTATTGATTTAGAAATCAGATGTGCTTGGGCTTGGGGGTTGAAAAAAAAACAACTTTTTAAATTAATTTTTTTCTTAGCCTGCTGTGGCCATGAATAAGCATCATTCATTTTATGCAATTTCCATTTGAAACATTTTTGTACTGGGAATTTGTTTACCACTTGTGGCCTGCTAGTCTGAAAATTAGTTTTCTAACCGTGCCTTCTAACCAAGCATTTGAAATGCTCCATTAAATTTTATAAGGGTTTTTTTGTATCTATTGTTTATGGGAATGTTATCTGTCTGTCTCTATACAGGGTAATATGATCTATTTTAAAAGATGCAAAAAACTGGATTGTAATGATCTTAGAGTGTTTATTTTGATTATTTAGTTTATTTTTTAGGAGGCTGAGCTGATGTAAGAGTCACAAAATAAGGACTTGAAGAGTTCTGGCCATGGGAAAATTTAATCAAGCAATAAATATTCTTCTACCTTTTCTGTCCCAGGAATTACCCTTGGAATTGATTAAGCAAAAACTTGAGCCTGAGAAGTTGAAAATGTTTCCTGTAGAAAACACATGTTGAGTGCAATTTTTAGATAAAAAGTCGTGGGCCAAAGTAGAATGTGACTTATAGGAGTTAGCAGGAAAGGTAAAACACTGGGAAATCAAGTAAAATCTGGAAACTAAATGTGCACATTCCAAGCTACCCATTCCATTATTGAGTCCCTAGGATTTTCTTGAGAATCTCAGGGAGATTTAATCCTCATAGAAATTGGGAGGTCACAGCCTGAGCCCAAAAGGATGCTTAAAAAAATATGTCTGAACAGTTTAATGGCTCTTGTAGTTTAAAAGTCGGAAATGTGGGATATGTGATGCTGATTTTTGCTGTCAACTGTGGCTCATTACTGCCCGGAGCCAGATGCTGGAGCTGGTGATGCTCATTTGTAACAATCTCTATGCATTAGTCACTTCCAGGTTGCCTTGGTGTGTTATCCACACTCTGCCTGGATTTTCCAGAAAATGCCTTTTCTTAAGTAAGCAAGCACTGATGGAAGCTCCTTGTGAGCAACCTTTTCTCCTGGTGCTTTGCATGCTTCTGTTACTGGAGCCTGCAAGACAAACTCCTCAGTGATTGCACAAATGAAGGCAATTTAGGGTCTGGGTAAGAGATGTGTGGGAGTGGAGACGGAGCGCTTCTGCACCTCTCTGACCTAAGCAACTGTAATGGGATTATTTTTTTGTTCTTGCCCAGTTATTGTAAAAGTCTCTTCAGACCTCGTTTCTTCCTCAGAAATGTGTATGAAAACTATTCTTTTCAAATATACCTCTGGAAATAAACTTTACCCCAATGTCGTGGTTTAAGCCCAGCTGGAAATAAATCGTGCAGCTGCCTGCTCAACCCCCTTATCCCCCCTTACCCCTGTGAAATGGGGAAGAGAATCAAAAGTGAAACTTGTGGGTTGAGATAAGAACAGTTTAATTGAAAAAAATAGTAAAATGCAATAATAATGATTATAATAAAAAGGGAAAGAGAAAACCAAACCCAAACCAAGTGGTGCGCAATACGATTGCTCACCACCAGCTGACTGATGCCAGCCCCTGATTGGCACCCCCTTCCCAGGAACTGCCCCTGTTTATGTATTTACTGGGCACGGTGTTCTGTGGTGTGAATATCTGGAATATCCCTTTGGCCAGTTCAGTTCCCTATCCCAGTTATTTTCCCTCCCATTTTTTTTTATGTACCTCCTCTGGTTACTGGCAAAGCATGAGACACACACACACACAAAAAGTCCTTGACTTAGGATAAACAGAACTTAGCAAAGCCCAAAATATCACTGTATTATCAGCACCATTCTCATTCTGTGTCCAAAACACAAGACTGTACCAGCCACTGAGAAGAAATTACCTCTACACCAGCTGAAACAAGGGCACCCATTCAGCAGACCTGAAAATTTGTACTGCTGGAGAAGATTGAAAATCTGAATATCCTCTAGCAATTTGTGCTTATTGAAGCTTCTTCTAATATTAAGAGATTCATAAATGTATCAAGAGAGGTTACACTGAATTAAAAACTATTGGATCCTTAATTTCAAGGTTCAGGTGTAGAAAAGATCAACTATTGATGTATTTATTAAATAAAAAAACATGGAATGAAAAATGAAAATGCCTAAAAAGCTTCCAGGGGAGTGGAAGTTTGAAGGGAAATTTCATAGAGGTGATGCTTTAGATTTTGACTCTTATATTTTTCGAATTCTGTATTGCCTAATGTGTAACTCTGAGATGCTCTTTAGCCTTGTTGGCTGCTGTTCTCTCATGCTAAGATAGACACAACAAACCTCTCTGGGCCTGCTCTTCAAGGACACCCAGACTGGACAGGCCCAAAGCCTCTAAAAGGGGGGGCAAGCTCGGGGAAATTCCAAAGTTTTAATTGGCGAGTTTATGCTGATATGCAAATGGACGAAACCTATAAAGGTGTGAAAAACTTGTGACTCGTGGTCCATCTTGGGGTCCATCTTTGGGTCCAGCCTGGAGCCCTTGGCTTCCCAGGGTGCACCTTTGAAGGCTTTTAGAATAAAAGTAATAATATATTTTATAATATATAATTTATAATAAATATATAATAAATATATCATTTACAATAAATGCATTTATTCCCTTACTCCTGTCTAGTCTGTGTTTCTAGGTGGCCTCTCAAGGCATCACAGGAACCCAGGTGGTGGAGGGGGTGGATTCCCAGATATCAGCGTTGTGCTCAGGTGCCACGGGGGCAGAGCAGAGCAGCTGATACCAAACCCTTTAGGGCAGGGTGGGGGAACACAGAGCTGCTTTGTTTCCCAAGCACCAGCTACATCTGGATGAGAATTTGACACTGCTCGGATGTTTGTGCTGCTGCCGTCTGGAAAGCATGAATTGACCATAGCTCTGCTCTGTGACTCAACCACAGCACTCCCTCCTGCTTTCTGGGCTGTCTAGCAGGTATAATGAGACCTTTTGGGATCGTGTTTCTGGCTCTGATGTTTCCAACGCTGCTGCCATCACTCTCTGCAGTTCGGAGATTGCTTACATCGAATGTTGAATTTCTGGGCACTTATTCCTTTAGCAATTGTGGTACCTGCAACCTGAAATACTGCCACAGATATTAAAACAGCAGAAGTAAAAAACCCAACTTCTTGAGAGGTTTCCCCATCTCCTATTTTCTCCAGACTGAAATGAAAAGGTTGTGCTAGGCAGGTAAATGTCAACAAACTGTGTTTGGGGGTTTTTTTTGGTTTTTTTTTGTTTTTTTTTTTTTTTTTTTTTTTTTTTTTTTTGGTGAGACATCTAAATTATCTATTGCTATTACACAAAGAAAAAGTTTTCAGTGTGGAAGCATCAGGTTCATTATGTCAACCACAAAAGAGACAGGATTTATTATTTTCAATAAACTCCAGTAAGAAGTACAATGATCTTTAGTTTTACAAAACTTAAAGGGGGAAAAAGGTATCTGCTGCTATATTTTTTCCTGATTCCACTTCTGTATTTATTTAAATCATGCTTATTACTGCTGAGAATTGAGTTGGTTGACCACATAGTCATAGTTTTTTATTGGTTTTGTGGCTGTTACAGAAAGCCTGTGTGTTTATTGCTTGTATTCTGTATTGCATTGTATTCTGCTGTACTCAGGAGCATAAAATGCTATTATAGAGAATGCAGTCTCAGGTCGAGCTGGTAGGTACAAGGCCATCTAGCTTGATTTGCTATTTGCTTAGGAGAGGATCCCAACCAATGAATAAAACTCCTAAGGGTTTATGGGTGAAACCCTGAAATTCAGACCTCTGAATTGTTCAGAGATCTTACTCCTCTGCCCTTTTGGTACTTCTGTGAAGGTGTGTGCCATACACTGTGGTAGCTCTGCAGAGTCCCCTTTACCAGCTGCAGTCTTTTTCCTGGTGGTGGCTTAGGGATTCATGGAGAAGCAAGGGATGGATATTCATATTCCTAGCTAGTCTTTCAATATCAGAAAGTGCTGGAGGACGTGGTTTAGTGCAGGCATTTACACACTTAAAAATGTGTTGATACTGTGGGTCCTTGTACGTGAAATATTATGTGAACCTCGTAAATTAGCAAGGAGGAAAGGAATTTCATATTCTGACTTCTCAGGGAAAAAAAGAGTGGGAAAATGCATCTTTTTCATCTACGTAAGCCAATGACTCTGAGTCCTGGAGTTCAACGTAATTTCAAGAACCATGATGTGTTGAACATCTAAAAACTCACAGATGCTGCTGTAGCTGCTGTGTCAGAGCTCAAGATCAGAAAACTGGGTGCCATAATGATTCCAACTGTGAATATTGTCCAGCATCGCTTCTTGTTTGTGTCTTGTTGAGAGGAATTTTTGAATCTTGAACTTCTGCAAGGACCTGCTTTGCCAGCTCCAATATTACTTTATCTTGTCAAAACTGGAGTTCCCAGGACACTTTCTTTTTCTTTTTGTTAAAATTTTATTTAAAAGAGAATAGGAGAGAGGGCTATAGGAGCTAGAAATTAGTCAGAGAAATACCTAGAAATATTATTCTCCTGGAACAGACAAAATTTCTATGCCAAGGGAGAGAAAGAAGGAGTGGTGTTTACAAACTGTGTTCCAGTATGAGGCTGGAAGGAGTTGTGAGAAGGCATGAACAAAGTTTGCCAACACTTCAGCTCCCAGCAGGTAAGAAAGAGTGAGCTGGCCTGGCAAGCAGCTATAGTTGCTGCATTTGCCATTTGTCAGAAATGAAACTACTTGTAAATAATGTGATTTTAAACCAAATGACTCTGTTCTGTAGCAGCACTATGGCCTTTAATTTTTAATATTTTCCCCTGGGTTGTCTGTTATTAAAAACAACAACAACAAACAACATCTGTATATCCTTGTTCTCTTTTAAAAGACTGCAGGGATGACTTGACATCAATTTGCTGCGGTAGAAAAGTAGGAGGAGAAATGGATTACTGGTAGTAGATGACTGTCTGCCATCTGGATAGATTTTGTGGCTGATAAAATGTGTGATTTGGGCACAGATGTGTGCTTGATCCCGTTCCAGTGCAGTGGCTTTCAGAAAGAGCTGTGGAGAGAGCCCTTGGGTCAGGGGGCACCACCAGCTGTGGGAGGAGGAGCAGGTCCCATTGCCTCACCTTGCTGGCAGTGGCTATGCTTTGGAAAGGCCTTTGAAGTTATGAAACTATTCAGTCAGATCCCCAGATAGTTGGAATTATTTCCTTCTCCAGAGAACAGTGTAAATCTCATCCTCTCCTTGCTCCTCATCCCTCCTGGTGCTGCCCAGAGCTCAACTCTCAGCAGGATGTTGTTGTTTCCACAATTCTCCTCCGGTTCTCCCTCAGTCCTTGGTTTCTGAGTTCTGTCCAGTCTTTTTGGGGAAGTCTATTGCTTCTCACTCAGCTCATTTTTCTTACCAGGTGTCTCCTTTCTTGAAGATATTGCTGTAGGCCTTGCCAGTAATGGAGGGAATACACCTAATATGATGCACTGGAATATGTTAAAGTTTGATATACATTTTCCACTTTCTGGCAAGCTCTCTCCTTGGAGTCCAGGGCTTTCATCATGTCAAAAGCTCCTTTTGCTCCCAGTGTATAACCTCCATCCTCCTCTAAATCACAGTTATGATCCTCTTGTTTATAGAAAGTTAGTGTTGTGTTGCATTTTCTCTATCCCGCCGTGTCTGCATTCAGCCAACTTCTTCCTTCCAGCTGTGTCTGACAAAGCACAGCAACAGCAAAAGTACCCAGAGCCCTTTTCTCTCATTGTTGTCTCTGTAAAGGTTTTCCTTTAATGTTAATGTGAAGTATCTTATTTCTCTATAGAAGGGGAAAGGTTTCAGCAATCACAGGTGAGACATGGAGCTATTCAAACTGGTTTGGTCAAGAAAGGAAGGATTTATAACACTGTCAAGAAGTGCACACATCTTTGCAAGCCCTCAACAGCCTCTATTTCAGACCAGAAAAATTCGGTGTACACAAATAACACACTAGAGCAGGTCAGTTGAAAACTTACCTGCACACCAGCCTTTACTATTCTGCCCAAAGTGCATTTTGTTTTCAAAATCTGGGTAGGGATATATTGTAAATCATCTATCTTAGCTCATGCACATTTTGACTCCTATGAGACTGCTTATCTGACTAGTGAGTTACTGTTGAATATTCAACACAAAGCCAGCCTAATAAGTCCCAGTGCTCTTCTGAACCTGACAAGGAGAACAGTGTTATGCTAATATTCTGTTGCTGAAGAAAACATTTCTAACAGATGGAATGCTGACAGATGATGTACTCCTTTCATGTAGTAATGGAAATGTTTTCCTTAGTCTGAGGAGCAAGAAAAAGCAGTATTAAGGAGCTAAAAGTTGGACCCATTTCCTCTCTAGCACAGGATAATAATACTATTAATGTATCTTTTACATTCAGCTCCTCATGGGTTTTTGTGGTCCTAAATGTGTGTATGTGTGCACACAACCCTTTAGCTTTACCTGGAGAAGGAGGCAGAGGTGTTTCTCTGCTGGGTCAGAGCCAATATTCTCTGCTCTTAATCAAGCAGGGGCTGGTTTAATCCTTCCCAGGGATGTGCAGCTTGCTTTTCTTCGGAACTTGATGTTTCTTCTTCTGAAAGGATTAAGAGAAGAAAAATTATGACATTTTGAAACCATGTGCATTCCAGCTTATGAACTCTTGTAATAGATTTTTTTCAGAGAAATGGTTCACCTGAACAAGAGGTAGCTGGGTGTGGTTTGGCCAGAGTGGCTGGGTAAGGTTTCATTTAGTAGTTTTCATGTTCTTTATTTCTTCAAAACTGAGATAAAAATCTCATGTTTTCTGAAACCTCTGTGCTTCTATTTTTCACTTACCCTAATAGGAAGATGTGCCTACTTGTTTTGTGGGCATCCACCCTTCCCATAAAACACACGTTTGTTGAAGCAGAAAAGTGTTTGCTTTATGATTAACTGTGTTTAGAGATTGTCTCTGCTTATTGTTTTAATCATGTCCCTGACACAGGGAACTCAACTTTTGGCTCTACACTAATGAGAGATTTTTACAACCCACTGGATAGTATAGCGAATACTGTACCTCTCTCTAAATGTGGTATGCTAATAGAAAAGGCCACAGAATCTTTGAGGAGTGCTAGACACCAAGGTTCATCCAGAGATATTAGCAATTGTCAATATGAAAGCTCTGCTGTGCATTAAAGGAAAATAGCATTATAGAAAACAAGCAAGGTTCAGAGAAAAATCCCCTCAGCCCTCTAGACTCCTCATGTCATTACTGACTCCTGTCCTTTCTGTAATTTCTGAAATAACCTCTCTGTCAGGTTTTGTTTCAGCCTTCATCCAGGTTTCCTGGCTGTGATATTTATTTCTGCAGGGGTAATGCTTCATCATTTCAATTTTCCATCAGTGGAGAGCTGTGCTCCTGGATTCTGTTTCCTAAAAGCTCTGCTTATTCAGCTTTCACAGCAGGTATGTACAATTATGAGTTCCAGTACAAGATAGATTGGTTTTCAAAAATGTGCTTTTAGGGCTTGAGCAGTGAGAAATCAGAGTTCTTGGGGTTTAGTCTGTGATTCTGCCACCTGACAGTAGGCATTGCCAGATATATTTGATTTAGCTGACTTCACCTTCAAGAGCCTCATGTCACCTTCTGGATCATAGAATCATAGAACCATCGAGGTTGGAAGAGACCTTTAAGATCATCCAGTCCAGCCGTGGATGTAGAATTCTTGTTTAGAAGTTCCTTCTGCAAAAACTTCACATTTATATTTCTTGATCTTTCCTATGTCAGAAACAGAGCTAGAAGATTTTTTTGAGAGAGACAGGTGAAACAAGAAGTACTTCAGGAAAAGTAGTAGGCAAAGTCTGTGTCTGGAAATCCGTTGGTTCTCTTCCTGTCTTTTGTGAGAGACAAAGATCTCCAGTGTCTAGGGCAGAAATGGTCAGGGGCTAACCATGTGACAGAAGGCACGAATCTGTGTAGGGTTAAAAATTTGTGAGTTAAAACTTTTAGTTAATCAAGGCTTTCTACTAACACTTCTCAGCTTTGACAATCTGAGGTAATCTCAGCGTTTCCTGAGTACAGGAAGTGGTGAAACCCACCACTAGGCAGTCCAGATCAAAAAATGCCAGTATTTCATATAACTTCCAGAGGTCTTACTGTTTAAGTTCCAGATTAGAAGAGCTGAGAAGGTCCAAATGATCTTATTGCTTGTAGTCCTGGCTCTTTCCTCACCAATTACATGCTGTCCCGTGTGGCTGATGTTAAGAAGTGATGTAGGTGAACTGAAGATTTGAGTGCTCATAAAGAAAAAGGCCCCATATCCAGTCAGTCATGACGTAAATATTTCCCTTGGTGTCAGAAGAAAAGGCTGAGGGGTTATTCATGCCCTTGGCCCCCATTTCTGACAAGGCTACGTGTACAGTAGGCCATTTCAAAACGGGTGCCTGGCAGGTTTTAGACTCCTGCTTGTTCTTGTATTGTGGAAAGGTGCAATTATGGCAGGAAGAAAGTGGTGGGAGTGAAACAAAGCTGCTCTCTCACGTCTCTGGCAGCTGCTGAGGGAATCCTGCAGAAAGCTGGCCCTGTGTGTAGCAGAGCTGTGCCTCTGACTTTAGTGCAGAGGGAGGCTGATGGGTTCAGTGCTCTTCTGGGAGAAGTGGGGGTTCTAATGACTGATGGCTGGCTGCCCCATGAACCACTTGGAGTGGCAATTGTTTCACTCCCACCCTGTTTTTTCTCCTTTTTCTGGAAGGAAAACAACTGAGGAGGGGTGCCAAGGTCCATCCAGACCTCCTGTTTTCCCCAGTTGCCTTAGTGTCAGAGTGGAGGGGGCAGCTGAAACAGCCACCTGTAAAAACAGGTACAGAAATTATCTTCCTTTCAGTGCATGGGTTTGCACTTTTAACTGTGTCTTGTTAAGTTACTCCTGTTTCGTGCTTTATTTTCAATACTTGTGTGATGGATTAATCAGTAATTTTCATCCAGAGTACAGCTTGCCACACTTGTTCTCTTACACCACTCCTATAAGATATTTCTAAAGATATGTGTATTTATGTCTCACTTCAGGCTCAAAAAACCCCCAACAACACAATACAAATACATAAAAGGAGAATAAGCATAAAGTACATTTTAGCCACTTGGCATGACACTTAGACCCCAAAGCTGGTGAAGAGCAGTAGGACTTGCAACCCACACAAAAAAATACAGGAAAAATTGAGTTGTATTTGCAAAGAAACGTTATTATTTGGGTTGTTTTGATTTTTTTAAATATGGAATTTATGAAAAAATGATTCAGCTTCTCACAGCTAGACCTGGATGACATTTGCCCAAAGAACAGTAACTTTGTAACAAAGAAAAAAAAAGGGGGGAGGTGGACAGGGAAAACAGCATCATAAGAACTAAAAGTACTTGGGAAGCTGACTCATCTTACAAGAACTTAAGACAATATATAAATAAATGGTGATGCTTCTTCAAATATTAAAACATGTCATCTCATGTTTAAGAATTCTTTCTTTTGCTAGAGCTGATACATTTTGGTTTGCGATGTTTTGAAATTGAGATTTTTTGGGTTGGTTTCAAAATTATATTTTCTTCCTCACTGCTTTGTACCTGCACCCTCTGTGAGCAAAAGTGTGAAATGAGCAAAATGAGCTGACATAAAATATTACTTCTAACTTTTAGCTATTATGAAAGAAAAAAAGAAAAAGCCTCTTTGACTTGAACTCATATTGACAATCAGAGGAACTGAAGCTTAGGAACATCTCTTTATTTAAACTAAAAAATATCCTCAAAGCTTGAATTCTGAGCTCCTAAATGTCAGTCAAATATTTAAACATTGGGCCACTTTTCTCTCTATTATAAACAAAGTATTGGAAAAATAATAAAAAATTGGTATCCCTTAGAACATCACTCTGTTTGTTTTATGCTTGTATTTTATATTTTAAAGGGTTGCTTTGGGTAATCTTAGCTAAAAATTAGCTCAAGTTCTTATTTATCTGAAATCCTAGTCCCAGTGGGAAAAGGAATTAGGATTAATGAACACACCTCCAGATAATTTTCCTGCTAAGGTCTGCAGGCCATACAAGTGTTTGATATCTGAAGGTTCAGACTGGCAATTGCTGGGACTTTCTTAGGCAACTGTGAGAAAATCCCTCCTTTAGACCCACTAACACCCTGGAAATCTGTCTGGAGGTCTCCTGTAAATCATGCTGGAAAGTATAACTGCATGAGCACTTTTTTTAAAATTCAGTTTTATTCTCTGTGTCTGCTTATCTTACTGAGGGATTTTCTGTGCCATTTGGCTGCACAATGATACATTCATGAGTATTTCTCCTTCCAAAGCTCAGTTTATCCGAACTGTTTAACAGGACAGTCACGGGGTTTGCCTCCACATTTTTCCTTTCCTATCTTATTCCAGCCAATGTGGATAAGATGCCTGGTTTTTTGTTTATCTGGAATGGAGTGATTTTCCTGGGGCAGACAGGGGAAGGAAGCCAGTGAAGAAATTGTTTGCAGATACACAAGACTTAAGCATTCAAAACAGGTTATCAGCCTGAGCTATTCTCAACTTTTTGGTGTCCTGCTCAAGGGCTGTAGAAGGAAGAGCTGAATCCATGCAGCCTGAACAGCTGCAAGTTCTGTTTCTCACTTTGTTTACTAAACCATGGTAAGATCTGAAGGTGCCAGCAAACTGGAGAGAGCACTCCTCATCTAGTGTCTGTTATTTTGTGCTCTCTGCACACCTCTCCTTAATAGATCCTCAAGAGCTCTACTGCTGTGGAATGAAAATCACATCATTATCTGGCTAACACCCTTCCCTTACCTGTGACCAGCTTTTGAGCCTTACACTGTGAACCCTTGTAATTTTTGTACTTTTCCTCTAAAGACCTTCTCATTGAATGTTGTTGGTAGCGTATGGGAGGTTCTCTTCGACCCTCCCAATCTAAATATCTGTTTATCTAATATCTATTTATTTGCATTTGCACAACTCCCACATTAGTAAGAAGATTTCTAGGTAAGATGGTATTTCAAGTAGTGATGTGGGAGCAGATGCCTTGCAAAAAGCTAACAGAGGATGATTAATTAAAAGTTAAGGAATAATGGTACAGAGAGGCCTCAAGAAACCAAGTGATTTGTTTTCCACCTGAAATTAAATACAGAGGAGAGAACAACTTGAAAAGATTTTCCTAAAACTCCCAAATTGTGCTATTTTGTACAGAAATGTTTTAAGACTAAAACAAATAATTTTGCATGTGGAATGAGAATGTAGTGGATATTATGCCAGACTTTAGAGTCATCAGTGTGGCTTCCCTCTATGCCCAGGAATCCAGAGAAAATGAAAGAGTCTCTGAAGGAGATGCACAAAACCTGGGGTTTGTTACCTACAAACTAAAAGGTTTTCAATTAACCAAACAATTGTGGCTGAAACACTACAACATGACACTAAGATCTGAGACTTTGTAGACCTTACAAAGACATTCACATCCAATGCAGGGAGGCAGATTTTGTGTGTTTGCTGATCCTGAGCTAATGGGCTGGCAGAAGGACAGGTCTGTATAATGAGGGTTCAGTGCCAAATGAAAATATCTATAGAGCTTCTGTATCTAAGCTGCTGAATGTGCACCATGAAAACAGACTTTAGCCATGTGGATTTCCACTAAATCTCTTTTCTTCCCTGTTGTTTCCAGTGGTGAAATGTCAGCTAATAAAAGAAATCGTGTTGTTAGTTAGTAAGTGTTGTAAGAGGCTTATTCTTTCTATTTGCTTGAAGTAGTTATATCTTCTTCACTGCACAAGTCTGTTTTTATATTCTTTGTAGTTGATCAATCCAGAAAAAAAGCCCCCAACAATGAAAAGTAACTATATCTGCTGAGCAGAAAAAATAATTAAAATAATTAAGACAACTTATAAATAATTATGTCTGGAACTGCAGGCATCGCTGTAGAAAATCTCAGTAATAATCTATAAAACTAAGTGCATTAGTTCCTTGTGTACCAAAGCGTTTATTAGCACTAGGGAGCAAAAGCGAAGTAAAAAATTTGCACAGCCTCAGGCAAAATCAAATTTTTGTATCTTCTGTGTGCTCTGATCTGTTAACTTTCTTAAGCTCTAAATGTCTTCCTATTGATTTCACTGCACTTTGTGTGGAGCTTGAAAGTGATTTGAGGTTTTTGAAACTACCACAAGGATTTATTTGAGATGTTAAGCAACCAAATCTATTATTCAGTTTTGACAGTCTCAGTGTCAGTGTTTCCCCCCCACCCCCAAATGCCTTCCTGTCATTTCTTTCTTTTCTATTCATTAATCTTCTGTCATTTTGTGCTTAATATGTGTGATTGAATATGCTTCCTGTTCTAGATGGAGTCTCAGAGGCAAGGCTGAATGTGTAAAAGATTGGTTTGTATGAGCCTTTTGGAGCACAGCAGAGCAGTGACACAATTTTGGGGTTGGATTTGATGTCCTGGAGGGCTGGTCAACACCCTGTGGAGTCCAGAGATATTTCCTGGTCTTTCAGCTGGACTGCAATCATGAAAACAAGGGTGTCTTCAGTGTTATTCTTAAAAGCTGGATGCAGCTTCTAGTTTCTGATGGGTTCTGAGCATTATAAACTTTGGTACCATTTTCGATTTCTTGATGCTGGTGTTGAATATGTTCAGGCACAAGGCAAGCACGATTTAAACGAAAATTAACCAGTTTTGATGCTACTGTAAGAAGCTGAACCTGCTGTTAAGGAAGCTTTGCTGAGCAGAAAATGGGAAAAATTGTCCTGAAAACTTGTTTAACTTTTCCCATCCAATATGATTCTCTAGTCACTGCCAAAATGTTGTTTTAATTGTGTGTTTCAAACCTCACGGTCCAGGTCTCCTCTCACTTAGAGTTTGAATGTTGGTGGGGATGAGGCTTTTGAGGATGACAAACTGCTGATAGAGCAGAAGGTCAGGTAGAAAATAGCAGGAGAAAGTGGTTGAGGTGATGGGAGATGGATCTGTTTGCACGTCTTTCCTCTGTCAAAAATACTGGTGTGAACTCAGCAACCTCTCAGAGACATCACCTGAAATCCCACATCTTGCGAAGAATGATTTGGCCTCAGGGATTCTACTTCATACTGTAAATTACACCCTTTTTTTTGGATAGAGTTAGATGAAAGAGCTATATGGTTGTTCTGTGTTGTTCTCTTGTGAAGCATATTTGTACATGACAGGACTGTATTTCTTCCTGAACTTTTCTTTCCAGTCTTCCTGGCCAGCCTCACTTCCCGAAAAATCCACCACACATCCATCTTGGAGGGAATATATAGGTACCTCAGTGAAGTAGGAATGTCTTTAGAGACTTGGGTTTCTTTGCCAAACACAGGGCTTCACCCCTTCCAACTGCATTTCCTGGAACACAGTTAATTCTTTGGGACTTTCTTCAGCTGACTGTGACATTGCATAAATGTTTTGTTGGGGTTGGTTTTTTTTTGATAGTCCCATATTATAGAGAATGAATAAGAGGAAATAAATTTAGGACAGCTTTTAAAAGGCAAATTAGAAATATATGGGTGGTCAAATAAAATTCAATGGATTAAAATAATGTACTTTTATTACTAAGGCTAATATTGCCATAACAGTTTTAATTACCTGAGTTCCCTCAAGGCTTATAACAAGGCTGTAACACCCGTGTGTACTCTGAGGTGGTTGCCCATCAAGGAGGACTTGAAATTGCTGCTCATATGAATATCACTCTGTCTGTCTGTTTGCATTAGGATGGATCAAACAAGGCAAACCACATTAAGAAGCAGGAACCCAGGCGAGGTGTGCACATAAACAGAATTCTTTCTACAGTTACTGTGGTCAGAGAAGTTCTCACCTCACTGAACCGTCCCTTCTATGTTGATCCGGAGAAAAAGTCAACAGGATTTAAGTCAGGATTCCTGTGAAGGAAATCCTTAAAGATCTGTTAGAATTTGTGTCGTGGAACTTTCTGGAAAATGTGAAATTTCCTTCTTTCCTTCCCTGTGAATTGCTCGTTCTTCGTTCTGACTGGGGGCCAGGAGTGCAGGATTGCTTTGCAGTCCTCAGCACAGGATGCTGATACTATCCTATTAAATGGATGACCTTGTGTCATTTGCTGCTCCTCAGGTATTCAGCAAGTGTTTTCTAGGAGATAACCCCTGGAGTTCTTGAAATTCAGTAGTGGTATCAAATAATTAACCGAAGGTCAGGGAGAGTCCCTGCTACATCTGATTTGTAAGCAACTGTTGAGGAGAAGCTGCACGTGGTGCACATGCTGATGAAGATCCCCATTTCAGACCATATTATATTATCCCTGGGGATGATAGTGGCAGGAGTTCAGATGTTTAGGAAACTGTAAATACAGACTGACTTCACTTCAGGAAGGTGCTTCTGTCAGTGTGCTTAGTGTAAAGTTTATTGTCACTGAAGACACCCAGTTCTGCACTCAGACATAAACACATGTCATGTCCCATTCAGGTCGGAAGCTGCAGGTTCAAACATGTGCTTTGCTGCCTTGGGATGTGGCTGTCTGCAGAAAATCACTTTACCAACAGCAAGAAAGTACATTCCACTTCAGGAGAAATGCAAGGGTCCCTCCTTAGCTGGAAATCTTGTGCCAGACCCAAGGGAAAGCATGTTTGCAACAACCAGTTGTGCTCAGCTTCTAACTAAAATTCCTCAAGAATATGACACAAATCAATAAATTTAGATTATAGTATTGCTGAGCTGAAGAGAACAAAAAAAGAGGACTTTATAATTAATATAGGAATGTTAGTCTGTTTGAGATCTCTCATAAGTTAGCATGGTTCCAAAGGTAGTTTGTTCAGATATATATTTTTGGTTTTATCTTCTTATATATACACCCAGGTGTCTCAAAATGCCCCTTGGGAAGCAAAGTTTGAAAGCAAATATAACCAAGGACGTCATGCCCTATAGTTTCAAGAAAAGTTAGACTGCATGGCTTTCGTAAGACTCAATCTTTAGATTTATCTAGATCTATTTCTTTAGATTATTTTAAAAATTGAAAATACTTTTTCATGGCACGCTAATAAAGCCTATTTGAACTGTCTGCAGAGTCTGCAAGTTGTATAACAGATCACTTAATGAATGTCCTCAAGATTTTAATTAGGTAAAAAATAGTTAATTGTTGAACTGGTTAATCTGACTTAGTGTATAGCTGAAAAGTCTCTAGCAATCCAAAAAAATTTTCCATTGGCAAAATGACCCATTGTCTTTGACCAGTAGCTGGATATTTTTGTTCACACACAGGAAGTCTTTGGTGAGGGAAAACAATTCAGTCTTACTTTCTCTTGTATTGGGTGTTATTGAATGCTTTTGATGTGTTATTTATCTCCAAAGGAATTTTGCTGGACTCATGTATCATTATATGTCTCCATATGATGGTATCTTTCTAGGTAACCAAATATTTCCCACACTTTTTCTGTATCCTAATATGTATTTAACAAAACACTGATGATAAGCTATTAGGCAAATAGATTTTAGATAAAATATTTGTGATTTTCCATCCCTAATTCTCTTCATTTAAGACCACACTGGTTCCACACAGGAACTAAATCTTATGTTTTTCTGAAAAAGGTACATAGGGATTATGAAAAAAGAGATAGCTTTGATAGTGGGGATTTTAGTGTAATCTAATTTTGGACTGTTCATCTGTAAAACAAACACAGCAGTAGACAAAGAGGGTTTTTCACTGTTTGTTTCAGCTTTGTGTTCCTTGCTTACCTGTGACAACTCTTTGTTTTGCCCAGCACATAGCAACAGCAAACAGCAAAATACATCCAGCAAGGAGCCTCAGCTGCAGAGTTTTGTCAGGAGATGGCCCGTGCAGGTGCCATCCTGCTGGCGTGGGGCTGCTTTGCCCAGAGACAAAGCACCAGCGGGGTTGTGCTGAGCTGAGGGCACACAGCACATTGCTCTGCTGTCCCCAGGTGGGGCTGCTGCTCCACCACGGCTCAGAGCCAGGTGACACAACCTGCAATTCCTTCACACCAGTTACAAGTGTCCATGGAAAGTGTTTTTCATGGGATAATTGATAAGATGGGGAAAAGAAGAAAGGACAGAAGCATCCTGGAGCAAGAGAGGGAAAGCAAGAGATGGATCAGCTTCATATTTGACTCTTGGTGCAGTTAACATTTGAACAGCTGAAGTTTATGGGGATTATTCCAAGTCACACATAGTGCTCTACCTACCTGCAGGAATCAATCATCATGCTATTGATGATAAAAAAGGGTGGAAGGTGGAGGAACATGAATTTCTTTCATTGTTGACTGGCTTCTTTCCTTGCCCCAGATGACACAGGACAATGAAGTGAGTGGAGATAAAAGTGCAGGAGCTTCAGACCTGTCAAAGAAGACACTATACTTTCTGACAAAAGGACAGTAGAATTATATGTGCAATTGTTAGTATTTTCTTTTCTTTTGTCAAAACTAATTTGAAGAGAAGGCACTGGCTAGTGCTGGGTCACTGCCATACCTTTAGAGATTTGTGCACTGTGTACAGAACAAGTTGAAGTACTGAAATATTTCCCTGCCTGAGGTGAAAAAGAAGTCTTTGTAATTCCAGCCAAGGGTGGTCCTTTTAAACAACTGAGAGACTTGCAGATAAATTAGGGCCATCCATGGGGCAGGAGTAGGGCTGTGATTCACCACACCCTCTTGGGAGCTCGATCCCCAGCTGTTACAGCAAGATTGCATTTTAATGTTTGATATCCATTTCTTTAAACCTGTGTGACAGTGCAGATGAGCTTTGACTGAGAGCCCTGTGTCCTGACACAAATGGGCAAAGATCTAACCCCTCTGAATCTGAACAATTGGCGATTCAAAACTGAATACTGGTTTAACTGTGTAACCTCATATGCATCCTAAGGCATGCAGAATAGTGATAAAGGTCTTTTAACTTCCCCACCTACAAGAATTTCACAAGCTGTGAGGTTTGCTCCCTAGAGTGCCAATGCTGCCTCACTTTGGGAAAGTTTCTTTTGCTGAGTCATTGGGGATTTTTTGTTGTTGTTTTTGGTGGTTTTTTTTTTTTTTTTCCTGGTAGCTGTACAATATAATTGAGGGAACAGACACTTCTTCACACTACAGGAAATGAGAGGAGTGTGAACTGATCTGTGAATTAGAGCAGTTATCTTCCCCACAAGAAGGGGATATTGGGGATACAAGGAATTGTATTTTGTCCATCAAGCTGGCATGGTTCTGCTGTCGGCTCAGTCTTGGCCAGCTGTGGTGATATCCCTTCAGCTGGCTGGCAGGTTGCTTCACTCCGACCTTATCCAGCCCCAAGGGAGGAGCTATCAGCTCTCTGATGTCACCTCTAAAGCCAGTCACAGTCAATGGATCTCTGTGTGTGTCTGAGGAATATTCAGCAATATATTCACAGGATTGCTTCAGTTTATCTGGGACAAAGGCATGGGGAGAAACAAAGTGTACCTTGTTTATTAATGGGTCTGGGCCTCAAGCTGAACATCCAGTAAGGAAATTAAGGTTTTGCTTCAGCTTTCTGCAAAAATTGAGTTGGTGTAACTTGTTTGTTGTAGGGTTTTCCCTGGATTATTGGTCAGGCTTGGATACTAAAAGCAGCACTGTATAACCCTCATCCACAGATACAGAAAGTCTTTAGGGAGCTGGGTAAGAAGCTCAATCTCAGAGAACAGAATATAAGGCTCACTAATGCTCAGCCCAGATTTTATAGAGCTGGAGGGGATTTTACACTGAAATTCCTTTGAACATCAAGTGTAATGAGCACCTATTTCTTTAATAGCTTTTGAGAATTACCCCTTCACAATTTGTGCAGCAAGATTCTTGGAAGAAGTTAGTCAGTAAAAGACTGACCAGTCTCAGGACTCCTGTTATGCAGGGTTTATAAGTATTTCACTATGTTCACCAGTTTCCTAGCTTTTCTTATGTAGACGTAAAGAACCAGGTGCATCATTTTTTTTTTCTGTCTCACTCCTTGCTCTGTGGTCAATGTCTTATCTGTCAACTGGATTTCTCTCTCTCTCCACCCCTACAGAAAGAACTGAGGGGTGTAAGCACATGAGGGGAGAAAGAAATGGCTTTAATTCAGTACATCACTTTAGTTCTCTAACATTCAATCATCTTAGTACTTTATAGGGAGAATACCCCATACATGAGGCATCAAAAGGTGGATGGCTACACAGCGGGTCAGCTGTCACCAGCAGCACTGGGAGAGTGCTGTGTTCCAGCATTTAAATGCCCTTTAGAATCATGCTTCATTATGGCATTAAAGGAATAATGTAGTCCTGGCTCCTGCTGGCAAACACGAAGAGAGTAATCCCAAATCCTGTCACAATGCAGTGAATAATCACAATGAGTTATGTGGGCTGCTGGATACGGTACCAAGACAAGCAGGAAAGCTTCAGCATCTGGCTCTGCTTTACATTTACCAAAGACCTGCCTGGGTCTGTCCTGCAGAACTGCCAGCTCAAACAGAGGTTTTTATGGAAGTTCCACCCTTTGGAACCCCCGTGTCGTTTTAGTGCGTGTCTGACACATCGGTAGAGGAAATAAAGCAACGGGCTGGAGGCAGAACTGCTGGGGGAGAAAGAGCAGGGAGATGTGTGTGTCTGTGAGAGGGCCAAGAAGGTGGGAAAAAGAAGAGGCAGTGAGCTTGTCTGTGCCCTGGGAACAGCTGCCCGCTGGCAAGGAGAGTGGGAGCTGGGAGAGCCCACTTGTAGGGTCCTGCAAGTAAGGACCTGCTTGCAAGGTGCCAGTCAGGACTAATGACATGTCAGGCAATGCTGGGGCATCTCAGGGATCCTGCTCTGATGGGGATGCAAAGGAATTCAGGCTGGCACTGGAGCAGTTTCTCCATGAATAGCTCAACACCTCGTGCTGCTCCCTGGGAGCAGGATGATGCCATGAGATGGGCATGTGCTGCACTGTGCTCTCACCTCATAGCAAGGACTTTGATAGTCCTAGGGCCAGTCAAAATAGCAGCCTGTCTGCTCCTAATCAGATCTAATGTTTAATTTCAATTCTCTAAAACAGACATGAAAGGAATACAGAAATTGTCATTACAGTTTATACATAAAATCATACCAGCTGCTTATCTGTAGCTATGCTGGTTGTTTTCAGGTGCTGTGAGAAAGAATAAGCAGCTCTGAAGATGATGAATAGTCTAATGAAGTCAGGGAAAGCTGCATAATTAAGCAAGGTTGAGGTAAAACCACAGCTATTTTTGAAGAATTCTAACTTTAACAAGGCCAAGATTTTACCTCAGGTCTTCATAGAATAGTTTACCACCGAAGAATGTTTTTTTCCTTAGCCCTGAAGGATGAAGGCTTATAGCCTTAATTTTATTTATCCCTTCTTACGTAACCATGAATGCTCTCATTAGCCATATAAATGTCTAATGCTCTTCAAATGCTGGTAACCCAGCCACTTGTTAGTAGCCCAAGGGCAAAATAATTCTTTTCACCAGTGCTGCAGATTTATAAAGTTTGAGCCTTATAACATTTTTCTCTTAGGTGGGCCAGGAAAATGCTTAATTCATTTTCTTATGGTTAGAAAATTATTGTTAAATAGTTTTAAAAGTTTAGCTATTGAAAAACATCTGCATTGTGTTCTATGGAGCTTTTTCACATGAGAAAGTTGCAAATATCCATTGAGATCAACTTATGTGGGGGTTACTGGCACAAATTTCAATTTTCCTGCATTTTGAAGAATATCACATACATTTCTGTGGGGCTGATTTACTTCCCTTCCACACAGATCCAATCTCCCTCACTTTGATTGCTGAAAACTATTTCCACTGTGAATTTAAAAATATGGTAGCAGGATTTTCACACTAAAAGAAATGGCTTTCTGTTTCTCCGTGGCTCTTATTTTTCAGTGTTTCATTTGGAGATTTCATTGCATGTGTATTCTCACATTTAGCCTCTGGCAGGTTTTTGTGTGAGATTTATGATGTAGTCAACATGTTTTGACCACACTCCAGCTGATCAAGAAGAAGCTATTTTAAAGAGAAAATATAACTACATACAGAGAAAAAAAAAAAAAATTCTCAAAAGAATTAAAATATATTTGATGCTAAGGGTAACAGCTTTGTTCAAACACTTCTGTGTGAGGGCCCTTGGTAAACAGCTCTGTCATGGTATGGTTGTGTGATAACAGGCAAATTACTTCCCTACAAATATTGTTTTTCCTAGTCCCTCTCATGTCTTCCTTGTCAGCACTGATATCTTCAGAGGCAGGATGGGCTGTTTGCTCCTGCAGTGAGGCTCGGGAGGCAGCTGAGCCGGTCACAGCTCACTGAAATGAGAGTGAGATCCCTCTCCCTCCTTCCTTGGCTCTGGCACTCATCTGTTTGCATGGGGAGCCAATTTGCCTCCCTAACCCACCTTTGCTTTTTGCCAAGGTAATTTTCTGTGCTTTTATTAAACGGAATTGATGCACCATGAGATCAGACCTGTGCCACAGCTGTCTCGAGGTAAACCACTGGCAGTGCATGGCATGGAAATAAGGGAAAAGCAAGAGAGGGCTGCATGATGAGGTACTGATTTGGTCTGAAAACTGCTGTAATCTGTGTAATGATGAGAGATTTCTGCATTTCTCTACCTCAGTACAAACTTGCACTGTGAGCTTGGAGGAGCAATGCTGTGCTCTTCTGCCCAAGATCTGTGTTACTACAGCAGAGTGAGAAGAGACAGGCTTCAAAATCAATGGTGTGGCTGCAAGCTGTTTGTTGAGAGTCAGAAGAATTCGGAGTACTGTTTGTTACTATACCAACATAAGCCAACATTTTCAAAAACACTTGCTTTTAAATAGAAATTCAAGTTTCCAAGTATTCACTCATGATCACTTCACCTCCTTATTTCTCACTAAGTTTGTTATGTTTTATCAGTGATGGATAACTCTGAATTTAAGTTGTTACCATATGTGGGTCAGATTATATAGGTTTTGGAACGTTGCATCAGGCTGGCAGGTTTGACAAATCAGGCCACTGTTTTGACAGAGATGTCTTTTTATCTTCCGTTCTGGGCTGAAACTCAACGCTTGTCACAGAGATGTTCCTTTAGCAGTCTCAGAGAGGAGCTGAAAGCTGTCAAATAAGAAAATACAGTGCCACAGCTTCTTGCTGCTAACGTGACTGAGGAAGGGGACAAGGCATCCTGGCAGCAAGTCTTTCTGTCCCTGCTAGGTGGATGAGCTCTTGGCTGTGTCCCCTCTCCTCTCTGTGATGCACAGATGGCCAGGGGTGAGAAGCTGTGTTTTGGCAGATGACAGTGACATAGAGGGGTGTACAGACATGCACTTTGTTGCTAACCAACATACAAACTTCCTAGCTGCTGTCATCCTTGGCAGATGCTCACCCTCTGAATTTCCCAGTGAGCAGTATGAGATTTCCCCATTCCCAGTGTGCAAAGCAGCAGCTCACCTTTGACCAAAATTTGTGTGGCCCTTTAGAGCAGCCAATTGCGCAGAGGCTTGCTGGTAAAAGACACTTTTGAAAGCATGCAGCTGTTGTCAAATGTGGCTGATGCAGGTTTCAGAGACCCTGCATGCTGTGGGAACTCATCCCTGACTGGTTTTGGCTGGAACACAAGCACCTCTGCTTCTATCCCACGGCTGGCCCGTGCTGGCTCACAGTCCCACCACGCTGCTGGTGCAGGGAGCTGGGCAAAGAGCTCCCTGTCTGCCTTCAGGAGAATCATCTGCTCTGGCACAATGGGCTTGGGCCTTCCAGAAGCACAGCTGAGCGTGTCCAAAGCGGGTGCAGGGATTCCCATGCAGCCCCTCTGGCTGGCCCAGCTGTGGGATGCAGCCCCGGGCAGAAACACTCACAGACGGAGGGAAGAGCTCTCCCCAAGCCCAGGGCCGTGTTCATCGAGGCACATGGCCATCATTTGCCTCAGGGCTCGCACTTCTGGGCAGTGCAGTCCATCCAAAACGTGTTTTAACTCTAAAACACACAGCCTGAGAGCTGGGACGTGTCTCTTTTGCCCATCCCATGGGCAACCTGTCTCTTGCTTGTTAATTGAGCTGTGTCTGGTTTAGTGTTTCAAGCTTGGGGAGAAAAGGCTCATGAATTTGGACACAAAGGTCTCAGCCCAGTGCTGACATTTCACTGAGGGTTCTCTTTTTTTCTCTCTTAAGGGCTGCTGTGCCCTAGAGACAATTTCCCTGTTACACAGAAGAGTGTTACTATAATTTTCTCCTGCAGTATATATTCCCGTTCACAAAGACATACCGCAGCTATATTGACCATTATGGTTCCTCTGAGTTTTCCTTCATTAACCATAACAAAATTTAATTAACTATTTAGGAAGTGCAACCTCTGAACACACTTCTAGTTTCACAGTTTTTTTTGTTACATCCTGTAGTGAACGAGATGCAGAGAAAGGATTATTTAAAAATAGCTTTGAGGAAACACATTACTGAAGTAATTGCAAACAATCTGAAGGAGTCATTTGGAATGACGGCTTTTATTACTTCCTCTGTTACTAAATTAGGGGATAAAATGCAAGTGATTGAAATGAAGCAAGAAATATTTTTCCAGGTGTTTGCAGATGATATACTAAATAATTTAGTAGTTGGGAACAGTGTGTCATGCAGTCATTCAGCAGAAAGAAGAAAATTGAGGGTATAAAATTCCCCCAGCTACTGTTCTGGTCTTCTGATGTTTACATCAGCAAAGAGATGGAATAACAGTGACAAATCTGGCCAGTGTAGTTGCTGTTTCATTACAGTTTGCATTTTCTATTTGAAAATATACAACTGAGAAGCCCCCAGGTCCCTCTCTAATATCTTCCTGTTGCTCTAATTTTTTCTTCTTTCATAATTACAAGTTCTTCCAAATTGTTAGCTACATGTGCACGCTGATTTTATGTCCTTCCCTTCCTAGAGGCCTTGTCTTTTCCTAAGCATGGGGTATATATTTTGTACTCATTAACATCTAGTTTTGTCTTTGATCTTAGCTAATATCTCTACGATAAATTCCTTCTTGCTCCTAGACTGGGCTATAACATCTTTTTTAAGACATACAACTACGAGCATGTAAGAATGAGATTTCAGCTAGCAGAGATTTTCATTTGCATCACTTTAATCAGGAAATAACATAATACTGCTGCTGCAGTTTTGGTGCAGATCCCAGTCTGGCACAGATAAAATAGCTTATGCTTGTAGAGATTCATATTCATTCAAAACAGTTTGGTTAATAAAGATAATCAACACCATTGTTCATTTTAAATAGGAGAGAGTGGTGATGATGATACAACCTACAAGTGGATAAATAACTTTCATATATTTGTGCAAATTACTAACCCACTTGTAGCTTGAATGACTATGTAGTTCATTTAATTTGATCATCTTTCTCTGAAAAATATCTACAAATGGAATAGACCCTTCTCAAACGCAAATGTCAGCTGCTATTGTTGGTCAGAGGGGTCATCTGAGTCTGAATCTGCAGTTTGTGAACACTGTTATGGAAGGTTTTATTCATGGAACTGTCTTCAATTTTATTTGGGCAAACAAAAGGGGTCTTTTGGTTAAGGATTTCAAAATTAGATTTTTACCTCAGCTCAGCTTCAGAGTATCCAAGCTATTGACAAATTGGGACATTGGACTCTGAAAAGAAACTTCTGTGAGATAATGAGAAACTGAAAATTTCTGGTTTCATATCCTTGTGATTGCCTGCTGTAATTGGACAGTTTATCAAGAGAAGTTGTGTTCTATCCATTCGTGGGGGTTTTCAAGACAGTCTCATTTGAAGTGGGAGGCTGGACTCAGAGGTTACTTTCTAACAATATTTCTGTAACTTCGTGGTTTAAGGTATTTGGGATTACGTAAAAATGAACTATCAGTTCTTCAGAATTTGAAACTTGCAGTTTTCCTCTCTGAATGTTACCTACTGTGATGTAATGTTGGAAGCTCTACAAAAGAGAGAACCTGAATTTCACTCATTCTCAGTTTTCCTCTCTAAAGCTTGTCTGATTGCATAAATGTCATGTGTTTACATGATGCTTCTGCAGACAAAGGAACATTTGCACAAAGGTCAGGAGTGAGCAGGTTTTAGGAGACAGCTAGATACTTTTAGGGATTTTAAACCTTTGATAGTTTACACAGAACAGAAAAAAAACCTGGATTAATCTAAGTTTCTCTCTATCACTGCAAATCTTGGAAAATCATGATCCACAGCCCAGTAATTCAAAAGGAAGGAGTTAAGATAATGGTTTGATTTTTCTTTTCTTTTTTTGCCTGTATTAATCCTCCGTTTCTGAAGTTCATTTCCAATTCCCTCCCACTCCCCACCCCTTCAGCTTTTTGGTATTTTTAGAAATGTTATTCCACTACAAAAATTAGGTAGCTTTACCTTTTTAAAAAATTATTTCATTCTGTTCTTTTTTTTCTTCCTCTGGTATGGATCGTTTGCTGTGAAGCAAATACTGTAGTCATTGTTTTGGTAGTCACTCTGTATTTTATAAACTCACTTTAGTACAGGTTTACTGATTTAGATTGCATATGGATGTGTATAGAAGTATGACTGAGTGAGTGGAGAAATTATACTCCATTCATCTGGTCTGTTCCATTAATGTTTAGTGCTTTTTATTTTTATATTAGTCCAGTGCTTGGAATAAGCAGCAGCCCCAGCCTTCCCTCTCCCAGTACTGTAAACTACAACAGGACCATAGGTTCACAAATAATTGTTTTCTCATCTCTAGAGCGCTTGGCTTCTGACCTCAAAATTGACAAAAATTCCTGAAGCCCTCCTGCTGCTGGGCTTCTTGGAGCTCTAAGTGCTGTCCTGGCACAGAATTTGCATTAAGTACTTTGAAGCTCTTGGAAGAAAATCTTTCATTTTAGAAAGCAGCTAAAATAAGATCATCCTTGGTGTTTGTGCCTTCATAAGAAACATGTTGTTTTCCTTAAATGTAAGGAATTGGCCTGATATTTTCACAGGCACCACTGTGATTACGAGGCAGAAGTTTCCAAGTATCAGCCTTGAATTTTATTCTGTTCCAAGCAGCTATTGCATTCTCTCCTCTGAACTGTGTTTTGTTAAACACACATTCAGGTCTCAGAGCAGTTTGGAGAAAAACAGGTTCCTATTCTAGAAATGGTGTTCTAAGAACAGAATTTAGATAACCTTCACCCAAAAGACCTTTCTAAACCAGCTGCATAAAGAAAATATGATAATGTGTGAAAAAGGAATGCTGAGGCTCATCTTGCTCTGGTTGCATGCAGATCAGCTTTGCAGTTGTCCTTGTATCTCCGTGTGTATTTAAATTGCTTGTCTCTTCTTTGACAAAATCTGGTTGTGGATCTCACTGGAAATCTGAGGTCCTGGTTTGCATTTCTACTTTGTTGATAGGTCAGAGGCTCATGGTTTTAGGCAATGATGTTGTTCTCCCCTGTTGTAGGGCAATATTTTGGACAAAAACCACACTTCTGGGTTTATTAAGGGAGTAGGAAAGCTTCTGTTTCCTTTAAAATTATATCAATCTCTTTGCAGACAAGCTGCACCCATGTGCCTGAGTTTGCAGCTTTCATTTCCTTTCATGCCTGCTGCAAGAACTTTTAAAGTCAAGTTTTGACATGTATTGGTAGCAGTGGCAAGCCGAAAAGCACTTGAAACACACAAAGTGGTCTGAGGTCTTTGCTTTGCAGAGGAGCCAGGCTCTGAAGTAACTTCTGAGTGGTGAAAGATATCTCAGTACAGGAAAACCCCAAGCTGCCCAGCTCCCTGCGAGCTGAGGGAGTCTGCTTCTGATCTACTCATCTTGATCTGCCCCTGCCTCTGATTCCAGCTGTGTTACTTTTGATCCTTATTTTTCCTATGGATCAATAGTTTTAGAATGTGGGTGTCTGGCAGGCTGCTTCAGGCAGATCCTTACTACTCCTTGGTAAAAAAAGAGAGATGCCAAGCTGAAATGTGGCAGGAGATGAGGGCAGCAGTGAGAATAAGGCTGAGACAGAGTCAGTGAGAAAAAGGGGGCTAACACAGGCCAGGTATTGCTGGTGTCTGTGTTACAGGAGATCTGATAAGGCTACTGTATTGCCCTTCCTTAATAAAGTTGTAATAAATTCCTGTGTAACATTTGGTCATTTGATGTTTAATTAAAAAACTTGCAACTTGCAATTTTCTTCTTAGTTTATGCATATTATACTCCTCCTTCTGGGAGGGATAATTAAAAAATTTAATAATAATTTAAAAAGTGATTTGAAGGGATGATAGAGGGCTTTTACAACTCTTAATCAAACAGGAACATTTTCCCATGGATTTTTTTTTTTTCTCAAATAAATAAATGCTTGTTTTTAAGTCCAATTTTGAAGCAGTGGGATTCTTTAGAACTTCTTTGCTCATTAAAAAGCCAAACTTGCATTGGTGAAAAACAGCTTTGTGTCTAGCTTTTTTCTGGGAAGAAAGGTAACGATTGAGAAAAGAGGGAAAAGCATAAATCCAATATTTCTTCTGTAATTCTCTCACTTATGAACTATTAGTATTTTAAATTAGGGTGATAATTGCTGTGCCTGTGTTCTCCATGGATAAAGCCCAGTATACAGATCTTTTCACCATCACAGAAGTGTAACCACCTCTGAGCTGGGAGACTCGATCCCAGACAACAGCTGAGAAAACCTGTTCCCATCCCAGGGAATGCTGGCATTCCTTGTCCTTTCAAACACCTCTTGTAGTCTTCATCCCAGCTCATCCTGTGCCTCCCCGCAGCACAGACAAAGGAAAATAGCTTTTCCTTTATGCCCTGGATAAGGGGCTGTGTGTGTATTCTGTTATCAAAGGTCATGCACACAGTAACCTCATCTCTCTCCTTGGTCTCTTGCAATGGACAGACTCAATATTTCTCTGCATAGAAAAGGCACAGCAAACATATTTTTTATCAAAGGAACCATTGCCTGGTTCTGCATCAGAAACAACATGGTATTGTAGGAGCTCAGGTCCTTATTGATTAAAGCTCTTTCAGGACTGCAAGCAAACACTTGAGGAACATTTGTTGCTTTCTATGGAACTGAAAAATGTTCCCATAAATATTTGTCCTTGATGGTTAGAAAGAAAATCTATATTACCACAGGTCATATTATTCCGGGATGTATTTGCTTAGCGTTTCTAAAAGTGAAGTGTGACAAACACAGATGTTCTTGTGTCCATATAAGCTGACTTTGAAGTGGACCTTTTCCAAAGGTCAAAACCTCATTGCTGACCTAAACTTGCAAACAGCTGCAGGGGTAACAGTAATTATGACTTACCTTGTGCAAGCACACGTGATATTGACCCAAAATTTGTATGTTTGGAGATCTGTTTAAAGCTTAAAAAAAGCCATTGTAATTGCTAAGAAGAAACATACTAAAATGAGAATGGTAACAAAATCTGTGAGCTACTGCAGAATAATCTACGATATGGTACAATTGTACTAATATAAAAAAAATCGAAAGAATAATTTATACCTAAAGAATGAAAAGATTAAGTGAATGGACATGATTTAGTCTATTCTATTTGAATCACTTTCAGTTCCCAGGAGAGAAAGGGCTGGAAACGTTGCTTACCCTGAAATCTACATTTTCTCAATATTGCTTTCTCACAACTTTTCACACACTTTCAATTTTATTATGTCCTAATATATCACAGGTGAGAAACTGTTATCTACCACGATAAATGCTGCCCTTCGAATGTCAACTCTTACATTCCTAAACTGTTACCACAAGTAACGCTCAGTGCTTGTGTGAACCCCTGGTGGTTTTCCCAGTAGTGAGCAGTGTATTGCACTGGCACTTCAGAAACTGGGTTTCTGTTTCCAGTTCTGGCACAGCAGTATAAGACCTTATACTTTCCTTTCCCCTGTGCCCTCTATCTGTTTAGATTTGTGAGGTTTTATACCTCAAGTATTATGGCTTATTTCATACTTTAAAATGTCTGTTCAATGGGCCTTGATTTCAGGCAATTACTTTAGAGGATTTCACAGTAGAAACGCATGATAATGGCTGTAAAAACAAGAAATGTGACACCCAACAATATCCATTTTAATGCTCTTGAGCAGAACATATTTTTTCTGGCTTAGCTGTCTGGGGCACAGCTTCACTCTTTCATTCCTGTTGTTTTGAAAGGAATATCAAAGTTGCACCTGAAATGTAAGAAGAGGAGGTAAATGAGGGTGTAAGAGAGGTGACAAAGAAAGGGCAAATTCATTAATGTTTTAGAAACTACAGCTGACCTAGGTGTCTGTGTGATGAGTCTATGCCTTGTGATTTTCAGACCAGTCTTTTCCTTCTCTTCAATTTACAAACTTTGATGTGCTGCTTTAGAAGGAAAAATGTGCAAATTATTTCATTATGGGATTTTTAATCTCCCTGGCAGCTGTGGTCCAGTCATACTGAGATGTTCAGATGAATTCCTGCCTCTTCCCTGCACAGGATCACTTTGAGGTTATAGCCATAGGAACATATCTTGCACAGTAGTTGCAGCCAAAGCATTTTCCTCCTTTTCCTGCTTGCTGATGAATCCTCAGCCTCATCCAGATTATTTTTTTCCCGGGCAATTTTCAGACGGATTGCTTTCCTAATCTGGTTCCCATCTCTCCAGACTAAGAGTGTGACCAGGGTGACAAGGGACAATATTGCCATGGCTTTGACCAGCCAGCCTTGCTCCCAGTGGCAATCTGACAGAAATGTCACACTCTGTCCTTCCTGCCTCATCACAAAATCTGTGCATTTTCCATCTTTAGTATGCAGTGCAACACTGATCTGCCACGTTACTGCAACTCTTACAATCATTCTTGTCATAATCAGACATACTATAAAATCATTAGATTAATTACAGTAACCTTGCAGTAATAAGACTTGCTGTGCAATTACCACTGGAATTACATAAAGCAGTGGTGTGCCAGGTTTGCCTTCTGCTGCTTGGAGAAACACAGAGTGCACTTAGGCACCCTCCTCTGTCAGAGCTGGTCCTCCTTGTACAATACCAGTAATGCAGACAGATGGAGATGCCAAATTCTTTCCAGGACTGAGCTCTTTTACATTTAATCTGCGAGTATAATATTGTTACTTATTAAAATCCATATTTCTTGGGTTTAAACTGAGGCTTGTTGAAATACTTTTGCACAATAACTTGAAACTGGCCTGTCTCCTGCCTTAGCCATTCTTGTGACAAGAACATTTCCTGAAGTTTTTGTGGGATCTTCTTTGAAATGCAGCATTATTAATAATCTTTGGTCCTAAACTTGAACAGCAGTATAGATGAATGAACCATTTCTACAATAAGTGATCCAGAAACATGAGATGATAAAGAATTCCCGAGTTTGCAAGCTGACTGTGCAATAGATTTATCCTTCTTAGAGTCATAGAGTGTTTGCATGACTGTGAATTACTCTTGGGAGTCAACACTGCAGTTATGCAGCTGTCCTGAGTGGTAGGGAAAATAAAGGTTTTTTTTCAAAGATATTATGAAGCTGGAGAACAACTATTGTAAATATATTTTGTGGAAGAATTCAGTCACAAAGAAAGCAGCTTTCTGTAATAGTTGCATGGTGGATATGGAGGAAGGATTGTCGTAATTTTGAAAACGTATGACTTTGAGCTTGTATTTTGTTAGTTAACATTGCAACATTGCATTGGCTGGATGAGATCCTGAACTAATAACTCTTTTTCACCTCTGCTTTGCAGTGTAATTTCTATTTAGCTCTTACCTAAGATGTTAGTCTCCTGTACTCTTTTGGTATTATTAAGAAATTATTATTCTAAGCACAGAACTAACTTTTGCTGGCAGAAAGAGCATCTTCAGGGGTTGCTATAGCAAATATAATGTTGAATCCCCTTGGTAGCAGTGAGATGTAGCCCTGTTAACATGCACAGAGTATCCTCCTCAGTTCAGAAAATGATGCATTATTTTGCTTGATTCTATTCATGCCCCAGATTGTTTATTTCACCTTTGTGAGAAAAAAATATGTCAGATATGAAAGAAAACTTTTTTCCCTGTTAAGCTACATTAGGTATAAATCCATTGGGAAAGTGGATAGCAGCATTTCAGGCAGGTAATGTTGTATGGGTTCACAGGAAGCAACAGAAGCTCATTGTGGAGTTGTGTCCATCACAGATTCTTGCTTCAATTTCCTGACGTGAATGGCAATACCTCAGTTTTTACTGTACTGCATCTCTGACAGTGCTGGTTATCTGGAAGTCTGGGGAAATCATGACCTGAGCCAGCTTAGACCCAGCACTGAGCCAGGTTTTGTCCAGTCCTTATGCATCCACATCTATGGATCTGTGGAGGGTAAAGTGTTTCTCTGCTTTTCCAGTGCTGTCTCCTAGCAAAAAAATTCCTGAAGTATTAACAGCAAGACAGAGCTGATGCAGCTGTTTGCAAGAAAGGGATGAGGCAGTGTTCCAGTAAAGCAAGTGCATTTCCTTGTCTCTGTGTTGCATGAAGAGGTTTTGTAGGGTCTGTATTGGGATTTTTGACTTGTGGACCTCACTGAACTGGCAAGGCACTAAATAATTAAAAGAAAAGAAATGGAAGTGCTCTCTGCCAAACAATTGTAAAATAGGGATTTGACTGTACTACTATAGATATGGAAATGAGTCCTTCATTCTAAAAACAAAAAAAAAGGGACTGTGCTTGCACGAAAACTTAACAGAACGATTTTTAGAGATTGAAAGCTAATGAGTGAAGGCAGTAAAGATTTATCAAAAATAAGTCAAAGTTTTTTCATCTGATAAAGCTGAATTTTCTTAGGTCTAATTCTCTGTAATTCTGGAAAGTGTCTGAGACAGTGACACAAGGATAGTTACTAAAACTGGAAAAGAGTGAAATTAGTCATGGCTGAAAAAGAAATAAAAATGGGTTTATCTGGAAAGGAAATTTCTGGACTGAAGGGTGATGTTACTGAATTCCTCAAACATAGGCCTTGCTTTATACTTCCATTAATAAACTTGTCACAAAGTATAGAAGCACTTGGAATAAATTTATCTCACAAAGCTGAAGAAGCTGTCAATACACAGAAAGATTGAAATACCCCACCAGAACAACTGGATGAGAGCAATAATAAAAATTAGATGAAATTTAATGGAACAAAGCACAGGGTCAAGCATGGAGGGCCTTATGAGCAGAACTTTTGCTACTAGTTCAGGTGGCTCCAAGTGGAGGTGACAAATGGAGAGAAAATCTTGGTGCTTTCCTTGAACACCATTTGACTGGGAGCCACCAATGTGTCAGAACAGAGGCAAAGGGGACTGAGAGGATGAATAAGGCAAAGGGAGGTTGATTATGCTCTGACAAAATGAAGGCTGAGAAGGGATATGAATATTCTCTGCTGAGGATAAACCCAAGAGAAGTAATTTCTGCTGTCTTCTTTCTACAAGGTGCCAACACACGGAACAGTATTGTTCATTTTCCCTCTGTATGCAGTGTAAATGAAGGCCTGTCCATGGAATAAAGGAGTTTGTTACATCCCAGCTGATTCAGCACAGCTACAGCACATTAAATACTACAGGGAATAACCTGTGTTCTCTTGATGACTGTCGAGCAAATTGCAGAACCAGATAGGATATTTGCATAAAGGGATTCCCTGGTTATTTATTAACAAAATTGCCTTGTATTTTGAATTGCCTGCTCTACCTTGGTTTTGAAGCACCACAATCAGGACAAAAAGGCTGTAAGTAGTGGCTTGTAGGGATCTCAAGTGAGGGACACCTGGGCAAAGAATAGGGTCTCAGTGGTGTTCAAAATGAAAAGACTTCAGGAACCAGTTATGTTGCCAAAGGGTGATTCAGAGCTTTGCTGTCCTCAAGTGCCTGGTAATGCTATTTCTTCATAGAATCCTTTCAAACATTTCACTTTAGATCATATTTAAGGCACATTTCAGTATTGCTTTCTACAGTAAGCACTAGATCCTTAGAAGCTTAGTGAATGTTTCCCAGTTAATACGTTTTCTTGAGGGACTCTTTAATCCTCACCTGTCAAGTTTTTATGCTCTCTCCAAATGTGCCCAAGTACATAAATCCTATGAAAAGTCCACTGATAAATGGTTCTTATGTGTCTTCATCTTCTCCTGTATTCCTTTCCAGTAAGTGCTCTGTACATCTGGTCATTAGAGCTATTTACTGTTCTTGGGTTCAGGTATTTCTTGTCTTTTACCCCTGCACTCCTCTGTATCTCTCTAGCTGCCAGAAGAACAATTCTTTGGGAGTGCAATCTTTTCCCTATCAGCTCCCAGTTAGGGATGGGTCAATTTTTCTTTAAGGAAACAACTTCATAGGCTCAGCTCCTTTCACTTCTGCTATTTAATTATGGGGTCTTAGATACCTGGACATAACTTTCCATCAAGGCTACAACTATCTTCTGCCCCCATACCAACATCTTCAGTTTCCTTTTCCCATCTAAGTATTCTTTCCTGAGAGAACAGCTAGTTTGGGACTGCTCCACTGCTGAGCTGTCCTCCATCCTCCTACAATGGGAAATACTTCCCACTGCCAAATGTCCAAATATACTGGCTTGCAGATGTTTTCTGACCTTCACAACAGCTCCTCTTTTATGAATAATAATCATAAATGTATAAATAATTGTGAAACATAATTAGTAATTGTTTCTGCCATTTCTCCTTTTTTTTCCAGCCATCTTAGTAACCTTCTGGAACTCATCAGAGCATCACTGAAGGTTATTTAAGAAAAGATATTTTAATTTGGGGCAAATGGATGTTCTTTTATCTGCATACAGTGCAATAGATGCTCTTTTTTCTGTATTTGGTATTTATGAGGAGAGGCATTGTGAAGGCAAGTGCTTTAAAAAGTTCAGTGAATTTAGACAGCTTCAGCAATAGCAGTGATTTTAGATATGGAAAAGGCACCTTATAAATGAGACATTAAAAAGCTCAATGTCTTTGGGTTATTTGGAAGGAAAATAAGCCATGAGTTTAACAATCTCTAAAACAAGCTATATGGAGAGGACACGTGTGATAGAAAGGGGTAAAGGTGTAATAATTTAGTGGCTGGAATCTGAAGACACTCTTAATCTAGAAGTAAAGTGCAAATGGTTGCTAGGACAACTTATAAGTTGGAAAGGTTTTCATCACATTAGGGCCTTAAAGAAGGACAAGAGGTCCTTTTGAAAAGTCAGATCAGTCAGAAATAATGGGCTTCCCTTGGAAGCATATTTAAGTCAATTTATGGTGGTAATCCTTTCTATCGCTGTTCTCTTGCTCTGTTCCTCATGCCCTTTTCCTCTGCTCTTTTTTCTTTCTTGAAAAGAGGAATATTTGGCCAAGGCTTTGTACATTAGACTGAACACTGGGAAGGGAATTTTGAACTGCTGTACTCATCTCCATATGTGGTAAGACGAAACCATGAAATGGCTTTGTGATGTGTCCTCATTTTTGTGCTGCCTCATAAGGACCAACTTCCCCTCATGGTACAATCTCCAGTGATGACAGCACTATATTGTATCCTAACTATCCACTGGAGTTGTTGAATGTGCTTAAGTAAGCAATTATGATCCTTAAAGCACCCATAAGAATTGGATTTTTTTTTCTGTGAACTGATGAGTCTGAATTTACTGCAATAATAAATTCTTCAATTCAGGAAATACTGTTTTTCTATTTCTCTAGAAACAATAAGCACTTCCCAATTGTCCTTCAGTTCCAATCCAACAAAATTCATTTAAGTCTTCCCATGATAAGTCTTCAAAGGCACCAGAATTCTCCCAGGACTAAAAATCTTACATCGAAACATATTGCATATTCAAAATACCAATAATGAACAATATTTTTGAAAGAAACTCTCCAAGAAACTCTGCAAGTAAGTAAGCATTAATGCCTTCCTCAAGAAGAATAAATCTGTCACAGTTTTCTACTTTAGGTGAGAGTGGGTCTTCTCAGTAATAATGAATGACATTAAGTATCACATAATAATGAATATTAGCTGAGTGCAGCCACGTCCAGAAATAGAGCCATGTCACTGAGGCAAGCCAGGAATTATAGCAGACTTTAAGGGAAGCAAGGGCAGAGAACTAGGAACATAAAGGACCTCAAAACCATTCTCAAGCTACTCACCATTTATAATACAGTACATTTAGCACATAGAAATGTAAAGATTGTCACAATATCGTATAACAAACCTAAATAAAAAATGTTTCACAGTAAATTTTTAAATTACTTCCTAGGGTCTTCATCAGTACATCTGCAAAGACTTTTGGTTTGGCTGCACTTGATGTGATAACAATTGAAAGAACATTTAAATAATCCAGGTAATTTCCTCTTTCTTAGGTACTAGTCTTTAAAGAATACCTTTAAAAAATACAACAAAACTAGTAATATTAACCATGTCCTGAGCTAGACTGAAATTAGTGCTGCTGTTGTCTTCAATTTTTTTTTTTGCTAGAAAGAGAAGTCACTGTATTTTGGAAAAGGAACCATTCATTTATTTACAAGCAGTGGACAACAGGCAGCTGGTACCTGTTAAACCTTCTGCAGCAGCTGAACAGATAGTTTATAGATCTTTAGTATGCATTGTTTCACATCAGGTAATAGAAATTGTAACAAGTTAAAATTGATATTAATAAATCTCAATTGAGAATTATGATTCGTGATACCCTTTGACTTTTGCTCTAGCAGCTGGAGAGCATAACAGCTTCAGCTCCAAGGCTGAAGGCAGCCAGTGTGGTTCCATACAGCAGTGTCATTTAAATCACTAAATCCATCTGTGGCTGAATTTCAGAGCAGATCGTGAGTCACGGTCACAAGATTTGTAAGTTCATTAGTTTGCATGGCTGTGGTAATTGCTGTCCTGTAATGCTGATTCAAATTTTATCTATAACATGGAAATCATAATGATTTGATCCTCTCTTTCCTTATTTTTTCTTAAAGCTTTGCCTGAGTCAAGATCTTACTTTGAATTATTACAGCTGTTAATACAAAGATCTTTCCTCCTCAGCTGGAGCTAAAGCTATGCAAATTATATTATAATTGATAAGAATCTTTGTCATGTTTTATCATAGCTTTTGAATTAAAGTTAAAAGGGAACTGATTTTGGTGAAGAAGGCAAAAATCAATAGTTTAAGAGGAAAATTCTTCACTGAGAAAAACGTAGTCATTGGCTGTAGTGGATTTTGACTTTGCACATTTGATTTTTTCCACATTTTCTCTTAATCCAAATTAGACTTCAGCACTTGAATCTCAATCAGCAAATCTCTCTGATTTAATTCAAATAGACTCAGATGTTCAGAGTATCTGAACAAGTTTTTTTTACTTTTTTGTACTGAAGAGCCAGGGGCTTGGAAGGCATTTTTTACCTTCCTGTATAAATTGCTCATATAAGGCTTCCAGGGAGTGGCAAACACACGTTGGGCTGTGCTGTTTTATTGTACATGACAAAGGTAACGCTTAAAGCAATTTCCTACACAAGTAGTGTCTGGGCTTTTCCACTACTACATGGAAGATGTGGAAGAGCTTCCAGACACATCAGTTATGTCAGGCATCTGCTTCTTAAAAGTTTTTCTTCCAGTGGAATTGAGTTAACTGATATCAGGAAAGGTGAAGATGTGACATCATTTCTGTGCTCTCCTTTTCCTCCCCTCTTTAAGGAAGAGGCAAATTCTGTGCTGACTCTGCAGGGCTCTTACTGTGCATTTCTCATTCTACCTGCTCTGCTGCAAGACGTTTGTAAGTAAAGAATGAACCCACAAGAACTGCTTGTACCCTGGGCTCAGCCTCAAAGGGTGCTTGTTTTACCACAAGATCTGATGGTGGCTTTGTTATTTCAACAAAAAAGACTGGGATGCAGGGAACCAGGACCTCCCACCCAGACAGATTTGCAATGAGGACAGTTCTGAAAACCCAGAATATTTACCTGAATTTTTGCCAAATGCTGTAGTTTGGGGATCTTCAGTGAAACAAAACAAAACTCAGTGATGCTTCTAGCAGCCTGTTGGTTTCTTCCCAGTCCTTTGCAGGTGAAAAGAATGTCTTCTTATTGAGTCCCCTCCCCATTCTTCTATTTCAGTAATTATGCCATTCCCTAGACTAGGCTACGACTTTAAGGACTTCAGAATTTTGCTAACACCTCTCAGCAATGGACCTCACCAGAAAACTCTGCTGTAAGTGAAAAATCCGATTCTGTGAAGGATTATGAATATTGTTTTTCTCCTCAGAATTAATTCTGAATTCAGCTGGATATACATAAAGATTTGAAAGATTAATATTTCATTTTAGATGCCTTGGAACTGGATAATATGTTTTATGCATCTTAATATATTGTTTATAATATACAGAGAAAAGGAGAAAAATAGAGCAACAAAGCTGTGATTAATTTGGGGCTGTTTAGATTCATTCCCTTTCCTCTCCACCTAAACAAACATTTTGGCTAAATCAGTTCTTTTACCCAAATTGTTGCTTTTAATTTTTTATTGAGCTGTGATCTCCCCCAGAAAATAGTTAAAATGTTCCAAATCAGTTCTTTGTTATTATGCTGTAGACTTTGACTTCATATATGTAGTTTAGAGCCTCACTTCTCATAACCTCAAACCTAAATCATGTACCTGAGATGGTTAAATTCAGCCTTTTACCTGATATAAACTCTCAAGTGATGAGATCATATTTTTGTGATGCATTCATTGTTCAGAGTAACACAGAGAACATGAACATGATGTACCTTGAACTACCACCCATGTTATAACGTTGCCATTACTGTCATCCAGCTACTATTTCTGTGTTAAGTGGCTTCTGTTCTCAAATTCTCCATTCATCTGTGTTAGCAAAAAGTCTGTGGGCAGGAAATTTAACACAATCATTCACAACAAAATGTATATTAATAGCCAGGTATTCTAGATCAGGTTGTTAACAGTCAAATTAGAATACATCCCAAATAAAAATGAGAGGTGATTTCATCTTGTGGCTGATTAATCCCTTTTCATCAATTAAAAAAAAGGAATTTTTAGAAGCTTTGCAGAATCTTTCCTTAACCCATCTTTCTTTCTTTTCTTTGTATTATGCAAACTAACTTCTTTTGGTAGATATTTTTTCCTTAGTACCCTTTTTTTTCTATATCTGAGTAAGATTACTCACTAAAACTTCAGCCTCTTGCTTTCTCCCCCATCCTTACAATAAGGACAAAATGGTATCACACAATGAGTTTCTAAAGAGAACATATTCATGACACAAACCATTAGGATGATTTCATAGGAATGAATAAAGGGAATAGATTTAAATGTATCTTTGTTTGATACTTTGTGAAGACAAAAATGCAGATATGCCTGTGTCTTGGTGAGGGACTATCATCCTGGAGCATTCAGCTGAATGCTAAGTTGCAAAGAACTATTTTTAATGTCTGTCTGAGGCATTTGATTGGGTTGTAATTATCTACCTGCACGGTTTTCCAGGCAGGAACAGGGCACTGCTGGCTGTAGTAGAAACATTTGCTTTTTGAGATGGTATCTGCTAACTTTAAAATCTTGTCTTTTACTGCTGCATGCAGCAATTAACAGGAGTGAATATCACTGACTTATTACAAGTCTAGTGATGCACTGTCCTGCTTAACCAGCAATTATTGTATTAAATTATACATCAGAAAAATTCCTTTCATAATCTAATCTTTGCCCTCCTTAAACTCAGCTGTCAATAACAGACTGCACTCTGAATTACCAAACCTGAGAATGAAGTGTTTTGTCCTTTGGAGCAGGAATGTACCGTGTCTGGGACATTTGCTTCCCCATAGCTTTAGATTGTTTGGAGTGGAAATTTAAATATGTGGGTCTGGAAATGCTGTTCATTCCCATCTCTTTGGTGCAATACAAACAGACACAGAATAAGCAGTTTTTTTGATTTAATTATTTATTCTTTCATTCACCTGAAAAATAAAGCCCAAACAAATAGAAAAAAAATCCTAATTCCAAACCTATCTGAATCTGGGGTTTTTTTGGGTTTTTGGTTTTTTTTTTTTTTTGGTGAATTAGTTTTTTGATAAGAAGCTAATTAATTCTTTTCCTGACCCCTGAACTTGTTCTAGGCATTGCCTTGGAAGCTGGTTTTAATTAATGAAGAGTTCAATGCCAGCTAACCCCAGCTGTTGATGCCAGAAGCCCCCCATGCCCTCCAGTTCTTTAGGGGCTTTAGTTACTCATTTCATCTGCTGGTATGGGGTGACTGAAAAACCACAGGTCTGCCCATCTATGGAGCAGTCACAGAACTGTTCTCCCTGACAGTTTAGGGGTGCTGGGGGAAGAGTGAGCACAGTCCATGCCCTAGAGTGGCTAGGGTATTCTAAATCTGAGTATTTTTCATCACTGCATAAATTATGAAATAAATAATCATGGAAGCAATGCATAAGAGTGTGAAGATAAGGACAGACTCAGAAGACACTATGGAGATGAATAAAAGTTACCTGGATTTGTGAAAAACAAGGCATGTCAGACCAGCCTTCCTGGGGTTTTGGGCCATGTGTTTTAACAGGAAGAAGCCAGAATCCAAAAAGTGATCCAGCACATTGGGCACCAGCTCTGCTGTGAGAGGGAGTGGGATGGAGGTGAGACCTGCTGACTGCAGACATGTCTGAGACATGGGAGGGTGGAAGGCTGATATGTGGGGATAGAAAATAAAGGAGAAATACCACGGGGAGACCTGCAACAGGAGAGAGGAAGCTGGGAAATGGGAAGGCTGGAGCTTTACCTTGGAATGGGGATCTTCTGTGGTTGTAGAAGGAGGTTCAGAGGCGAGAGGTTCCAAAGACTCTGCTCTCCAGTCCTGTAGCAGGACTCTGGGATGGGACTGCTGCTTCCTTTGCTGTACTTTCTTTCTGCTTTGCTGAGCCCTAGCAGGGTGACAGAGCTATAGCCTTGAGTAAGAGAGTCTCAAGCACTTTTATTGTATAAGCTTTCTAGGGTCGCCAAGGGAGACAGTGCCCTTTTTTAACTTTTCATGATATAGCTCTTACCCGTTTTAAAGATAATGAAAAATCCTTGAATTATGTTTCCCCTGGAATATGTTTTCCTCAAACAGAAGCAAATAACCATTTGTTTTTGAAATAACTTCCTACCCCATGTAATACTGTTTTTTTAATGCTAGAAGTTATAGAAAACATTGAGGAAAATTCATATGGTCTCTTGGTTAGAAATTACCATTTCACAGTCAGTCCCTCAGAGTTGCTATTGAAGAGATAAACCCAAAGTTGATGTCTACACAGAAGTCAGCATGAAAGCACAGGACTTCACAAGGGGCTGCCCATTGCAAGAGACAAGTCACTGGAAGTGGTCATAAATGCTACAGCTACCAGGAGGAAGAAATTTGTCTTTGATCTTTCCCTTAACAGTCTTCTAAGCCCTTTGGGAGTATTCATCACAGCAAAGCTAAGGTCAGAGTGTTCAAAACTGAGCTGAGAGAATTACATTGGACAGGCTCTGTCTGCAGTGTCTGACACAGTTTTGAGTGCTGCAGACTTTCTGAAGAACCTGAGACATTCTGTCCTTGTTAACTGCTCCCAGCCTGGTTTTTTCTAAACATCGTGTCTGAAATACCTCCCTTAAGAATATAATCTTATTTTTAATGATTCCCCTGATCAGCCATTCCAAGAAGATGGGCTTTACATAAATTTCTAGTTTCTTCTTCTCCATGCCACCACTTTCCCTTGTTCTGTTCTTTTTTATCTGTTAGGGAACAGCTAGAATGTAATACTGCTCTGTTTCCAAAACAAGTTTTTTGTTTGTTTGTTTGTAACAGAAAAGCAAACCAATAAATTCCTGCAAGAAAATTATTTCCCAAAGAATGTACAGCTAATGCCATCAAACATAATTATACTGAAAAAGTCTGTAGTGAATTAGAGCTCTTTTGGGTTCTCAGTTTGTCTGAATGTGTTTTATTATTATGGTAGATGGTATTCCATGGGACATAAAATAAATGTCATATTTCTTAAAGGTTTATGAGACGTGGCAGGAATTTCTGAAATTACAGACACATTTTGGAGAAATATACACATTCACTTTTTGTCATGTTTATGATTTTTCCTGAAGCCCTGTGATGGACATACAAGTCCCCTGCCTTCTTGGAGGAATGCTACCACATGCAGGTGCTTTAGACAAGAGCTGAAAGTCTCCTCTCTGAGGACCTTCTTACAAGCCTTGAAGCAGTGAATCCGATGGGCATAAAGCAAACAGTCATCCATCTGTGTCAAATATAGTTTAAGAGAAGTTTTCTATCCCAACAAATTGTTTTAATCTAAATAGTCCAGGTAGTCCATCTAGATTAGGACTGCAGTCCCTGTAATGCACAATGATTCCTTCTGCTGTTGTTTAAGATCTATGTCAGAAACCTCACAAAAACCCATAAATATGAAACAGAAAATTAATGATGAAGAAGAATCCAATGAGGTAGGAATATCTGACCTAACTTCCATTTTGGGTGCTAGTGCTTCCTTGCAACTGGACAGTATGTTCCATGTGTCAGTGCAAATTTTGTAAGCTAAATATCCTTAGGACAAGAATCCACTTTCCTTTTCCCCTATCTGTATCTTGCTCTTTTTGCTTGTTTCTTTTAATAAGTATTTTCATTTCAGATACTGAGCCTGATGTCATAACATTAGTTTCTTCTGGAATTCTTTCAAGATTTTGTCACCTTTTTGTATCAGTACAGCCTGTCCTTTATTCATACAGACAAAGTTCAGAATGCAAGGCACAGGGATTTAGGGTTTAGTCTTTAATAAAAGTGAAAATAAACAGCGTTTCATTCTACTGTAAGGCACTTACTGACACAAGGTTACTGACACGAAGTTTCTTTGCTACGAGAACTGAGAAAATTCTGTTAAGTCAGAAAAGGGGATTCTGAGCTTTTACCTTTGTTGTCTAAAATCTGGTTTCTTCTGAATTCCCCTCTTATAAAAGATTGTGGAGAAGTTGGTTACTCTGTTGATATTAAAGAGGAAGGAGGTCGAATAAAGCTCCCAAGAATTACTGTGCTCAAGTGCCCTATCAATGCACACAAACTGTTATGGTTTCTCTATAGCAATTTACCTAATCTTGGCATGAAAATGCTGTTGTCATAAAAGACCTTTCAGTCAAGACCTAAAGGGAAAGGAAACTACTCTCTCCAGAGAGGGGAACTGGAGGTTTATGCATGTTGCTTTTGAAAACAGACTTGTACACAGACTATGGCAGTTTTCCTCTGCCTCATCTCCAACATAATTCACCTTGTCAGAGGAGTCAAGAGACTTGACTGTTCTATAAAATATCAAGGGTTAGAACAACAGGTAAATAACGAATAACAGAGAAATCTGCTTGGTTTACTTCCACTTCTCGTTAAGATGCAATGGATCAGAAGATGAGTACCCTGAGTAATGCTCAGGAATTCTCTGAGGTAGTTGTTAAATCTTAAGCTACTTCTCAGATGTCTTGTGTTGCTGCTCGAGAGCCTTGCTGACCATGACTAATTTGTCCTCAAGTTCCATTGAAATGTCTTGGGCTTCTTGAAAGGGCTCTGCCTAATAATGCATTACAAACACAGTCTCATCTGTTTAAGCTCAGTGTATCTTTGGCCTTCTTATAGCTGTGAAATAATATGTTCCTGGAGTGATACTGCACAAGCAGTTTATTTGAAGATTATGTGGGTTTGACACAGTAAATCATTGCACCTTTATAATTCTAGTTGTATCCTTGATGAACTCAGGAAAGTCTTAAAAAATATTATTTTGAACACTAACAAATAAAAATTTTAATATTATTATTTTAACTTTTTTATGATTACTGGCCTTTTACCAATAGTTCGAATTATTAAAAAAATTATAGTTGACAGGTTAAAACATGGCTCTATATATTCATGGATAGAGAGACAGCTAAGAATTATAAATACTAGATTTTAATAACTTCAGCATGTTCTAATTGTTAACAGCTACCTGAAAATATCTTAATATATTGCAACTCCAAGTTGTTAGTGTCTTGGCACAATCTTATCACAATTTTAGATACAAAAAAACCCTCAAACAAACAAATAAATAAAAAACCCCAAACCTCAAACTCTCCGTACCAATGAGCTCAACAGAAAAAAGGACACAAGAATACCCTCTTCTCTCACTCTCTTGCTCAGCTGCATTGTTATGATTATTGTACAGCATCATCAGAAATATAAATACACACGATCAATCCTCAGCATACTGCAGACCTGCTACAGTCATACCAGAGACTGGCTGAGCATATGGCTCTAAACCTCACTTTCCTATCAGCAGGATGTTCCATATGTTCATCAAAAACTTGCAAACCAGATGGGGTGGATTTCTTATCTCGTTTTCTTCAAACATTTCAGTAATGTCAGTAAGCTAAAAGCCTTCTCTACTCGCAGGCCCTGGTACAGAGCTGCCCTTGGCTGGCCATCACCAGCCTCATCCATTTTTTTTCTGTCTTCTTGGTATGTCTTAATGCCTAACACAAAGAAATGCTGTGATTTTCGTGCCAATTCACCTTAAGCAATCTTGGGCTAGGCTTTATCCTTATGACCCTTGCCTTAACATGGAAAAAGCTTAACATGGAAAAAGCTTAACATGGAAAAAGTCACTGTATACACGCCTATTCAGACCCAAATTCATGTAATTAATTATTACAAAGACTTCTAGGCCTCAGGATGATGCGATAAAATATGTCACTGTATTTTTTTTTTGTTGTTCCTTTAGTATTCAATCACTGTAAATGAAAGCCAGGGTAGGGGAGAGGAGAATGTATCTCCTTTAACTGGTATGTAGTGATACCTGAGAGGCAAGGCTGTGACACTCACCTTTGAGTTACCTCTGCTGTAGATGTTGTGGCAAATCTTTCAGAGAGAAATTCTTTTGTGCAGATCCTGAGTGAACATTATTACCTTTGGCCTTGTGAATTTGAAGCAAGATGAAACCAGGAAGTCCTTCAGAATGCTGTGGTACTGATAGTGTATGTTTTAAGAAGTACATACAAAAACGTGAAGGTTCCTAACAACTTCCCCAGTATGGTTGTACTGAATGCCAAAACAGAAAAGAAACAGTTGAGCACAATTCAGTGAAACAGAGACTTCACTTTCCTTACTCTTTGCCTTCCACCTCAGCAGAACACTGCTGCTTACTTGGTCTGGTAACTGTCCAATATTCCCAAAGGAAGCTGCTTTTATAAGATTTTAGCTGTCCAATGTTACATCTGTACACAGTTTGCAGTGTAGTCAATTCTCACACATGTGTACATATCCAGGGTCAACAGCTGGCTTTGCCCTTTAAATAGAATTAATATAACTTTATTGATATTTCTGGACTAGTCCTTTAGCATAATAAACTTTTCTGAGCTACACTGCTGGCATGGTTTGTCCATGCTGTAATGAGAAGGTGTTGATGGGAGGTTAATTTAAAAACAGCCTAAGCCAGGCTTAATTGACTTCATTGCTTAATTTGACTGTGACAAAGTCGAGTTCAGCATGTGAGGCCAGACTTGCACCAACCCCAAGTGACAACCAAGCTGTTTCAGCAACTTAATAACTGAACACATAATCTGCTCCAAAAGTGTCTCTGGTGATAGGAGGTGCCAAGTGTGATCTTCAACCCAAATGGGCCTGGTGAGGTCTACGCCCACTTGACCCAGGAGGGGGCTGGAGGTAGCTGGACCCTCAGCACACATGGATTGCTGCTGTTTAATATCTCCTTTTGGAATTCAGAGGCCCACCAGGCTGAATCCTCCTCTCTGACAGTGCGTGGCGAGCATGAGAGAACCACAGCTGTGCTCTCCAACTCCACTCCATCATCCCTGTCTTAGGAGGATCAGGTTGGGCTGGTCTTTACCCAAGGGAAGTGTCTGACTACTCAGCCAAAGTGACATTCTGCAAAGCCACGTGTGCAGCTGAGTGTTTGGTCTCTGCCTGTGAGTAACTTTATTTGCACTTCCACAGAAATAGAATTGCTTATAGATTAACATGCACTGAAATTATTTTGACTTCAGTTTGATATATGAAAGTGTTCTGTGTGTGCAATTTTAGTACTCAGAGTCTACTGTAACTTTAATTAAAATTCTGTGAGCTTTTTTTGAAAAAAGCCTCTTAGTAATAAATAATTAATTGAAATAATAAATAAGTAATTGTAGGAATTATACATATGTGATTCCCTTGGGTCTCTGCAGAATTATTTTAATTAAGGCTAAGGTCCCTATCTGAATAAATGAATGACAATAGGGATTTTTTCAAAAAGTCATATTGATTCCTTCAATATCAATGTTTCACAGAGAAAGTTTATTAAAAAGAATGAAGTGATTCAGATAGATTTTTGGTTCTTGGCAAATGCAATCTGTGTTCTTTCAGAAATCTAATTTTCTAGATTAGTGACTCGCATCTGATATTATAAATAAGTAAGTGCTTATTGCTTCTATAGCATTGCATGGAAAACTATGTAATCAACATGGATATTTTTCTTGGGTCAGTATTTCAGCAGCATTAATGCATAACATGCTGCATCTATACAATGTTTATGAGTACTCTGTATTTATTTAGTCAGAAATGTGACTTTTTGGCAGAATAAAAGGATTTTTTTACAAGATATAGCTACATAAGCAGATAAGCCTTCCAGCATTTACACTTGTTTCTTTACAAAGCTGGTTGCAAGAAGTAGTAGATTGATTCATAAAAGAAGTAATTAAATAGGAGAATTAAAACTGGAAGGAGATCTCCATTTTTCTAGACAGCACTGGAATATTTTGCTTTTAATAAATGTATCTAGCCTCCACTTTATAGTACAAGCTGTGTTTTTTCTACTTTTCTGTGAGTAGACTCCTTAACAACAGTTCCAATATTCTGACTGCAACACAATTATTAACTAAGAAAACTGCATTATAAATGCTGCATCTTTATTATTGACCAGAATCCTTTATTTTAAAATTTGACACCTATCAGGGTGTCACATAACACAGTAATGATAAAATGTCTTCATTGAATAATCTACGCATACAGTGTAAGAGATTCAAATGAATTAATGTTTAGAAATGAGCAAAGAATTTAGCCCTTTTGACTCTCAGAGCATGCATGCTGAACAAATCTCATTGACTCAGTAGGAGAGAGATCAGATGAAGGAAAATAGGACTGGACATTATTTTTAGTGATCGGTTTCTCCATTCCTTTGCCCCAGATCCAGATCAGCTTTAATCAATCCTGACAAATGTCTGCCAAACCTGTTCTTAAAAACCTTTGCTGCTTCAAATGTTTTATATCAGATTTTCCTACAGTTTCACCTCAGTCTTTCTGGCTGCACCAAGACCCATTGCCTCTTGTGAAGAGAAAGGTCCTCTCTTTTAAAAGTGCCTTTCATGTACCTCAGGATTTGCCATGTCCTTATTCATGCTCGATATTGGGAGGGTATTAATCTTTTTTTCAGAGGTTGTGCTTTCCAGACCTGAAGTAATTTTGTTGTTTTCCTGGCATCTTTCAAGTCCATCTGTGTCTTTAAGAAACTATCCCCTAAACTGAACATCCTTCTTGGGCTTCAGCTCTTTAGTAGTGGAGTAGAATTATTTCACACATCCTATTTAGATGCCCTGGAATAAACTTAGAAAAATATACTTTGCCTAAAATATCCTTTGGCTCATAGTACTAAAGCCAGTAAAGAGCATAGAAAAAAATGTCTGTGTGAATTGTAGGAGTGTTTGTGGTCCAAAATTGTTGAAACATGTTTTTCATGCAGATGCAAGCAGAATTTTTTCAGTGATTGATAGCTCAAACTACGTGCCTAACTTAAGATGGCATTTGAATTTCATTGCTGATGGTGGTTTTGTGTTTTTTCCAAAAAGGAAAAGGGCTTATTTTTCTGTTACTGCCAGGTTTATAAGTTAAATTTCCTCTTTTGTTGGCTGTGTTTCATAGTGAAAGAAGACAAAGGAGAAAGTTTCTCTCTGTTATGAGATAACCTGTAACATCGAGCTGCTTAAGTAGAAAATATGAAACCGGCATGATGAACTGTTCTGTGAAAGGTTTTTTTCTGTTTTCTAAATGATGAGATTTATTTTCCCCTTGAGTTTCTGATGCTGTGAGTGCACAGGGCTGCTGGGGCCAGCGAGTGTCCCACGCAGTGGCCCCGTCCTTCTGCTGCTTTGTAGGCTCCAGTCCCGTGTCACACAATGGGTCAATACGAGCAGTAATTTAAAGCTTTTCATATTTATGAGGCTCCTTAACCTTTTCCCCTTTGCCATCCTACCTGCCCACTCTGACAGCTGTTGCTGACAATGGACTAAAGTTTATTATCAGCTTTTATATCCTGTTTTTAAATTTTTTCTAATAAAATGCACTAGCTTAAACATATTTTGTCCCTTATTTTCTATATTTATGTGGAGTCGGGTCTGGTCACTTAGAAATATTGACTTACTAATTGGTATTTGAATGTACAGCATGGAGAGCTGTATTAACATTTAGCCCCTAACTGGAATATGTGGTTTAAAATGCTGAATACATTAAAGAGACGTGTAGTTTTAACTAACTTCTGTTCATTACCATCACATTAGCTTTATTGAACGTGATGAAACTTTGCCTTAATCATGAGCTGTATCCCAGTTTTGTAGTTTCCAGAAACTTAACATCTCTTCATTCAGTTTGAACTTTTACTGTGAATAAGAAATCTTTCAAGCATTGAATACCAGATATTCATAGCAAGAAACCCTTTTTTTCTCCAGCTGTGGGTTGGGTTCTGCTCTTTGCTCTTCATTTTCTTGGTTGTGACATACTTAGCTTTTGGCCAAGATACTTTATAAATATTTATCAGTCATCCAGGATTCAAACCAGCTAATCTTCTTTACTGCTGCTCTCCACTCTGTCCAGTTCATCTGTTCAGCTCCTGTAAAAGATCAGGATCCACTCTAGGAACTGAAGCTGTGTTGGTTCAATAATAGCCAAAGCCACCTGACCACCTGAGGCTCAGCCCATTTCTGAACTTTATTCTTGGCTATTCTGATGCCATGACAAACTAGTTTAGAGCATGAGGAGGGTTCTCCTGAGCAGCACCAATGGTCTATGTCACATCCTGGCTCTGAGAGGGGATGTAGGTGAGTACCTAGGCTGGGGGAAATGGAAGACAAGCATATATAATACTTCCCCTTCACAATCTCCTCAGCAATTTTCACATCAGGGGGCTTGGGATGATTTCTGGGAATGTAATAACCCCCAATGCATTGCTTTTGCAGTAGTCAATAAAATATCTCCTTCAGCTCAGCTGAAATTTGAACACCTACAGAATCCTTTAATAGGGATGGCCACATCTGCTACCCCAAAATAGATGCAGGGTTGGAGAAAGTGTAGAGAATGTCATGGTGGCCTTCCTAAATTACAACATGTATTATGTGATGTTATGTTGTGTATACATCCCATCCACAAAACACTAAAAGGAGATTAGAGGAGTGAAATGGGTGCAGATCACAAACTAAGCCTTTAATTCATAAATATGTGCATATAGAGAGTGTGCAACAAGGTTGTAAATTATGCATTTTTCTATTTTTTCTTATAACTCCCAGATGAGACACTTAATAAAATTACTGTGCTACGAGACAGTGGAAACTGATGGAATTTGCAATGAGGATTACAGATATATCTGGAGTTACTAAGTGATAGCAACTTTCACAGAGAATATTAAACCTTTTGATTTCAGGACATGAACTAATCCTTTGCCCACTCTGACTCGTTCCTCCCTCTGGTGTGATGGAGGTGTTGTGTTCTCACAGCTCCTTCAGAAGCACCAGTTGCTCTGGTGACCACTGTGAGCCAATGAGAAATTCTCTGCTCATTCTGTTACTCTGTATTTGGGCTCCAGTTTTTTTCCTTAAATGTAGATTCTCTCAATAATACTGCCTTTTAAAGATAATGCCAAAAGAGTTTTCAGATACGCACATTCAAAAATTTAGCAACTAAACAGGCGAAGTTAAAATGGCAAAACTTTCCCATCTACTTTGCATTTTTCAGTATTTGAGCAGAACAGACTTCTCCATTAACTCTACAGTGAGAAATAGATTTTCTGGCTATGAAAAACCAGCGTAAAGAATCCCTTTTTTTCAGGTCATGATACATAATGTGTAGTGTTCTGTAGCAATTTGAAAAACCTATTTAAAGACTACGGGCTTACTGTTGCTATTAGTACCTTCCTGCAGTTTTCAAAATTTAATTTGTGGCTCTATTACTAAAATATTTTCCAAACAACAGTAGAGGAAAATCCTCTTAAACACTGGATCTCGGATTTACTAATTTCATTATCGCACAACATGTAAAATGCAGAGGACAAAACATGTGGTGCCTCTCTAATGATAACAAGTGGCATTATATGAGTTTCGTTTTATTTTAATCATAGTTGTTTGTGTGGTTTCCAGCTGAGAGGGAGAAAATACCTGCTGGATGGCACACTGAACACATTCATGGTAAAGAAGAGTCTGTTTCCTTAAAATAAGATAAAGGAAAGCTAGGAATAGATGAAGAGGTGCTGGGATTTTTGAGAGAGAAACAAACCAACATTCCCATTCAGAGATTCACTTAGGCAAATGTTTAAGATCCAAATGCATAAAACTCCTAGGCAGAATTAAGGAGTGTGTCAAGGTGACTGAAAAAGTCCAGATGAGCAGTGGTCCTCTTGTAGCCACTACAAGAATACATCAAATGTGGGGGTGATGCCTTCACACTCGTGCTGTCCTTCACACCTCACTGTCAGCATGTCCCAGGGGTAAAAGTCATAATGCCAGCACAGTCCCTCTGGTTCCTGTTAAAAGACAGTCAGAAATCACATTTAGTTCCTCCTTCCCAGTCCAGGCACATTCTCTGCCATCTCATAGAGGTGCCTTCCTCTGGAACACTGCTGTTTTGAGCTTTCTAAGGTATAGTTACCCTTCATAATGTCAGGTTAAAAACCAGAGTGGTTTTGGTGTAAAAGCTTCTTTCAAGCCTTCCCTGCTGGCCCAGCCAAAGGGATGCTGCAGCCAGCAGACCAAGGTCTGAAGAGGAGAGCCTGGTTTTCCAAAAAGGAGTTGTAAATGAAATTTCCCTGCACTGAACTGTTGTTAGTCCTGGTCAGAGACAAAACAGGTGCAGTGCTGGAGACCAAGGCTTTTATCATGCTCTAGCTCGACCCTGTTTTCAAGCAAACTACCCACCTACACACTGAAGGTAAAAAGCCAGAATACAAACAAATCTCACAATCTCCTCCTCCAAATAATAACTTTGTTGTGTCAGTGGCCAGAACAGCAACATTGCCAAGTCCATTTGCCAAGGTATTCCCTTTGTACATACAAAACTTCCCCTGCTTAATTAGCCTATGCTACATAAACCCACTGATAACCTCATACTGCTACATGAAGAGAGGACAGAGGAAAATTACAGGCAAAATCTTTTTAGCAGAAAATTATTGTTCAGCTTCACTATGGAAATAAATAGAGGCTTGTACTGTGAAGCACAAACGTGTTAATCTCTCTGCATTGGTGTAGCTGCACCTTTTTTACATAGCTCTAAATGAATAGAGAGGTAGTGCTGGCTTCTATTTTAAGTAAGAAATATAAAGCCATATTCTGATATGATGTAAATCAGCCTAAATATGAAGTTGGGGAAATATACATCATCTAAAAAACAGATCTGAAGATGGTTTGTTTTTTTTCATACAGTGCAAGTAAATACTTAGGCTAAGACTTGAAGACTGGGAAGGTGCATTCATCTTAGTTCTGAACTTTATCTAGTAGCTTATTCCTTTTAATCATGTTACAGAAAGACATATGAAGTTTAACCATACCATTAATGCTAATTGGGTGTGCAATGTGTTAGTACAGAAGCATTATTGCTTTGTCTCCAGTGGCCACTAATGCAAGTAATTTTGACATCTGAAAGATACTGTAATTTGAGCAATTAAAACCTTATTGCCAGTGCAATCCTGTGATAAGTAAAGTGAAATATCTTTACAAGCCTAATTTTATGCAATTTTTTCATATTTAAGAGAATGTCTTATAATTTTCACAGGAAAGGCATTTAATGAATCCTTTACTGATACCCCAGGCAGCAGATCCCACAAAACTCATCCTAACGTCAAAGCTATCATTAGACACAAAAATGTCTGCATGCACAGAGCATCTGCTCAACTGACAGAAATCTGCTCATTGTCTCTCCATTTCTGAACAAGCAGAAGGCAGAATGAGATTTCCTGAATCACTGATTCAATTAAAAGCTTCAGGAGTCTTAAAAGGTGCTTTTTCCCTTCCCTGGTTCTATCTTTTATTTCCTTTGACAGAGTGCAGAAGAGAGATTATACCTCAACAAAAAAAATAGCCTTCAATTTCAGGGGCCAGGAGACTGCCAGGTAGATCCTCAGCATTTTGTTGGTTTCATATTTCATTCTTTGGACACATGAACAGAGGCAGTAAACTCAAATCTGTGCAAGTGGATTAGAAGGATGATTGCTTAGTGATGCATTTAAATTGTCAAGACAGAAGAAAGGTGCTTTTAGCTCACCTAGAAAATGGATTGGAGCTACTGACAAGGATTAGGCTAGACTTCAATATAAATTCAGCTCTCCAGGTCCTCGGGTGTTCAAAATTAGCTAGTTGCAGATTAACATTGAGATAATCTGAAAAGCAAAGCAGGAAAGCATTTTAGAGAGCATATTTAAAAGCATATTTAGCATTTGAAAACATATTTAGAGAGTAAAGCTAAACTTTGCAAAAAAAAAAAAAAAAAAAAGCCCTGAAAATTTATGTCCAATGCTTGCTTGTCTAGTGAGCAATTTCTCTGTCATTTTGTAACATTAATCCCAGAACATGAGGGTTTAGCCATTAGCCATTCACAGATTAGCAGCTGAAGAGAGCTCTTGGACTCTTCAACGTGAGCTAGCAGAGTAGAAATAATAAAAAATCAAAGTGTATTGCCACTGCCAAAATGAATCCATTATCTTGTCATGTTTACCCTTTTAATGGGGTACACTGAGCAGGTCACACTGTGAGAGTAAGAAGCTACATGTTGAAGGCACCAATTTATAGTCCAGTGGTTTCCATCGAACGCTTCAATTTCTGGAACGTGATAATCAGAAAACATAAGGAGAGCACAATTTTCTGTGATATTCTGTGCTTTGAGACTATTCTGCTGCACCTCCATTATAAACAGGGTCCCTGAGCCCATTAGTCTCTGGATTTCCATAGGATAATTGTCACATCCCAGTTGTCTAAATCAGCTATTTAAGCATGTTTGATTGACTCTAAGTAGCAGTGGATAACACACCTTTCCTGGTGCATGGATTTGTGCTATCCAGTAGCCAAACCCCCAGTCTGGGGGGAAAAGCAGACGTGTGTCTGAGTGCTCTGCTGGACAGGGGCCATAAGAGAGAGAACAAAAAAATGGTGTTCTGTTTCTCCCCTTGGTGAGAATCCTACATAGCACAGGCAATGCTTTTCAAAAGTGAATCTCTTAGTCCCATAGTGGATGAGAAAATGTCATCTATTTGCAAAAAAATATATAGATGTCTATACCTTTGCAAGAACAGAAGTGGGGAAAGTAATACACAATGTTAGAAAAAGAAAGCTAACAAGTCAATGAGATCTAGAGGTGTAATTGTTGAGAAAACCCAACATTGTGTTTGTGTTCCACATTGCACAAAAAGTTTGCTAAATGGCTTCAGTATTTGATTAGTGGGTGTGGAAAAATGTCATGGTCTGAAGTTACTAATGTAGCCCAGCTTCTGATTGCACTGAAAATAGATCTGACAGTGAGGGCTGTGGAAACAAAGGGGTTAATTTATATCTGGTTTCACACCCATGCAGATCAGCTGGCTCTGCTGATGTAACTTGCTTATGCTGCCATAATCAGGCTCTGAGGCTTGAAAATACAATGAATTCATATTTCAGTAGGTAGATCCAGATCTATTTTTCAAAAACCCAAAACTGGGAGCTATTTTTCTCGGAACAGAGATGTGTTTATGCTGCAGAATGCCAGACAGCACACAGCAGTGGTTTTCAACCTGTGGGCAAAGGAATCCACACAGCACAGCTGAGAAAAGCCTACTGTTAGTAGAGTAAATTTGCTCTCAGGGGGCTGGGAGTGCATCTCTGTTGGAAAATTTTAGGACTTTACAAGTCAGGAAAGACTGAAAACTGCTTGTTCAGAGTCAATCAGTTAGCTTAGAAACCAGAGGCAATCTACCTCTGCATGACTACATAGAGCTTTGTTTTGTCCCATGTCTTTCAGAAAAATAAAGATTATTGGCAGGAGCTAGATTATTTGAAAAAAGGAGAGACAATTCCATGTAAGATACTTAAAAAAACAAATGCAGAACTAAAGGGCAATTTGTGCTTCTTAATGTTAGAGAAATCACATCTCCAAAGTGTAAAAATTGTCATGCTTTCTTTGAGTTTTTAATGAAGGAACGACAATTACCATGCGTGGAGAATTTTCCTACTTGTATTTTTCAGAACAATGCTCAGACATCCCAGGGCTCTGAAATTTCAATCTTTTCCCTCCCTAAATAATTCTGTAAAATTCTTTTGTTTGGGCTGAGGGTTAGTTATTATTTATAGGATGCTTTCACCAGCCAAGGCTGGCAGAGCAAGTGCACAGCGCATTTGAAAACAAGGCAGGAGAAGGAGGTTATAGAGGAATGCAGTAACTTTCCCCCAGCATCCCAAAAAATGGTTTATGTTAGAGGTGGGGTGAGCAGCAAATCCTTGTGCTCCAGGTGAGTGAGAACCTAAGGAGACATGCAAGGAAACAGGAAAGGCTGGCTTTCCTCAGACCATGGATTTATACAGTACCAGACACCTGCTGTACTTCACAGGGGGACAATGGAAATTTCACCCTGAGATGAACCCCCCCTGAGCTGTGGTTCCCTGCATATCTTGGAGATATGACAACTACTTTATTTTTTTGGGACCTTACCAGCCTTTATCCTGGTGTTTATGGGAAATAACCTTTACTGTGAAGGCTAACAAACATCCCAAACTAATTCCCTCCAAAAAGCTTGCGCTTCAGGAAAAAACCTGCTTGGTCTGTACACTTTAGCAAATATCTGGATCTTAACTACTGAAAAGCAACTCTCTGATCTTTTTTCTCATATCTAAACTTCTATTTGGACCTCCCATACCTTCTTTGTCTGTACTTCCCTTCTGCAACTGCTACCCCACCCTGACTTTTCCCCAGAAACATCTCCGAATGTGTTTGCAGTGGTCCCAACCAACAGGCAGCTGCATGGTACCCGTGGTGCATGGATTTTGTCACCAATGGCAGTGACACATTCGGATCTCTGGCCACTTGATGGAGCTGCTATGAAGAACGTGAAAGAGCAAAACTGCAGCCAAACCAGAAGTCGGAACAAAAGGCTGGGCTGAGACCACGTTACACACTGCTCACAAGAATTCATGCCAAACATTCAGGTGACCAGGGAGTTAGGTGTGAAATAAGTGTGAGAGGAAGAACTTATTATTTTTAGACAGCTTGTGTTTGGGAATGTAAATGGGAAAATGTTGCTTTCATTTTGTTCAGTTTCAATAATAGGTGATTGAAGGTGGAAGTACAAGAGCTTGGGGCTCTTAAATGAACACTGAACTGCTTGCAGAAGTGTGGTGAAACTGAATTTAGCTGTCCATGCCAGCAGCAATCTCTCAAAACTTTCTTGGTCTCGCCTGATTAAATTGAAATTTTGCACTGTGAGGAAGAGTAAGGAAATTTTGTAATTTGGTGCCAAAAATTATGGAAAATAGAAAAAGTCTAAATTGAAATTTTTATACAGTATCAGAAATGGTCATTTTCAGAACTCTAAAAGAAAGGAAGACTACAGAGGGAGCATAAGCTGTGTTGTATGTTCTTTCTGGGATTCTCTTTTAATATTGCCAAAATCATATTGCTTCTGAAAGGAATTTAATTTTTCAGCAAATAAAATATAAAAAAGTTGAGTCTTTTTGAAGACACACTTTCTAGACCTATTTACTGTGGTACTCTGATTTTTAGAATGATCAGCTTGTGGGAAGCCCTCACTGGGAAACATGGTAGGAAGTGGGGTTTTTTTCATTATTGCTGTTTTTTTGCAATTGGAGAGGGTTTATTTTTCTTCAGGCACTTTGCCTGGATGGATTGAATCCTCTGGCACACTCCATATTCTGCCCTCCAGGAGAGCACAAGGATTCATGAGAGACCATGAACATGGACAGAAGTCATGCAGCAGCTGGGGTAGCTGAATTGGATTAAGATTTGTGGGGTGTTTGGTTTGTTTTTTCTGGGGGTACCTGTGCAAAAAATAAATAAAAATATTTTGGATGGTTAGAAAATACAGTAAAATAACAGCCACAACTCAAAAAAATGTATACCAGTAATTCTTTATTTCTGTAAACATTTCCATTGGAATGTTTACCAATGTCCTTCCTCACTCACATTTGAATTCATATGCAAATTAATAGAAAATAACGCTGTGATTGGACATAATTAGGTCATCTGCTGGTCATCTTCCTGGGGAAGAGGCCTGTGCTGACTTACCATCAGCACTGAGCCCACTGAGGACACAGTTGCCATGGGGAAACACGTTTCCTATCCATGCCGTCCACATTCTGTGGATTAATCAGAGATTTCATGCTCAGCAGTTGTCAAGACACGTTTTATAGGTATGAAAGTGACTGTGTAAAACTTCTAATGGTTTTGCACTGCTTCACTGCAGGACATGCTTAATTAATACACCAGAGGGTGGTTTATTCTTTGCAAAATATGAGCCCGTCCGTGTCACAGAAAACTCTGACATTGTGGAGATGTGAGTCACATCAGGGAAAGCTGCCCGAGGCTGCATTTAACCTTGTGCACTGAAGCTGAAAAGTAATTAATAAATACTCTCAAGTGTTATGTTTTTCCCTCCCACCAACTCAACATCTTAATTACAAGGGAATAGGTACAGAGAAAGCTGCTCTGTTTGTAGTTGTTCTGCCCTTCTTTGCGACCTTTCTTACCAAAAAATGCTTGTAGCCTCAGACTAAAATACCTTTAGTGATATCACCAAAGTAACCTCAAATCTTGTTTACATAGGAATGCTATTCTTCATTAAACTGAAAGCTTTGGATGCATTATTTCAAGTTCTTTATCCGCTGCCAAGGATCCTGGTCCCAGGCGGAGCCTTAGACACTATGGTAAGAAAGACAATAATGTTAATAATAAAAATAAACCTTCAATCTCCATATGATCCCTATTCAGACATCCTAAACTCTACATGTGTTTCTACACCTATTCAAAGGAGACAGCCCCAAGTGCTTTCAGGTTCCCAAGGGACATTGATAACAGGGAAACATTAGACATAAGAATAGGCATGGAATTGCAATTTCAGTTTTGTCATTCCTATTGCAAGATAAATAAAACAATATTCAAAGTTTAAATAAAAATTTACAAATTATAATCATGGGACAAAAAGTAGATTTTCATGTGTCATGGACTCCCCCAACTCTAGAGGAATGTTGGTACTTGTAGAAATGTAGGAATTTTTGAGTAATCAAAAATTCAAGAGCAATGTTTTTTTTACTTGAAAATCACCACATTTCTGTGCTGTCTCAAGTATAAAAGTGAAAGATAAAAGAAGGGAGTATAACCTGTATATAAGAGCTCTAATTTTAGAACAACTAATTGCAAACTTTCAATCAAAAAGCACTGCTTTTTCATTATGCAAAGATGCTTCAAAAAAACCTTATTTTTGTACTTATTGATAGAAGTGTTCATCAAAAGCTACAGTGTCACAAGTTTTTGACTTTGGAAAAACCTCTTCTGGAATTTATATAAAAAAGAGGCTGTTGAAAGGCTGTATTCTACTGCTGAAATATTGTGGGGGTAGAAAGTAACTGAAATATTATTTCTTATTTCAAATTAACAATCACAGTTTCTGATGACTGAAATCTACCATCTGCATCAAGTACTTTCTATTTCCTAATGCTAGAGTTTGACACTTGGGACACTCACATTTTCCTTCGAGGGTCTCTATCTTATATCTCCAAGTATGAAATCTCACCATTTGCTTGAAAGAGCTGAGACAGGTTGTTCAAACCTTTGAGTGTGGTGCCTGTAACCCTTCACAGATTGTCTGGTGGCTTCACCCTGATTCTTTACTTAAATTCAATTGCTGAAGTGAGATGATGTGAGTACGCCCCAGTGCTCAGACATGAAGGAGATGTTTTGACAAGCAATTTCATCACAGCAAGGAGAGATTGTCAGGAGGTGTTGTTGGTATTAAATACCAGCTATCATTAATGACCATAAAAATAAGGCAGACTTTTTCAATATGTATGTGCTGCGTAGTATTGGGAAAAGTGTTTGCACTGACACGGTTATTAATGTAAAAATAGGAGAACAACAGGAATGAAAAGGCTTCACAGCAAACCAGCAGTTAGAATGGAAGCCTGAAATTCAGAGGTGAGTGAGAACTTAAGAGAACCAAGCCGATTTCTGAAGATTTGTGTTTTCCCACGTCCTGGAATTCTCTTTCTGGAGAAATCCTGCTCTGGGATTTCATTCTTATTGGAGATAATGGAATGGATCAAAGGGTTGAAACTTTCTAGGAAAATAAAAGGAAAAAGTATTCTATGTATTAGACATTACATGGCATAAATTCTGGGAAATTCCTCTGGGGAAGAACGCCTGGACTCAAAATTCTCAGAATTCAATGTGTTCAATGGAAGAAGAGTCTCGTGCTTGTCCCATTTGTGTCTTCTTCTGCATCAAGAATACATCAACATCTACATCAACATCATTTGATGTTGCCCAGTTTTGCAGCAGAGACCATGGGGTGTTGATCTAGTTCTGTGGGGCTCTTCCTACCCTCTTAATGAGGAGAGGATTCAGCCCAGTGGCTCAAGGGTTGTTGTTCAATCCAATTAATTTAATGATCCTCTGTTTGCATGTCATGACTTATTTTAGAGAGATTTATACAGCAGAGGAGGTCTGAGAGTGTTGCAGCTGGAGAAAGATGCTGCACTGTTTGGAGAGGTTTGGAGAGGTTTGCCTGTGGCTGTAGATAAGCTCTAGGTTTGCTATCAGAGTAAGAAAAGGAATAGGAGGAGAAGTCAATGAGAACACAAATAGTGAAGGCAAAATAAGAGAAGCCTGCTAGGATTGGCTTCATGAATTCCTCTATATATTTGGTTCCATTATTTCAACCACTGAAATTATCTAATTGTGAAACAGAGCCTGTTGGAAAGGAAGGACACTTGAAACTGAGAAAGCCTGATGCAGAACTAAAACTTAACTTGTACATACATAGTCTTCAGTATGTGCCATTGAACTAACAATGATTTTGCAAATTATTCCAGATAAATGTGGTGGAAAACATTTGTGCTGCCAACATGAGGGCAGGATTCTCTTGACCAAAGAAGGAGTGGAGAGAATCAGCTGCAGTGTAGGTACTTACCATGTTGGTACATAAATTTGGTCAAATAAATCCTGACCTCGATGTTTTGAAATAGCAGAGATGATGTGTGGGGTCTCCAGGTTCCTAAACTTGGACTTTTTATATGCTTGTTGTGTTTTTCATGCACTTAGGGCTTACTGCTAACTTTTTCTCTGCCCCAGGCTAAGCTAGTGATCTCATGCAAAATAAAATCAGAGTTCTTTTTGTAATCACCTGAGGCCAAGAACTGGATAAAGTAAAATACACTTCACTCAGCTAACTATTGGTGGGTGTTGCACTACAGCTACAGGATCTGACAGTGCTGATATGTTGGCTTCACTTCAGTTCTCCTCTGCTGCATCTTCATCACTTACTTTCCTCACAAGCTTAATTCAGATGTAATCTTGGAAACAGTCACATTTTACCCTTGTGAATAAAGATGACACGCTGTGTTGTTCTGCCTCTTCCTGATTCCACCTTCCATTGATTTATTAAACCCCTGAGTTTTGATGACAAAGTATGTTTCATCATTCTTCTCTGAAGGGGCCTTTATCATAAGTAGATCATTGTTGATATTGATTCATGCCTTCTCTGGAAGCAGTGATTGTGGCCTTCTTATATTTATATTTCCTCTCAGGCTATTCTGAAGTAAAGAGTACTAATGCCTAATTTTATTGACATGCTTTTCATCTGGTTTTGGGCTTGTTGTTGTTACCCCCCTTCCTTTGTGAATTGCTTTGTCATTTTCCGGATGGGTGTTTGTTGAGGTATGAGTCACAGAAATGGAGCAGTATGAAGATATTCTTTAGTGCTTTCAAACAGATCACACTTAATAGAACAATAATGCATTATGTTGGGTATTGTTCCATAGGCTAATTACCTAATCAGATAACGCTGGGGAAGCAAACTTGTAGCAGACATTAATTGCCTATGCATGGACTGGTAGCAGATGGCAGTATTTGCAGTGGAATATAAGTTGATGGTTCAGTGGATTAATTAAAGCTTACACAACTTCATGCCCTCCACTCAAAACATGGTGTAATAACAACTGTGTGCTTTTTAAAAGAGGAAAACAGTATTTAGATGTGGTTCTTTAACTGAATAGATTTTCCTGCAAGCAGAAAGAGGGAGTGAAAGGAATAGTCAATTTCCCAAAAATCACTTCAGTGGCCTCTATTTGCCTTAGGAGTGCTCAGAATGGATTTAAAATAATGAGTAATTATTGTACAGTATATTAACAATTGTGGAAACAGGGACTAGGTATAGTCATGTGCTTTTCTTCATAACTGTTTTTCTATAGAATCCTATTCCATTTTGCTTTATTGGTTGGTCAAATTAATCTACATCACTTCTCCTTTGTGTTTTCCCCCTGAACTATTGATTATTTCAATAATCTCAGCACAAAAACAACCCCATGAACACAACTTTTGTCTGGCCAAAACCTAAGACCATTCCAGCTCGTATCTGAGGGAAGAACTCGTGGCCAGCTTCCACCAGGAGAGCATTCTCTGTCGGGGAGACACTGACCCATTATCCTGAATAATCCTCAGTGTGCTAAGTGAAAATACTGCTCAGCAGTGCTTGGTGTGCTCTGAAAACCATACCTCTCCCTGGGGGTGAGCTGCAGTGCTGGGGAACTGTGGGAGCCCTGAAAGCAGAGAATATTTCCCTGCCCGTTTTGAAGGGTTCTACCCCCCCGGACAACACTGTCTTTGACCTTTATCCATGGAGAAAACTGCCAACTCTTTGGGAAGAACTAGAATCTACTCCAGTGAGAACAAAATAATAGAATATTATGTAAGCTAATCACAGGGTGAAAAATCTAAAGGTGTTGGGTTTATTAATGTAGTAAATAGATAAAAAGCAAAAACTCCAAGATGGAGGATCGTTGTTGTTTCTAGGCTTTATTCTTCTTCTTCTAGTGTGCCATATTTTGCAGTAGTAGGCTCCTAAAAATTATTGGATGAAAAATTCCGCAGTTCCTGTATACATGACTAAAGCATTTGTCTAACATTGGCAGAAAAGTGAAAATATCTTTCGTTTTAAGCTTTAATTGGATAATTTACCTGTAAGAAGGCCATGTTATCTTGATAAGCAAGCATTCTGCAGGCATCTACAAGCATTCTCAGCATTCTACAGGAATTCTGCTGCACTTCTCTGTTGTGTGCTGTGTCTGGGTCACACTAGTGACCTTACTTCTCTGATAAGACTTAATAAACTATCTTAAAGCAGAGAGTGCTGAAAGTTTCTTTAAAGTCACTCCCCCATCGGGGGAAGACCTGACTTAGAGACACAGCTAAGTCAGGAGCTGGAGTCCACAGGGAACTTTGGGAGCCTTCCAGGAGGGCAGCCAGAGCCCTGGCATGCCATGCTGGTGAGGGAGCAGCAGTGCTGCACAGACAGCTCCTGAAGAAACATCTCTCACCCGTGAGGAGGTGCAAGGGCTCTGAAGCACATCTAGACTTGTTTGGGTAGCACGGCTCAGCAGCAGCAAGCACTGAAGTGAAAAGGACTCTGACAAGAAATCCCTTATTTCTGTTTGCTGTGACAAATTGGTGAGGAGTGGGAGAGAGAGGCACGGCATCACATGATCTATTCATAAAGGAAGAAAAAGCAATATCTGCTGCGACACTAATGAGGTATAAAATATCTCACCTGACAGCCACCAACACATACAGGCCTGGATTTTTTTTTGCTCGGCAATACGAGTTCAGCCTAGATTTCATTAACTCCTGCTGGCTGTAAATGTTATGGAAGAGACAAAACCAAGACACTATACTCCCTCTGTAAGTTATAATTAGGTTTAAAGATGCAACAGTTAAGTTTATTGTCAGTTTTTGAACTTTTGACAGTGAATATCTGATTTGGTAAGCAATAAACTCACAGTACCTGGCACTTTTATGCACACATCTCAGCTTTTGTCACTGTTGCTTTTGCATAGATCACATCTGGAGTCTCATGCCTTGGCTTTCTGCAAGCCTCAATCCTCCTCTCACAGATACCAGGGTAAATTAAGAATAACTTTACTGAGGGTTACAATACACTGTTATAAATTGCTCGAAAGGACCAGATGAATGAAAAAAACCCCATATTTTTATTTATATAATCTAAGTCAATAAAGACTGGTGTCTGGTCAGTAGGAAAGAAATTATTATTCCCCCCAGATTCCAGAAGAATCCCTCACAGGGGTAATTCCCTTCTTATGTAACAAACAAATTTCCTTTTAGTTCCTTTTTTCCTTTTGTTTTTTTTTTTTTATTTGCTGTGAAATCCCCCTAGAAATGAAAGGTGGATCCTCCTGAGTAACAGAGGGTATTTGGATTTCCTGTCTGTCTTGCCACCTCAAATTATTTCAGTGCATTTGGATTTCTTAACTAAGTAGCAGGATTTCCATTTCCAAACCACCTTCAGTATAAAAAAGAAAAATCCGTCACTTAGGGGAGGTAGTAACTAGATTTCTTCCTTTATTCCTGTTCAACCAGGAAGGTTGGAAGCTGTCTGGTGACGAAGTGGGTGTTTTTTCACCTTGATTTAGGCATATGAAGAGACTCCATCCTGCATCTGTAGATCTGTTTGTTTCTAACAAACATTTGAGAAGTTCAATAATTTTTCATGACTGAGAGCCAATGGAAAGCTTAGAACTTGAAAAAGGTACTTAAAGGACCAAAGTCTTGACAATTTCATGTCATAGGGTTGGATTGCTTGGAAAATATTCACGGTCCAAGAGAGCAGGAGTAATTGCCATTGTGTTCTGACTCATTGTTGCACCCATTTCTGTGCAAAGCTCTCCAGCTGTGAGAGCACCAGCTTGATGAGTTGACTCTACTTTTATTTTTCCATTCTATGACACAGAACTAGTGCAATCAAATCAAACCCACCAAGACTTAGTGGTACTTTCCTGCCGACTCCCTGGCGTTTCATGACTTCCTTGAGGCTAAGGCTTCCTAGTGTTGCTAAATACAGTGCTCGGTTTTAATTTTAAAATATTATTTTTAAGAACTTCATTCATTATATTTCTCATTGATTTCACCAGTCATATAATTTGTTTCCACAGTAACAAATACAGCAATGCAACTGCCTGCTCACCCTGCCATAAATCCTTCAGGTGGTGATTTTTAAAATGTGGATCGTATAAGGACTTGGACAACTTTGCTGTTTCAAAGCAAACCTGCAGATTTCGGAGTGTAAGCCAAGAGATTTCCCACTGAGTTTCGCTCAGCTGGAGATGTGAATGTCTCTGAGATAACTCACATGCCAATTTTTTTGCTGCTGTTTTGTTTATGTGTCTGTCGTTCCTCCTCCTTACCAGTGGGACAAGAGCAATCAGACACTGGGCAGGACTTGCCAAATTGCTGCCATGAGCCTCAGTAAGAGCATGGGGCAGGAGAGGAGCAGCTCTTTGCCAGCTGGGAAGCCAAGGAGATGGTTATATCTCAGGGAAGGGAGCTGCTGTACCCTCCCTGAGTTCCTCCAGGTGTAACCCCTCCAGTGGTGTATGCTCCCATTGAAGAGCTCTGTGATGGAGCCACGTTTATTTGTGACAAGCAACCAGGAAAATGAGTTTTCAACCAGATTTCATTAAATATTAGAAAAGAAGGCTGGACAGAGCCCTGAGAACTCCTCGGGGTTTGAGTTCATGCTGCTCAGCACAGCTTCCTTATGAACTGCCCTTGCCATCACTCCTGTTTCAGACAGCTCTTTCTCTGTCCTGCTGCTATGGAGCTTTAACTGTGGGGAGTCATCAGCCTCTCCAGGTGATTTATTACAGACCTTATCCATAAGTAAAAGCAAGTTAGGGTTGGTATTTTGTCCCTGCCAACATCTAACATAAATCTTCTCTCTGCAACTGAATTAAAAACATTGGATTGACAGACTACTGTGTGGATTTGTGCCAAGGACAGTGTGTGATGCTTCCAGCAGGCTGGACAAAAATTGAGCAGTTCTGCATTGGCTTCCACGAGGCCCATCTCAACTTTTGCTGCTGAGCTCCTGTAAAAACTCAGTTAAAACACGTAGTGTTGGACAGGGAACCCACTGCATGTCTGCAAAGCAGTTGTGTGTCCTGGCAGCACAGAGGCACCAGGCAGTGATTTGGCCAGGTTCAAAGGCAGGAGCACTGCTGGAGGGAGGTAACTGCAGGGGACACAATATCCCAATATCCCAGCCTCTGCTGTTGTTTGGTGCCTATCTGTCACACCAAGCTGCTGCTTCAGCCTGTCCCTCAAGCCTCCTTTCTGTGTGAATGGAGCTCAGTGTGCTGGGTAATGATGCTCCATCTAAGAATTTTATATCAGTGTGATAGCATATATTGGAATAGCATTATATCTAATTTTAAGTATATTAACCTGTCTCCTGCCCTGATTACTAAAATCCTGTCTGCATCAGTAGAAGTCTTCGTATCAAACAGCAGCATGAAAAGCACAGAGAGTAACAAGAACAAGAAATATATGCTGATTTAAATGCATTTAAATGCAAATACCTGGCTATTTGACCTGGGATGCAAATGTTGAAATATATTCAATATTAAACTCATAGATCAAACTATCAACAACAGTAGTTTAAAAATTTGCACATATATTTCTGTGAGCAAATTATTTCAAAGTTAAATGCAATGAATTTCAGTTGCCACAAAGAGAAAAAGGACTGTTTTTTATTAAACTACAGCATAACTCTCAGATCCATGCAAGTGTCTTCTCTGTTTGGAATCCCCAATTTTATTTTGCTTTCAAAAAATCTCAGAACAGGGCTGATTAGTTCATTTAATTGATTAGTGAAGTTTTTTAAGTAGTGTACTAAACATTACCCAATCAACATGAGCTGAACTTGAAAATTGCAAGGTTATTTGGTTTTGTTGTTGTTGTTTTATAAAATACATAGATATTTGGTTTCATTTATCTTTTGGGTTATATTCTGCATATATTTAATTTTTAAAAAATGTTTCTCCTTCATAACCTGGGAAAGTGGAATATATTTTTCATCTGAGGGTGAAATTATTTCATAGTCAGCTGGTTGCAAGCACTGCAGCTTTAAGGAAAAGAAAATTTTAAAAAATATTAAATGTTCTGACTGATTTAAAATAAAAAATCCATAAAGATATTTTCACTGGGCTTTTCAGACAGTCACAGAATCTGTATGTTCAAGATCTCATTTCAGGGATATTTTCAACTAATTTGTCCAATTTTGTATTTTTTTTTTTTTTTTTTTTAAACTTGGCTTATAGTCTGCATCACTGCATAATGAACAACTCTGAAATTTGAGTTCGTTTCTGTTTAGGGTAACTCAGCTCTAAGGAAAAAATACAACTTAACCTGGACACTGTAAACTGGTTCTAAATTTGGTATTTTTGCTCTTTTGAATTGCTGCTATGGTCCCTTGTTGCTCTTGTCCCTTGGCCCAGGCTCGGGGAAGCTGGGTTTGGGAGAGGTACGGGCTGTGGGACAGTTCAGCAGCAATCTTGGGTGTCTCTCTGACAGAGATGTTTCCAAGCTCCCTCAGATCCTCAGTCTGTGCCTCTGCTGCCTGTCCCCTGGAAATGACCCTCAGGCTCCGCTTCTGGTGCCCTTTTTCACGGGAATTTGGAGTCATCCTTCACCTCGGGGTGAGAGATTTGCTACGTTTCGGCTGTCTGCATGCTCTATTTGAGTGCAGTCTCGAAGGGGTTTTTATCGTGTGGCCAAGATTAGGGGCATCCATTCTCCACCCCGGCCCAGTTCCACCCTCTCACCATCATTTTACAGCCTGGTACTTCTGCTGCTCCCCAGCAAGATGAGGTTGCTGCTGAGGAGAGGAAATAATGAGCTTTTCTCTGGTGCTGTCCAAAATCCATTTCAACGAGTCTTCCTTTGCCATAAAGAATAAATTCGCACAGGAATTACACTTGAGTATGTGAACACATCTGGCCAAGGTAATTAGAGTATCATTCTTTTTGCCTTAGCTCTGTTTGTGTGCTAGGAAGTGGGTAGTTGGATGCCAGGGAAAAGGATTCAATGCAAGTAGTTTCTATTATTGCAGATGCAACTTGTTAGCAAGAAGTGTTCCTGAGGCTCTGCTGGCTGCTGGCTGTTTATATACTTGTCTTTGCTGGCAGTGTAGATATGCAGACACTTTCCAGTTTATAAAAAAATACAACAATAGGTCGTTTTTCTTACTAATATAACTTTTTTACATGTGGGGATCACATGAATATCAATTTGTATTTTTCTTGACTTGTTATTTAAAGATCATCTGAAGTTTTCATGGCAGATTTTGAAATGTTTTTCCTTAAAACAGATCTCTTTCAGAATTTTTTTTATACTCATCTCTTTGCATTAGCTGAGCATCCAGGCCACAGTGATGGCTGGGGTAAAACTGCCTCTGTAGAGGTGACAGGTGTCAAAACAAACAGCAGGAAGGAGACACAGCCAGACTGGAAAACTGGACACATTCATGGCTCACAGAAGTCCACTGAAAAAAATGCTATCTTTATCTTTAAACTTGCAATAAATAAGTTTAAGCATTGGCAATTAAGCATTGCCTTGTCTTGTAGTGAAAGTGCTCTTGCAGAAGGAGGAATTGAGAAATTTGTATGACAGAAAGTTTTGCTTCTGTCTAAAACTTTTCATACGATCAGCTGCCGAGCAGCAGATCACCATTCCCATCTTCTTGCCCAAAGCTTTCACTTCTCAGGAAAGAATCTTCCCTCACTCTCTCCTCTAGAGAAAACATCTGACACAGCTTTCCTACCAGCTTTTCACCAAAATAACTCTGGGGTCCTTTAACATCTGGAGTTTGAATGGGTACACAGGATGTTTCAGCAGCGAGTTTTTAAGGTGAAAGAGCAGAACTGCTGTGTTGTATCTTTAGGGAACATACTGCCAGCTCAGTCAGTGCAGATGCCACATTAAAATGAAACTGCATTTCAGAAAAGGTTTCTTTACATCATCGTGATTCAGATTAGCACATTGCTCTCCAAGCACACAAAAGTCGACAGGACATGAAGAGCTTTCATAACTAATGACTTAATCATGGGGTTTTGACTAGCTTTTTTCTTAATGCAGACATTATGACTCTGAGCACATTGGTGGGTGGGCCTTTGATTTGCAGGAGTAACCCCTGTTAGCCCTGACACCTTTTGAACTTTCAATTCAAATGTTAATTTGGGGAAGGAGGGAGTTGTGAGCAAGAGGGACAAGGGAAAAAGGAAGAGACAAGAGTTTCTGCGTGCACACAGCACTGCAGCAGGGCTCTCCCAGCTGGCACAGAAATGCACCAGCCCCACACTCAGTGTGCCACATACAGGAAAAACACTTGAACAGCTCAAAATACCTAATGCTTGTGGCTTGCTTCATCCATCTCTCTTCCCACTTTTCCTCTTCTGTAGGTAAAATCGCCCGGAGAAGTAATGACCGCAGACATCAAAAAATGCCACTAATTTGGGGTAACCAGACTGAGCAATTCACACTGTGATTGGTCAGGGCAGCTCAGCATCACAGGACCTGTTCCTCACACAGTGGTGGCTGTCTCCCTCTCTCCAGGCTGTGCTGGCACAATTTAAGTTCTGGAGCAGGCTTTGCCAAGGCAAGGACAGGGAACACTCCAGCCTTCCCTGTGTCAGCCGTGCCGTCTCCCCATTCAGCAGCAGACCCAACTTTTCCCAGAAGTTCTCTTGAAACAATCAGATCTGTTGAGTCCCTTCTTGTTGCTCTGGACATCCTTTGTTAGTTTTTCGTCCACGTGGGATTTACTCTTGCCAAAGCAGTGCTTTTGTATTCATGCTGCTGATCTCTTTTTTCCCCCACTTATTGAGTGCTCTCTCTTTGCATTTCATTCCAATAATTAAGAAGTCCAGAAGCCCCTTACTTGGGCAACGGGCCTTCTGAAGAAATTCCCAGTCTTTCCCCAGAATTAAATGCTTTCTTCTTAAGGTCCTAGTAAGTTTTCTGTAGATGTCAGCCAGCAAACCTTTCACTCCCATGGCTGTTTCACAGCTGATTTCTTTCAGAAAATTAACAAAGATGTGGAAATCTTGAACACCTTTTAGGGGCTTGGGGAGATATCTTCTCCATTATATGCATGCACTTCATTTTGTTCCCTTCAAATTGGTCCCTGATCTTTTTTCTTCTCCCCATGTCTTTGCTGTTTTCCTAAAATAATGTGTGAACACATCTGGTGAGCACGCATAGCTGTAGAAGAAATTCAATTCAATTTGATCAGGGTGATTTATTTAAGATCTGTTTCCAAAGCAAAAGATATCACACAGCTATTATGCCTACAAGTCTCATAGCCTGGCCTGAACACACTTTTCAGATAAGCCAAGTGAACAGATGTATGCAGAAACTGCAATAATGGAATTTTGCCAGTCCCAGAGAGGACAAATGAAGTTGCAATCTTTAATGTATTAGAACAGGTCTATTAATCCTGCTGGTTCCCCTATTTTTTGTGTTCGTCTTGATATTTCCCAATAAAGGACCTTAATTTTGCTTCACAGAGGTACCAGTCCCATGACCATGGGTCCCAGAACCTCTTACCATTCCTCATGAGCTCTTCCTGCAGTGCATGTTGTTTCATCTGCTGTTGCAGTGGATTGCTTCATACTACTCTTACCCATTATTTGTATTCACATTCTTTTTCTGATTTCCAAAACTGCAAAATACACAGAATCATCAGGAATACCTGCATTTTACAAACAACTTCCCTTACTAAATTCTGCCAATTTTTTGTTCAAATAAAAGTGCACTGTCTTCCATAACTTATTTTTGAAAGCAAACTACACAAAATTGTCAGTACATTAGATTTCAGTGTGCTCATATGGGGGGAGCAGAGCTCTGAGACTGGACCAGATCATTATTCTCTAGATGAAATCTTTGAAGGTTAGAATAACAAAATATGAAGTTCCTAGAGGACACATGGTGTGTAAATTGCATTTTTCTCATAGCTTGATCAAATTTGGACAGCTTTTTCAGATGGCAAAACACGTTGACAAGAGTTTATTCTGTTCCCAAATATAAATGACCTCTACAGAGACTGAAGGGAAATCAGTGTTCAAAAAAATGAAGACCAGGACTCTTTGCAATCAAACCAGTATAATGAATTTTCCCTTCACCACGATTTCAAAAGAATTATTTTGGTTTAAATTACCCAGTCTGTCAGTTGTGGGTGGGCAGGCAAAAAGATGTAATCTATAAACTTTGTGTCCAAGTGGTAGGCAAAATTCTTAATAATTGATCATGGAGAATGGGTTACACAGCAAATTCAGTCTCAGTGCTGTCAGCTGTGCTTGTAGTAGGTGTCAATGTGTACCCAGCCATTAGAGGACAACTCCCATGTCCTCAGTCAAGACATGAATCAGGTCAGGGTAGTACACCCCTGCTAAAAGTGCCAACCTGACTAAAAGGTTAAATTATAGGCTGGATGCTGAAACAGAAAATCAGAGTTAAATTTTCATGGTAACATCTGCTGTAGTCATTTGTATTTCACTGCTGAAGGGACTGCAATAAAATTACTTTGCCTTCCCATCAGTTGATGTTTGAATTAATAAGGTACTGTCCTCATTTAGATCCCTTGTTCCTCAGGCTCACATTCTCGTGTAATAAGAAAGATGAATCAACTGAGAATGAGTTGATGAAGACATGGAACAATGCCTAGCTAAAGCAAATGAATAAAGCTTCAAAGGACAGTACTACCGAAAGGTTTAAATGGGTTGAGCAGATATTTTAAGATATTTTTCTATTGAAAAACACTGACTTTATTGAAATTTAACCTGCACCAGTAAAGAGCTGAGGTCAACACATGTTCCATTTGAAAATGAATTTGATAAATTTGGCTATGTTACTCTGGAACTGGATCTACTGGTGGATGTCACTGAGCCCTTTCCCAGCAGAGGCAACCATGGGTGGATGCCTGGTTAGAGATTAGAGAGCATCTCTGCACATCACCATGCTCGTGGTACTGGAGAACAGTCTGGTAGGTTTGCATCAGCTTTTCTAGCACTGGGATCCCATCAGCACCCAAAGTCATTCCCTGACTGACGTGTCAAGATACTTTCACCTCACTGCATCTTTCAGGTGAAAAGTCCCATTTTTTGGCAAAATTACAGCTGTTCTTAAGGTACCTGGCCTTCAATTTCACTTACCAGCTCTTTCAATAAGCTGATGTGGAAATAACCCAAAGCTTGATTTTGACGCACTACACAACCAAAGATTTTCTTACAATCTGAAGTGCTTTTTGTTTTGCTCTGCTTTTTTTGTTTTAAAATTTCACTTGCAGAAGTAGCTTCATCTCTGGTGAAAGGGAAAATAAGGTATAAAACCAGGCAAAATTTGATCTAGTTTTTGGGTGATTTTAATTTTTTGAAAATTTTCCTGTCTTTTCTTTTGCATCCTTTTATGGAAGGTAAAAATGTTTCAAAATCTGGTAAGTTTTCTTGGGTAGGGACATGCTTTCTCTCTGAGGTTTTGTTCTGGTGATATATTGCAAAGCAACCAAAGCAAACAGAATAAATAATAAGGAAAGATGACAGTTTCCAGACTGTTTTGACATATAATGTGAAAACTACACCCCTTTTCTTTTGGTTTCAGTGGCACTTGGTGACTGCATTCCAATTGTTAAATGCACAATAGAAATTTCAGCTTTGTCATGGATTCTGAATGTTCAGGGGCAGTACAGACTGCTGGCAATTTTCTTGTGAAAACAATTGTTTTCTTTTCTGTCTTGCTTTGCTTTCATGTGTATGGCATGACTATTCTTGGTCATGATAAGAACCACTCTTTTTTCCAGTGGTGTGAGTCACTCGGACTTTACAAGGTCAGTGTGATCTCCCAAATGTTCTCCAGTTCCATTGCAGCAATCAGCTCTCTTCCCTGCTCAGAACATGATGCCTCCATCAGTCCAATTTGTTGTCCTCCTCAAAGGCTGACCCTGACCCTGAAAAAAATAAAAAGAAGGGACTAAGTCCCAACTTCCCAACTGAACGAAGTAAATCTGGTTTGAAGTTTCTGATTCAGTCTTTTTAGCAGAATCTGTCATTGTTTTGAATTCTATCCAATCTTCCAGCAATTTAAAAAAGTGTTACATACATGCAGTGCAAAGCTGCTGCTGCTGTGGAACTCAGTGTAAAATATGACATGTCTGAGAGGAATACTGATTTTTCACAGAACACAAAAAAGACAAAAATAGAAAAACATTTTAGCATGACCTTGGCCTTCTGCACAAATAGCCTAATGTTCATATCTTGTCTTACTTTCGTCATACTTGTCTGGAGGCCTTTGTGAAGCTTTTCTAAAGACCATAATATCAGCTGCAATGTGGAAGTGATTTAGCAGTTCTCTGTAGATTTAGGTTGGTATTTCATTTTTATGTAAGTTTTTTCCCCAGTGTGAATTGAGACCCATTCTGGGGCATTGTGGGATAGTTTATCCATCTGAAACTAACTTTAACATCACAAAATCAAATGTTTATCTCCCACTTGAGTACTGTTTGTTTTGACATCCTACTTAAGGGCTTCTGTGCAAAGGGCAGGAAAAGAGAAAATACTAAAGAAAACAAGTCTAATGAGACTGAATACATAGTAAAGTACTGGAGCCATCACTAGGTTCCTCAGGCTGCAGTTTTGTGATGGATTTAAGATAATCTAAGTGGGCAGCTGTAGTCCCACCCTGTTCACACTTTTAAACTTCCTGGAAGGCACGGCAGCAAAATCTGGGTTTGGACTGCAGGGAAGGCTTCCACATACTTCATAAATCTGACATGAAAAACAGAAGGTCTGGTCAGTTCAGAGATCTGAACTATGACTGAAGAGAACTGGCTGCTTAATTTATATTATATAATTTTTTTTCTTGATTAGTATGTAGAATAAGTCGATGTCACGTTCTTTATATCTAATGTAACAGCAACACTAGTAAAAAAACTTCAATTACATTATTTTCAAACATGGTTTTTATAAATTAGACTTCTAAACTCATAATTGGAAATGTAATCAAAAGACTATTGTGCTTTTTGGTACAGCAAAGTAGCCATAAATGCCATGACAGTTCATGATGTTAATGAGTCCTGAAGACCATTCCAGCCTTAATGAAGGTAATTTGTATTTATGTCCCCACTGACACACCCGGTTGTTGTTACCATGGCTGAAATGTGCATTTCTGAACCTTGTGCTGTTGTGCTCCCAGAGCACGGGGTGAGATACTCCAGCCATACTCCAGCACCCCACAGACATCCCCTCACGAGTCAGAAAGGGTGGCAGAGGATCCTGAGGACAGAGCTGCTGTGGGTGCTGAGACTGTGTTTGATCTCTGCCTGATTCAGGTACTGTTCACAACCTGTTCTCATGTCACTGGAGACTGCAACATAAAATACTATTGTGGCATGTAAAGGAATGAAACCTTTTGTAAAATTTAGTAAGAGGAACTTTAACACCAAATTCTGGGACACTTCATTGATCTTTCAACATGGAATTAACAGGGAATATATTTCTTCACATAGGCTTTTCTCTGGAGACTATGGTTGTGGAAGACTAGTTAAATTAATGGAGGACAGGATATAAATCCAGTGATTAATTCTTTTTGGATGCTAAATCAATAGCTCTGGTTGTGCAGATTAAATTCTTTGCATCACTTAAGGCTTTATTTTATAGCATAAAGAGAACATAAATAGAGAAATGAAAATTAAAAAGTGAAGCTTCTTGTAAAAGTTTCAAAAGGAAATGTGTGTATTCTCAAAGTTGTATGTGAAGTACAGACAATTTATGTTGGCCAAGATAAAAAAAGAACAACTGCAAATTATTTATAAATTTAGCTTAAATATAAAGATGGAAAGATAGATATAATGAAGTTTTAAATCTGTTGATATCATTTTACTACCTGGTACAGGTTCTTATATGAAACCAATGTCACCCCCTGAACTAAAAAGTAACATCAGAAAGAAATATGAGCGGAGTAGAGGATGGAGAAAACACCTCTTCTGAGATTTTTTAATTTAATGCTGAAACCAGCATTACAAATGGGTGGAAATAAACAACCTTTTCCACCCTTTCTGCCTTTCTTGCAAGCCTTTGAGACCACAGCCTTCACCAAAGTTATCAGTCAGCCTTTATTTCTCCAACCTTCAGTGAAACCTTGACCACAATGTGCCATAAAAAAAAATTAATGTTCTCCACCTGGAGGATTACTTATCTTTCCACTGCTGCCCACCTCTGACTATGTGCTCTTTCTATTCTTGACTTTGTTTCCTTTCTTCCATCTTTGCTTTTTACCAAAGAAAAGCATCTACTTTGAGGAAAAGAAGAGTGTCTGGCTGAGCTGCTCTCCGCCTGTGACCAGGAAGGCAGCTCTGTCTGAAATAGCCTGTTAGTGATGTGTGTTTACCCAGCTCTGGGCAGCTGATAGGGATGTTTACCGACCCTTGTTTCTCTTACAGAGACACTTCATGCCATGGTCTGCAGAATCAGAAGCGGCACATTTATCTTTGTTGTTCTTTCTTCCTCACTCTCTGGGTATTGGTCATATTTTGTCTCCAAGCAAACATATTCATACTCATAAGAGAAAACAACAGAAGCAGCTCCAGTAGATCATTTTTGGTAACAATGACTTGCAAGAGGGCAATTAATGCCACCTCTATTACCATGAATGAAAGACATTCAAAGAGGCAGCATCACAAAAAAATTCTTTGTACCCAAAGAGAAAGAAAAATAGAGTTAGTGTTAAACTTAAAACTTTCCTTATTCTTTTAAATTTTAAATATTTTAGCTGTCTGGGGCTTTGTTAGTTTGCCAGGGATGCTTTTTCTGTTGCTTTAAATAGAAGGCTATAAAAGAAGCATTTGTCACAAACCTAAGCCGACCAAGGTTTCATCTCAGTGTTCAACCGTGCTTAAAGGAAGAAATATTTTATTCACTCTGATCCTCTGCATTTTTTCGTTCTACTAGATGTAGTGCTTTAATTTACTCCACTGGATTACAGTAGGAATTTAAGGGTTTAACCTTGATTAAGCTGGTTTTGTAGTTTCAGCTAGATGCCCCTGGTTTGGAACACTCCCTAACTGCAAAGCAGAATGTTATCTTCAGGAGGATAAATCTGCTCTTGTAACTACTGGCACTATGTCAAAGTAGTACCAACATGGCCTGCCAAACAGATCTAAGAAGGAATCTGGCTGTCCTCAGCAGCCTGGAGGCTGTGGTTGAACCCAGCTGATAACCAAGCACCTCACAGCTGCTCCCTCACTTCACCTCCTCCGACCTCTGAGGGACAGGGAGGGAATCAGAAAGGTAAAAGAAAGCTCCTGGGCTGAGATAAGAGCAGTTTAATAATTTAATAATAATAATAACAATAATCTTAATTAAGAAGAAAATAACAGGAAGAGGATGAAATAAGACAAACAAGTGATGCAAATGCAAAACCATGGCTCATCACCAAGGAGCTGATGCCCCATCAGTTCCTGAGCATCGGCCCCCAGGCAGCTTTCCCCTGGTTTACATGCTGAGCACGGTGCCACAGGGTCTGGAATATCCCTTGGGCCAGCTGGGGTCAGCTGTCCTGTGTGTCCCCTCCCAGCTCCTTGTGCCCCCCTGGCCTCCTCGCTGGCAGGGCACGAGAAGCTGGCAAGTTCTGTAAGTGCTGCTCAGCAACAACTAAAACATCCCTGTGTTATCAGCATCCTTCTCAAAGCCAACCCAAAACACAACACTGGACCAGCTACCAGGAAGAAAATTAACTCTATTCCAGCTGAATCCATGACACTTTTTGCCTGAAATTATCCTCAAGTCAAGAAAATTTCAAGAGCAAAGCAGTCCTACTGCAGAGCTGTATGGTACTATTAGCCAAAAGCCCTCTTTATCACTAGTCCGATAAAACACCAGCAGTGTCTAAAAGATGTTTTGGAAAAGGACATCATATGGTGCCTGAAATTTGAATAAAGCATTAACAGGCCCAGATTTTTTAAATCTTCCCAATAATTCCCATGACTAAAAATCTATTCCAGACATTGTTGCCATCCATTGGAAGATGTCAATGAGCTTTGCCTTGAGGTTCTATAAATAAAAATCATTAACCTTTAGCTAATATACAAACCACACGTTTAAGAATTATTATAGCTGCTGAGACTTGAAGATGAAAGACATGAAATTAAAAAGCTTTGTGCTGATTTTTTACCATTAACACTGCAGCTTTGACATGCTCCAGACAGTCCCTGAATGCTTTCCTTTCCTGTCTCCTTCCTTTGTATTTTGACTTGTTCTCTCATTAAAAATAACCACTCTGTAATGATTTCAACTCTACTTCTTCTTTCATTGAACATGTCAGGTTGTGACAGATGTGTGTGTTTCTAACCTGAGCCTTGAGGATGTGGAAATTTCATGCAAATGCCCTTAATTACATGCAGCACATTTGAATAGCAAACTCCTTGGCAAAGCAATGCTGTCCCAGCTCATTTTCACCACAGAGACATTCAGACCAGGAGAAATCAAACCTTTTATTTCTACTCAGAAGTGTTGCAGACACTAAATGACCACTTAATTCAGAGGTAGCTCACTTTGTTCTGAAGACATTATACTATAATTCTATTTTGGCTGCATGTGTCCCCCTGTTTCTGCTGTAGGAAATGCACAGGGTTTATGCACGTGACAGCTTCACGTGGAAATGGTGTCACTCCTTCATGTCAGCAGACAAAAGCTGGTTTTTTGGTTAGGCTGTTTTTGTATGTGGAAAGGCCATCCAGCATACAGGGAGTTAGAGGTTCCATGGCTACCAAATTCTCATGCCTGACTGTATTTTTCATCCACTAAGTTCAACTTTAGTGTTACTTGTCAAGTGATAACTTCTTCCATAAAAACAGAGCCCTTTTTTCTCATTGACACTTTTGTTCTGGGTCCTTCCCAAGATTAGGAATGAAAATGAGAAAAATATCATACGAGTTAATCCTTTTTATGGTGGTGTTGTCTGCATCTACCAGATGGATCTTGTTTTTCCAAAGCACAGAGCTAAAATTTGGGAATCTGATTGAGTGAATCAGACAAGTATAATGCAAAGAGCCAAGAAATGTAGAATCAAAATACCTTGTTATGTTTGGCTTGGAAAGAAAAAAGTGTTTAAATTTAAATTTTCACCAATAGCTTTTCATTGAAAGCTCAGAAGAATATTTTTGAATTTAGGAGATTTTGGATTTTTTTTTTTTCAGGTAAAGTACCAGTTTGTAATTGTCTATAATGAACATCTATAATAAAGCACTTTCATATTTTAATTATTCAGATATTCTATGTCATTGAGAAGTACCTTCAGACACATGTACTATGTTTTCTTGGGTCAGAAGTGTGCATTTGAAGAAAATTCCACTTATCATACTTCGGTTCCTATGGCAGAGGAATTTCAGAAGATGCAAATGGTTTGGGAGCCTGTCTAATGTAAACCAGACATAAAAAAATGACATAAATGACATAAAACCAAAATAAGCCCAGTGACATTTGGTCCTCAGTACCAACCATTCTGCTTTACAGATCCATTCCCAGTGGAGTGAACATAGGCACAGACATTATTCAGACCCATTAGATTTAATAGTTTACATCTAAATTGCACCAATAATCACCAACGTGAAGCTTTGTCCAGGCTACCCTCATCTTTCAAGTTCACCAAACCTGCCCAGCAGTTTCACAGCATGCTTTCTCATGAGTTTTCCCAGGTCTGGGCTTCCAGGCAGAAATTCCTTCAGAGTCGCAGTGCCTCATTTTTGGTTCTGATTCTGGCTGGAGGCCAGATATACATAAGGAATACAAAATGGGGAGGAAAGCTCCATCAGGATGAAACCATGAATGGAGGCTAAAGCCATTCATACCTGGGATAGAACTGTATCCTTGCAGATTCCTTTACAGGAGTGCAATTACTTGAAGGAGAAATAGGTATAGATTTGTAATGTGCATCTCTGGTACATTCTCTGTTAATTAGAACATCATGCTGAAGGTTGCACGGGCTTTTCTTACTATTAACAGGCACTGCCCACCTCATCTTTACCTCTGCATCTCTGCAGTGTGCTCTATCCCCCAGCTTAGGATAAGCATAGGACATTTCTGCTGGGTTTAAGCTCTTTGTAAACGCCGTGTGGTTTAAATGCACAGAACAACGCAGTGGAACCAGTGCAGGATGTACACAGGAAGAATATCACAAAAGGACTGAGAAATGTTTACATTTGGAGCATCTTGGCTTGTTTTCTCTTGCCTTACTGTTTCTGTTTCTCCTTTCATTTGCTTGTCTTGTGTTCTTATTAGTTCAGTCCCAGAGGTAACTGCTTGCGTGCCTTCACATGCTCAGTGTCTCACAGCAGACAGATGCTTTCAATCCCTGATTGCACCAAGCAGATCAAGAGATTTTACAGTCAGCTCTGACATATTAAACTGCTGTGGTGCAATTCCTCTGTAACACGATGAGAAATACCCTCTGCCATCTCTGCAGCACCTGCTCTCACCTGCTGCCTGCAGCAGCTCATCCTGCTGTATCCACTAAATTGGGTATCCTGGGACACGAGCCACCCATCCCCAGTGCCTAATATGTGGCTGAGTGTATGCCTCTTACGTATCTTGTTAGTGGTTCTGGGCACAGAGGAAGCATTTTCTGAAGATGTATCATTAGTTCATTGCCCATTAATGGCCTGCCTTATGTGTAAATGGCTCTGGACAGTCCCATGTGTTTAATCTGCTTCCTTTATCATTCAAAGATATTATCTCTGGCCCGGGCTTCACTTTGCTGTGGTTACACTCAAGCATAAGAGTTTTTCCCATGACCCTTGTTTTGGAATTAAGGCATTGGAAAGACCTCAGCGTTTCTAAAATATTGTTACCAAATCAAGTCAGAAAAGCAGCCAGAACCACAGTTGGGATGGGAGGCTGCAGAATAATATTCCATGTTCGCCAAGAAAACAGGAAACCCTGAAATTCATATACAGTATTATCAAAATAAGATTAGGTGTAATGACTTTTCATGTAGGGGACTCACATTCTCTTTAGATTAAGTAGACTTGCATAGGTATCATAAAAAAAAATGAACTAAAATATTAGTGTGCTGACAAGTGCATTTAATTTCTTAAATGCCAAGAAATTCCTTGTAAAGGCATCTTTGCCTACAGAGGGCCTTAGATCTCTGCTGTAGAGAGGTGCAAGGAAGATAGTTTGTCACAGCTACAACTGTGAGAACAAATGGTCTCTGGAACAAAATTATGGGTGACACCCATGTCAATACTTGAATCATCAAGGAAGCTACTGGTCTTGTTTGGCTTTAGCTACTTTTATCCTAAAAGTATTTATCCTGCTTTTATGCTGATTTTATTCAAGTCCACTGGTCTGTCAGTGCTGCCATAGGACTGACTTCTTTTATGCTGCAAACACCTTAACATGTATTTAGATTATATTTTAAAAGCCAGAGTCTTTTACGACAGAGCGGAGATCAAGAAGATCACATCAATTCTCTGGCGATAAATTGGATGCTCTCATGTTGTTAAAGGAAAAACAAAAATACAACATTTCTCGTACTGACACCATCAGCTTTTCAAAGCTGAGTCTTTCCAAGTAAAGGACTTCAGCAATGAACTTGCCATCTGTGCAAACAAGTCAAGACAACCTCCCTGTTGCCAAAAAATGCAGGTGGTTAATATGGTTCAAATATCTAGATAAGCAAACAAAATGATCACTAAAAAAAAAATTCAAGGTCAACCAGGAACAACAATATTAATTCACCTTTTTATTCTCTATTAGCAGGATAGTGGAAGGAATACAGCCAGCTCTTGCCTTTCAGTAATGTGTTTATAATTTCTAGATATCAGGTGCTAATTCCCTAAAACATGTCAACTTCATCACTTGAAGCTGGCTGGAATTTGCTGATCATCTTCCTCTGCAGCTCAGTACCTGGGGGATTTAGTATCTTCTCTTTGTTTTCCTGCCTGTCACCTGCTGTACTAAACAAATTGTGGTATTTCATGGCAATTAGTGGTGTCTCCCACAAAACTGCTCATTGAGCTGAAGGAAGAGCTTGCTTACATGGTTAGTTGGGTATTTCTTCCTTTAGGACAGCTTTTGGCAAGTTGTCCAAATTGGAATTTGTCCCTGGACACTAAGAATGCCCCCTGGATGTTTGTGGAAATTTTGGAAGCGTTGTGCCTCCTTTCACATCTCCATCTCCACGGTCCCTCTCCCCTGCCAGCCGGTGCCCAGGGAGCTCCACAGAGGAGCCATTCCCCTGGTGCTCTGCATCTCCAATGCTCCTTCCGGCTCTGTCTGCAAAATTTCCCAGTTTTCACATGTTCAGATATCAGTTCCAATGTTTGTTTTCACAGACACACTGCTTGCCTCGTCGCTCTGAGGCTCAGTGTGTCCCTCAGGGCTGGCAGTGAAGCAGCAGTGCCTGATGTGTCAGGCCGTGATGGATGTTGGCACAAGGACGGGCTCGCAGCTCCACGGAGCCTCGGTGCCTTTCCATCTCCCAAAACCTAAGGCTTCTCCCAGAGCAGGGACACATTTGTCTTCAAGGCTACTCTAATGCAAACAAGAGTCTTTTGAGGAGAGAGGAAGGTGCATCCCAGAAGAGCGAAAAAAAAAAAAAAAAAACCCCACTTCAAAATGAAGACAAGCAACAATCTCCCTGCAAGAACATTTGAAAAAAATAAACACTTCTTCCTACCTGAACTCCTGATCTCAACAGGCAGCAATGCTTTAGAAGGAACTTTTCTTCACCGTATAAAGGAAATAATTCAGCAGGAAAATTTTGGCAAAGTGAGACACTGTCTGAAACAGAACATTTTCAGTAGATTATATTAATGGAAAAAATCAGAACTCCAGCATTTCCAAGAGTAAAGTTGCATTATGTTCATCAGGAAAACTACAGTAGTTTCTTTTTCTGTCTCTCTCCATTTTTTGAAGGCACATGAAAATGTCTTTCTAGATCAGATTACTGTCATTCTTTTTGTTTCCTTTCAGACAAAAAATGTTCTCTCTGATGTTTTCATGTTTCTTCAGAGAACAACACTAATTGGCTTCCATTGCAAGAAAATAACTCTCTAGAAGAAAAAAATAGTGTCTGTTGTTCCTTTACATCAATTTTATGTTTCTTAGTTGCGTCAGCACAGAGGATGACTGATTCTGTTTTTTAAGAAAGGGTATGGTTCCTGCCTAATTTTTATTTATTCATTATTACTGAAGGTAGATAAGAAATAAATAGAGCCAGTTGAAAAGACTTTAGTTGGGGACTGTATTACATTTTATTTCCTTTGCTCTGAAATAAATTGGTTTTATAATCTTTTTTTGTCTCCTTCAGGCTTAGTTCACTTCACTAGTCACAAGAAAATGTTTGTGACACAAAAAGGGAACAGGAAGGAGACTGAAAGGCTCCCACATGTAGACAATAGGAACATAGAAGTTCATGTGTGTAGCAAGATTTTCAATTTTTTTTCAAATATTTGCTTTGAACACTTCAGTGCTGCTTTGCAGAGCAAATGTCACCTAAAAAAAGTAGTTGAGAAGGATGATAACCTACCATTTTGGCTGTGAAATCTCAAATAATTACTCTTAGAGGAGCTTGTCTTCCCATTTGTGACAGAGGCTTCGTCTACCCTACAAAGTGCAGTGCTGAAATGTTAATACAGACCCAGAGAGCTCCTGAGCTGTGTCAGCTCAGCCCGGCCTGCCCAGACTGAGGAGCTTCGAAGGAAATACCAGAGGATGCAATCTTGGCATTGCCAAGAGCTGGAACCTTTCTATAACCAGGTTACTATTTGGATACTAAGATAATTTTAATTTTTCTACATACATCTTGGCATGTATTTTCTATTAAAACCCCAAGTGGCCAAACAATGGTTTGTGGGCGCAGATCCCCCAGAGATGTGGCTCTGTTTTAGGATTACACCACCCAAAAGGCAGAGATTCCTTCAGCTACAGGCAATGCTGTCACAGTGGTGTGGGGACAGCAAGTATCAACCACTCAGTAACACAGTCTGAACCTTCAGATTTGCATTACTTTGATTGCTTAGGACACTTTAACTAAAGTTAAAGTGGGTGTATTTCTTGCTTTTTTTGGTTGCCTCTAATAATTATCATAGCTGCTTATTTTAGAGCCCATTCTTATTTTCAGATTTTTAATACCACACTCCAAGAACTTTTGGAGAATATCTCTAAACCCAGGCACTCAAATAGTACCACTCATTCAGGAAAATGGGCAAAGTACTGGACCTTGGATGCTTTTCCAGATGCTGTGGATGCTTTTTGTGCCTCCTGATGCATTCTGCATTAGTCAGCAGACAAATGGGACTCAATATCCAAGCGAGTAAAGGACCTTCTTTATCCATCCATTCTGTTCAGGATCAAAACTTCAGGTGTCGTAAACTGGAGTGGCTCAGACAAAGACACCTGCTCTTGTCACATTAATCTCAGTGAATGTATTTTGGCTTGCATTTAGCAAATACTTGGCCCTACTTTTGTAGAACTCCCAGCTCCAGAGAAACTCAAAGATTCCTCAACTTTTTGTGTTTCCAAGAGCACACCTGAAAGGAGGTGAAAAATAGAGATCAAACTACTTCTGAAATGCCCACGTATCTAAATCCCACACAAGATGATCGCTTATTTGGCCATGTACTGATGAATTATTAAATTTGGGTCCCGTTCTATTTAGCAAACTAATACAGGAGTGTCTTTGCAGGTGAAAATTGTCACCAGGCTTTTCTCCAGGCAGGACCACCTTGAAATCAGCTCTGCTGCCACACAGGAATGCCACACCTATCAAAACAAGGGAATTTCTGAACCACAAGATGACACTGGTTCATCTAATGTCTGAGAATGATGAAGGCATTTTCAGCAAGGGAAGATGAAAAATTGCAGCCATGTCACCAACTATCCCAATCAGTCACCATTTGTGCTCTAGGGTATACGGTGTTCAAAGATATTCCTGAACTAAGTAGGTGTTCACTCCATACCCTAAAGCACAAAATTAGATAACACTTTCAGTTTTACCCCAGCTATTATAACTGAACCTATCCAATCCTTTCATCTCTGCTGTAAAATTTTCATATCTCATTTTTCTACCAGTAACTTCAGAATAACGCAGATGATTTTTGTGTTGCAGGTGTTTGGCCATACATAAGCCTTGTGACCAGCTGAGTTATTGGATAGTATACCAGGAAAAGCTTGTTCATCAACTCTCTAGAGGAAGAAATTTGCTTTATGACAAAGGTTATTATTAAATTTTATCTTCAGTTCAGTAGAGTATCAGAAATACGATGAGAAGTGCATTTGTGGTTCTGCTATTCTTAATGTTTTGTATAGGGGGAACAAAAGGACAAAACTCTTAGCAAACCAGAATTTTATAATTACAATACATTCAAATTACCAGCATACTTGAGTATGAGAAGCATTAATGCTGTGAGAAGTTCTCAGCATAATTTCCCTTAAAAAAAGACCCCGAAACAACAAAACCTGTATTGAACATTTGTCATTTTGGAGACAATAGTGAAAATGAAGAGAGATGTAAATCAAATAAGGATCATATGGAACATCCTTGGGAAATCATCTTAATCACTTGGAATAAATCCTCAGGCACACACTGTATGCTGGGTGATTAAGATAGGCAGGAAGAATTACTGTTGAAGAAGTGGATCAGAAAATTGTTGTTTCAAAGGTCAATCTGAAAAGACTAAAAAAATAGCTGAAAAAACCCCATTACAGAACAGAAAAATAGATTCACTTGCTTTAGTACAAAGTTTTGGCAAATTCATTTCAGGTCAAATAAGCAATAGACTACATGAGAGGGAGTTAAATTGGAGGGAGTTAAAACAAAAGCAAATAAACAAACAAACAAAAACCCAAATAAAAAACACAAGCCAAAAAACCCTGGCTAACTCTGTAAATGCTCCTGACAGTACAGCATTTAACATCAAAGTATCTTCCTCAGGCTACTGAGAATAGCAGCATCAGCTGGATATTTTATAATGAGCCTAGACAAAGAAGAATAATTAATAGATACTAAATGGCTAAATGACCTGCATAACTACAAGCAAAATAATATTTTTATATTCTTTTTTCTCATCTGACTTGACAACTTTTATCAGGGAAAAAGATTGCTCCTTTTTGGAAAAAAAAAAAGACATTTTTTCTCCTGGTCTGCAGAAAGGTTTTGAACACAGAGTTATAATGTCTTTAAAAGCCCCATCAAGGCAGTGGAATATCTGGGAGGAAAGTCCATGTAATCTCCCTTGTGGTGTCCCTCATCCATCTTCCCCTGTGCTGTTGTTTCTTTGGAGCTCTGCCAAAGTACGTAAATTGGGTTTTTCTCTGTGTAAAACACTGAGAGATCCTTGGATAACTCCTCTCTATACATATTAAGGAAGGTCTAAATGATTCAGGAGGCTCAGTCTCACCGGACTCCTGACCTCCCTTGACACCTTTGCAATATGTTCTGTTTTCTGCATGTTCAGCTCCTGCCTAGAAGACTTGATTGCTAGCAAAGCTCGCAAAGCCTGATTTCTCCTTGGTCATTACTCTGACAGAATATGCTGTCATTGTGCACAGGTGTTGTCAATGAGTGGCTGAAGGACACTCGGGCTGCCTAAACTTCCCTGGGGAATCTTGTATTGCTGAGCAGACATTACATGATATGGAATATCCCTTTGGTCACTTTGGATCAGCTGTCCTGGCTACGCCCACTGCCATGATGTCAGGGTTTGCAAACAAACCAGTGAGAGATTGCAAGTCAGAAACACAACTTTAATAGGAAGAGGAAAAAAAGTAAAATAAATGCAATGGTAGAAAAACCACTGGCAGAGTCAGAATACAACCTGACACCCTGTTGGTCGGGGTGTTGGTAGCAGTCCAAATGAAGTCCTGTTGGAAGTGGTGATCCTGTAGAAGGGTCTGGTCTCAGAAGGTCCAGTGGTGGCTGTGTAGCTCTCGTCCTCTGGGAATCCAGTGGGGAAGGCTGCTTGTAGTGTTCGAAATCTCAGTTTATATCCAGGATGGAATGCTTGGTTCCTCCCTCTGGGCGGAGCATCTCACAATGGGATGATGTCATTTTGTCAGTCATGTGGCAAGGCCTTGATGGGCCATTAACAGAATATAGTCCGGAGGGGTTATCTGTGAGTCATGTGGCAAAACCTTGATGAGCTCATTAACAGGAGATAGTCTGGAGGGAGGAGGCAAGCAACACCACCCACCTGGTTTCAGCAGCTCATGTACCTGGTAATAGAATACACTGCAACCCAGGACACATGTCCACTCCATCCTACTGGTGATGGGGGAACACTGGAGAGAGAGTGCTGATGCTGTGCCAGCACTGCTCAGCAGTAGCTGAAACACTGGTGTGTTATCAACACCTTTCCATCTACTAACACAAAAGCACAGCACCATGAAGGCTGCCTTGGGAAAATCAGCTAATCTCAGTCAGAGCCAATACCCCTGTCATGGGGGCTGACAACAAACAGACAAATTAGAAGCATGGAAAAAAGCTGAGTGCAGAATTGGGCCAGGATGCCAAGGAAGAAAACTGTGTTAGAAGCACTATTTGTTAGAGAGAGAGAGACTCAATAGGAGTAAATGAGAAAAGGGACTGTAATATCAGTGCTTAACAATAACTTGATATATGGCATGGAACAAACTTACTCAAAATATTCCTTTTTTGTGACCATTTACATGACATTTCTACAGCCATACCTAAGCTGTTAAAAGCAGTAGAAATTCATGTCGTATCTCACAGTGCTGCATGAGCTGGATCTGTTGAGTGAACACTGCTATATTATTTACCCTTTCTGCTTCCTTCGTTAATGTTTCTCTGCTGTTATAATTTTGTTTTCTGTATTACAGGGACAGCAAGGTTATCAGCTGAGGTCACTACCCTAATATACAATGCGCTGCACAGAAGAGGATCATTGCTAGAAATCATATCCTAGTTACACAAAGGTGAACAAAAGACAAAAAGCTTGGTCCTGCTAACAGTTTGCTAAGGTCACCACCAAAATCAAGCTCAACTAAACTCACTTACTTTTACAAAGAAACTTGATATAATCAAAGATCAGCCTCTGAGATCCCAGGGGATCTCACATCCTGAGTATGCCCATGCCAGCAGGCTGTGGTTACAGCCCACAAGCTACGTGCACAAGGTTGGGGTAGGGAGTATTTTAGATTCTTCATTGTCAGTGTGGCTTTCTGTCATTTCTAATGCACACTGGTAATGTAGATCTTCACTTTATGTGTGAGTCAAGCTTTCACCCATTTTTCTATTTCACCAGGCTTCCTCAGGAGGAGGAGGACACATTATCCTCGGAGCAAGAGAAAACATATACTGAAGTGAAAGCATGTCAAAGAAACCTGTGGGTGAAGTGGGAGTGAGGAGAGGAAGGAGATAAATTGAGCTGGACAGCAGCTGGCCTTTGGGAAGGCAGAAAGTACATAATCTCCAGTACTTTTTCATTTGCCATGCTGAATATTCTGTTGCATTAATCAGCAGCCACTTGGGCAGCAGAAGCAGAAAAAAAAAAAAAAAGGGGAATAAAAAAGAATGTCCAGAGCAGCACTGTGAGGAATTAATCCATCTTTGAAGCATAATAATTAATTAATTTGTTACAAAAAATATGGAGTAATAGAAATATATTCCTTCCTCTCTTTACCCCAGAAGGATTCTAATGTGTGAGTTATCATTAGTATTCACTTCTGTAAAATAGAAGGGTTATGAACCTTTAGTGGATAATGTTTAAATGTCAAAAATATTTGCATTGCTGTCTTAAATTAGTGATTCTTTTTGCAGTCATCTATTCCATTTGTATGTAATGCACAGATGTACTTTCAAATTGAGGCTGTAACAGATTGAGAAGTTCCCAAGTGCTAGGCCAACACAGCTCTGACATGCTCTGCCCCCATGCCTTTGGATCATGCTCATTTCCCACTCGAGGAATTAGACATGGACATATGTTAATTATTATCTCTCCTCCCCATTCAAATCCTGGTATGGCAGAGGCAATAAGGAGAAAACAGGAAGGCTGCACACAGGGCACTGTGTTTGAGCATTAGCATCTGCAGAGGTGGCCACATATTCCTGACTGCTGAAAAATGCAGCCTCACATAGCTTTGGGGTAGTTTCTTCCCCAGAGGTAATCTTGATACCTGGATAACTTTCTAAAGGAAATGTCCTGGTTTTTCCATCACACTGTTGGACTGAATGTGGAAGCGATTGCATGATATTCTACAGCCTGTACTGAGAGGACGTCAAACAAAATCAGAAGTGACCCTCTGTCCTTAAAAAACATTCCTCTCTCCCTCAGCAGTTTAATCTGTGTCTCTTGGATGTCAAGTAGTGGTTTCATTTTTATAATTTATAATGTGCTAGCACTCTAAGTTTGTAGTGGACTTGCTCAGTTTTAAACATCAGTAAAGTAGACAGCAAGGCCTCTGCTCCAGTGCTCTTCTATTCTACAACTCCAGTTGGAGGGAAAAGAGAAAGGAACATCTGTATGACAGAGAAGAACAGGCAAAGGGACAAAAGTAGGAGGAAAACAATCAGATTGAGTCAAAAAGACTCAGGGGAACCTTCAGGAAGGGGTTAAAATGATACAGCTTTTTCGTGGTAGATGACAAGAAAAGAGTAAGATGAACCATCCACTCATAGTCTGAGTCAACTTAATGAGACTGGAGTGGATGACTTCTGAAACATCAGACTTGACTGATTTTTCTGAAGGAAATTCAGATGCCCTCTCTGCTGAGGGAGCGTGGCAGCCATGAACATGATGTAGTTTATGACACTTACTGTAGTTTATGACACTTGCAAAGGTATTATTATGGAATAACAACATACAATACAGGCAAAAGTCTCTGCCAAGTGTTTTTCCATCCTTTGTGGTGCTTGAAGTGCCAAACGATGTTTTGGCAGATTTGCTTCAGTGTGTCTCACTCCTTTCCTCAAGAAGGACACCGTGCTGGAAATACTCCAGGCACAAGGAAACTGATCAAAAAGGAAATGAGATTTTATCACTAGAGATCAGCTGTAGCTCAGGTTGAGTGTTCTGCTATTTTAAGTGGTTTGAGATTTATGCTGGCCAAGAGTGCAAACAGCTTCTCCTTGCTATTTCAAATGACTGCCACCAGTTTTATTGTTCCCAGGCAGGTAAGCAAAGTGCTGTGAAAAATACCAGCATTTCAAACCTGGACTGCTCAGATAATGCACATTACTGCCTCAGAGTCCTTTTATTGTCTATCTTTGCAAACAGCTGGCAACAGCTCTTGGTAAATAATGTCATCTTGGTGAGTGTGAGAGCTGAGGGACCCCAGGGGTGCAGAAGAAGGTTTGGTACCCAGCTCCACCACCAGCTCCTCCTGGCTTTGCCATTTTCTTGCTTTCTGCTCCAGTTCTTTCTTGGTGAAAGTAGGATAAAAATTACTTCATTCTTTAACAAGTGAAACGTGTGCTGACTACAGCTGAAAATGACACCTCTTTTGCCCTTTCCAGGTGTGTGTGCAAGGTGGGCAGCTAAGGACATGCAGTGGCACTACTTCATCTACATTTCTATTATGTTCAGTTTTAGGTTTCCTCTCCTGCTGCAGAGTTTTTGTGGCAGACAGCATATGGTGCTGTAGTAGCTCAGAACCCACCTGCTATGCTAGCTGCTTGGCACCACCACTGCTGCTACTCCTGTCAGACATAGTAGTTTTGCCCTTTAACGTTGGATTGTTTTAAAAAATCTGACAGGCTGTCACCCAACAGCTGGTCTTTTCACGGGTGCCAGAAAATTAATCTCCAAAAGGATACTTGCTTCCATCAAGGATTTTGTAACAAACTGTTAAAAGCAACAAGATCTGAAAGGGACAGGCTTCAGCAGCAGGGGGAGTGTGGCCATGGACAAGGGTTCTGTGCAACCTCTGCTCCTCAGCCACCTCTGCTTTCCATCACTTCACACGTCAGTGGTGACCAGTGCAAAGCAATCTCATTAATCTTGCTGCTAGAAGATTAAAATCCCTGTGTTGAAATTGCATATTTACTCACATCTCAACTTGAAATAATCACAGTGCACGACAGAACTACTGTTGATTACTTTGTCTGATCACATCCTTAATTAGTGTTACGCAAATTTAGTGACTAATGTTGAGACTCCAGGACAAGGAAGCAGCAAACAGAATGGAGCACAGGGCCAGTCTCCCTGTGGAGGAGGTTTAGCTCTGTGCAGAAACTCACTGACCCAGGGCAAGTCAGCCACACTGCAGATGTGTTTCAATACAATGTGGATACTTATTTACCTTATTTACCGAGCCCCAAGAAGTTAATTCCGTGTCATACGCTGCTCTAATCATTGGTGAATGAGAAATCCTAGATAGTGTTATTTCAAACTCTGACAAATATTTATCTGTCAGAAAACAAAAATGAGAGACTTGGACCTTAATCTTCTAACTCGTAAATGATTAATGAGCTTGAGTGTCTGCAATTTCAAGTCTCTCAGAAGATGTGATCAACAGAAAGTCACGAGGATCTCTCTGCTGAAAAACGCAGCCTTTCCTGTAAAAGTGAAAAAATTCTACCTTTTAACTTCCAGCTCATTTTCTTTTCTTGTTTATGACAGGTTTCCAGGCAGAGGGGCTTTGCAGTTCCCTCAGCCTGTCCTGTGAATAAGGTGACCAGAAAGAAGTAACCCCTCCTTCTCTTTCACATGAATTCTTCAATTTCACATCTATATGGGGATATATGAATGCCTGTGCTTTGGACCAGCTTTATCACTGTTACAGAAGGTGTCATCATCACCTACAGCAACGACTGCTTCCCTCAGCAGTGTGATGACAAAGTGTCTCCGTGATTTCCTTTGAGAATGAAGTTTGGATTTTGAAAAGCAAAATCAATTTATGCTCTCATGCGTACTCCCAGATTATGAGGGCATTGTTATGAGATCACCCATAAGGGTTAGGAAACAGATCATTAGAGTAATTCACTCGATATGGTTATGCCAACGTTAATTCACTTTTCAGCCATGTAATAAGATCCCACAGGGTCATTACTTCTTTGCTACATCATCAAAAATAATGAGATTCATTTTTCTCAGTTTATGTGGAAATAGACACTGCCTCTTATCATCCCCAGCTGACTGAAATCAAAAACTGCAGCAGTTCCTTTCTTGAAGTTTTGCAAGGTGAAAAACCATTATTTAAAATGTAAGATTTAATGCATTAATACCAGAGACTTGGATTGTCTCTCCCTGGCAGTTGAACCTTTTATCACTAGCAGGATGCATAGACAGATGAACAGCTGTGAAAATAAGATTTTTGTATGATATTTCTGAAAAGAAAAAAAAGTATTTGTCAGGTTCATTAGTAAGAGAAAAATAGGACACAAAAAATGTGCTAAGACAAAAATTGATTGCCATCACATGTAGTATAAATCACTTTTGCTTATGTAATTGACAGGCTCTGTCTTAAAACATGAAGCAAGACACAGAGAGTGTAAGTTGCTTGAAGGATCCATCAGATTAGGAAGGGCATGTGCTGGGCTCTTCCTAATGATGCCTGTGCAAGCAAATATTCCTGTACCCGGGGTAAAGCTCACTATTTCAGCAGCCATCCTATCACATAATAGGTGGGTTTTTAACTTATTAGATCCTTTCCAGTAGTATGCACTGTTCATCTCTTTGAAGATGCCTAAATTACATTAGACCAGCTACAGCCCGATGATTTTTTTTTACCGGTATGCATCAGCTGATTCATTGGAAATGGAGGAACCAGAAAACACTGACATTTGCAGTTAAGTAAAATGTCTGTTAGAATTACTTTTTTTTTTATTACAGCATCTGTTTTTATACTATTTCACACTGTGGACTGTGTTCAGGAGCCTACAATTCATCCCAAAAGTGTATAGAGTCTGACACCAGTGTTTACACCCCAAGCACTGTCAGGACAGAGAGAGATGATAGTAGTGTAGAAAACACAGAAAACCTTTCAATCTACAAAATCAGACATGAATGGGTCAAGGGATAAAGACAACTGGAAATACACAGAAAATATATTTTGTTCAGTAAGGTCATAGCAAGCATGAGGACAAAGTATTGATTTCCTGGTTTTTATATATCCTAAGTGTTGTAAGGTCTAAATACGGGGGTGCTGCTGACAGAAAGGTGTCCATTGAAGGAGAATATTATTTATAACCACAGAGAAAATCTGAATTTCCTGAACAAAAAAGGTGGTTTCAAGGCAAAGCAACTTAGGTACTCCTTATTTCTGTGCAGGGTACTCTTTGCAGGGATGGGACTCCCCACGGACTTTGTTGCCTCTCTGCCCATGCAGGAAATCCAGTTCCTGCTCTGGACAGGTGCTATGGGTCTGGCACCCACCAACCCAGTTAATGTAGTGCTAGCAGATATTCAAGAGGGTGTTAATAATGGGTCCTGTTGGCTTTTCACGGTGCTGTTTTACGACCTGTGGGGGGACCAAAAGTGCACAGCCCCTGAGACACTTCTCTGGGACAGTAATGGATTTATGGAGCCCCCTTCTTATCCTTCAGTTCTGAAGAGCAGGTGGTAAATTTGACTTGCTCTGACAGAAATCCAGGAGAAAAGCAGCTGACAGCCTGTCCTGGGTTGCAGTGTATTCTATTACCATCTACATGAGCTGTTGAAACCAGGTGGGTGGTGTTCCTGGCCTCCTCCTTCCAGACTATCTCCTGTTAATGGGCTCATCAAGGTTTTGCCACATGACTCACAGATAACCCCTCCGGACTATATTCTGTTAATGGCCCATCAAGGCCTTGCCACATGACTGACAAAATGACATCATCCCATTGTGAGATGCTCCGCCCAGAGGGAGGAACCAAGCATTCCATCCTGGATATAAACTGAGATTTCGAACACCACAAGCAGCCTTCCCCACTGGATTCCCAGAGGACGAGAGCTACACAGCCACCACTGGACCTTCTGAGACCAGACCCTTCTACAGGATCACCACTTCCAACAGGACTTCATTTGGACTGCTACCAACACCCTGACCATCAGGGTGTCAGGTTGTATTCTGACTCTGCCAGTGGTTTTTCTACTATTGCATTTATTTTACTTTTTTTTCCTCTTCCTATTAAAGTTGTGTTTCTGACTTGGAATCTCTCACTGGTCTGTTTTCAAACCCTCACACAGCCAGATCCCTTGGGAGGAACCCGTCATATTTCCAAGCACTGCCTGTCTCCGTGCAGTGCAGCCGGCGCTTCCTGTGCTAACAATATCTATCATTGGAGCACCCGAGATTCCTGTGTTAGCAGCAAGAAAACCTTATGCAAATTCCACTCTTGTAGGCATCTTCCTGAAAGAGTCACCGTGCAGGAGATTGCAAATCAGGAAATCTGAATTTGAATGGCAAGTGTCTCCCCTGTGGTAAATTTGCAGTCACACTGGATTTTAGTAAGGCTGCATCAGTTTGTGCTGGTTAAGGAACTGATTGCTTCAGCTGAGTTATTCTACTTCATAACTTAGGCAATAGCTGAACATAAAAATCACTCCTTGTATGTCAGCTTAATTAGTAGTAACTAATTTAATGAATGCAGTGTAATTAATGTTTATTATGTCATGCAAAGATCTTATTTCAACAAGCCAGACAGATTTTTCTTTCTTCTGTATCTGTAGCAGCCTGATTGCATTTGATCAATGTAATAAAAGGTACAGCTGCAGACTGTAGGGTTAGACTATATACTAAAAGTATATAACTTGCAGGCCTTCACTGGGAACCTGCACTGCCTATTTAAAAGTACTCAAGGCATCAGGAATGGACATTCTTAACCCTAAATCAGTCTTGATTCTATTCTAATTGAAACTAAAGAAGGAGCAGCTCATTTCAAAACAAAGAAATTTCATTGACATTAAAATAGAAAAACTAGAAAGAATCAGATCTTGCTGTCTCCCAATATTCCACCTCAATTCAATGGACTCAGAAGCATTTCTGGCAGGACTGAAACATGCAGTTAAAATAAGGTGGGGAGCTCCTTATTTTCAGATGCAAAGACAAATAAATTTGGGCAACTCATGCAAACCATAAATCCTCTCCGATCTCCAGAAGATCTCACATAGAAAAAATCGACTATATTAATTAATAATGGGCCTGAGCAGAACAGAGTATCAGATGAATATGTATCAAGATTATATATTATAAATAATAAAGTCAACACAAGTTATATATTTTGAACTAAGATGAAACAGAAAATATTTAAACATGCATACAAATATAAATATTGTGGAAAAGAAGGCACTTCAAGTTGTATGTGCTATGACAGCTCAGATCCAGAGAGCCCAAGTAACATTTTAATTGTATTAATTTTCAGCATTATGAAGATGTCTCCCAGTATTTCAGGACATCTATGTTACTGAACTTTGATAGGATTCTTGTAGGCATTTCCATCTTTCTAATGCTCATATTAGATATGCTCAATTTAGTCTCTCTTGGTACATTAGAAAGAATTTATCCTTGATATGCATAAGAAGAAATTTTCAATTTTTTTTATGGCACATAAGAGTGATCTCCAATATCATAGTTCTCCCTGTAGACTAAAACAAAGACTTCAAATTGTGAGAGCTTTATCAGGGTTTTCAGTATTCTTGTTCTCACCGTTATTTGAGGCTTTTTGTGTCCTTACAATTTTCTCAAAGTAGAATCAGAACCAGAATGGCCTCCAAAAATCACTGCCAACCACTGCAATTCAATCATAAGCATAATCTTTGTTAAATACCCTATTTACACTTAGTTGGCAACACTAGCAAAATAGGCAGCTCTCCACAGTGCACAAAACAAAGCTGCTCCAAATCTGATGATAAAATTTGGTGGTAAGGAAGCTTCTTATCTCTGCATGAACATGACATCCATTAAATTGACTTATCAATCTACTTTCCCCTGGAGATAACAGCAGAATGTATAGAGACTACAGCAGAATCAGGCTTGGCCTTTTGAGAGTGTAGTAATTTGTAATTTGCTATTACAAATCATGCTGGCATGCTGGGGAAAGGACTGTGATAGGGCATACTTCCACCATATGAGTCAAACCTGTTAAAGGATGTTATGAACAAAAGAGGAATCCACTAAAACATGTACAGTCTTGTTTTAGATAGAGCCATAACTGTGTTACTTGAGTTTTGATAGTCAACTTATTTTATATCTTTATTTCTCACCTAAAAGCACATACTTAATGCTACAGCTATAGCTCACTGTGTGGCAGGGATCCCATCAGAATCAAAATCTCAGTGCCAGTCACCTGCTTCATTTATTTCTTGCTGAGAGCCTAATGAGAAAACAGCCAGAACTACCCTGAGAGGCTGAGAGGAGAAATATCACTCTTCCAGAGGTACCAAGAAATTCAAACTGTTCTGAACATGAAAGACAGAAAGAGCAGCTGAAATATCAAGAAATATCATTGTGAAAGAAATAATAATCTCATTCTCAGTGTGATGGACTTAGATTGTACATGTCAGAGCCACAGGAAGACAAAAAGAGGGAATTGGGCAAAAACTTACCCAAAGCCTGGGGAATTAAAGTTTATCTAACAGCTTCAACAGAAATTCCATTGCACCAGTTTTATTCACACCTTCCCTTGTGAGCAAAGCTCTCTCAGAATGCCCAAATAAAGCACATCCCCAAGGATTTTTACTTACTCCTAAATGTGCAGCAGAATTGATATTCCAGAGATTAAACTTGCTATGGATGATCATTTTGGGAAGAATATGAGGTATAGCACATCATATTTATGTAGGAAGATGGACATTAAAATAATGGCAAGCCTTGAGTGAAGAAGAGAGTGAGGCAGCTGTTCTCATTATTCAGTGGATGCCTATTCTCTTTTTTTGGTTATTTCTTTGGTCTGCAAAGTCAGTAGAAACCATTGTGGGAAGAGCTGGTTGCAAAATCATTTTATAATAATGAAATTAATTAATAATCAAAACAATTTGATTTGATGTTTACGTATAGATTTTGTAGAGTACTTGAACTTTGGTGAAAACTTTAACCATTGTTGATTAAAACTCAACTTCTTTTGGTGAAGCACAAAATACAACAAGATAAAAAAAGGTCTATATTCTTATGGTAAAGCCATTTTCCTCTTATTACAGAACACTTGGCATAAATTGCTGTGCGTTTATGACTGATTATTTTTGGTACTTCAGACACTCTAGGATTTCCTCAGGAGGTTTTATTCTGAAAAAGCAGTGCCACATGCTTTCTGGAGATACATCAGTAGGAGATCTCTAACAGTTCTCCATGTATGCCAAAAAACTGGGTCATAGCAGAACTCTCTGAATATTGCCAATGTTAAAAATGTGCTTTCTGATCCCAGTTTGGGGAAGTGTGAAAAAAAAATAAAATTAGGATATTCTACACTTTTGACCCTGTTAAAAGCACTGAGATGTCTCAGCACTGAGTTGCAGGTATTCCAAATTATATTTGTGTGTCCCTTCCAACTGAAACCTATTCTGCTCCTACTGGTAGAGGTGAGTATTGGTTTAGCCTGGGAGGCACTCAGACACTGGAGGGGCTGATGGCAGAGTGAGATGCCAAGACAGCTATTGCAGCAGAACTGATTTCAGAGGTTCTGGGAGAAAGGATTTCCCATTTCCTACCAGTTCCAGTTTCCCCATGTCAGCAGTACTGACCCTGAGCTTGATCAAAGGCCCTCAGGTTGAATGATGTGAAACCTCAAAGCAGGGCTTTCAGTCCTGCAGAAGAACATCAGCAGTAAGAGCTGTCTGACAAGACAGCATGTTGAAGTTTAGTGATGACATTATTATTTTTAATGAGCAAATAGAACAGCAAATATAGAAAGTAATTTGACTGCATTTGCCAGGAAAGCGTCTTACAACAAAAAGAGTAAGGATGGCTGCTCAGCTGAAGAGAGACAGGAGTTTATCTGAGCATGGGAGTCCTCATGGAAACAACAGTCATCCTGGCATTGCTCCCAGGCAGAGCAAGCTGAGTAGTAACTGATCAGGTGTCTAATACAAAAAGTGATTATTCTCTGCTGTTATAAGCTTGGTGGGTGCTCAAATACTTCTATGGCTCCTCCCCAACCTGCAGCTTCATCTCAGCTATATAAAACATTGCCTTTTTCCTGTTGTGCCCTAATCTTATGACTCTGTAACAACAGGCATTGGGCCACGTTGGCTTCTAGCAACCCCAGCTTTCACATATTGTTTGCCTGGTTGTTTTCATGCTCAATTCCACTCACTTTACAGCAGATAAAGATGTCAGGTCATTCTGTTCTTGCTGTGTCAGTGATCACATTCTGAAAACCCTTAGGTTTAACACCAGGACCCCGCACACAAAAAAGATTTCTCTTCTCTACAGGACCAGGATGCAATTAATGCATCTTTACAGACACCAGAGGCTGTGTTGTATAGGTCCAAAGGAAAATTTATATCCTTTGCCCTTGGTAGGTTTGAGACGTAGGAAATCACACAAAGGCTGGGGAAGAAAAAATGGAAAACCTGGCCTTAATTATTTTGAGGCCATTTATCATTTCTGCTCTGCGTAGTTCTTTGTCCCACATGGACTGCAGCTTCTAACACAGTCTAAGATGAAGAAGTACTGAGTGGCCCTTGATCAGGTTAGAATAACCAAGCCACAGAGAGAGATAAGGATTTCTAACTTTGTATCACGCAGGGGAAAAGGAAACAACATTTTTATTTCCACTATCACACACTGTAGGATATCAGGCTGTGCTTCTTGTTAGGATATTCAGTGAGAGAATTGAGTGCAGAGGTAATGATACCTCAGTGGGAGATGTGCCTCAGTGAAGGAGGAAAAAAAACTGACTGCAGGCACCAAGGTGTGTGTGAGAGAGAGCCTAAACTGTAGGTGGGGATGTGAAAAAATGAGGAAGAGGAGAGAGGTTTTCTCTCTTCCCAAACGCATTTTGTGCAAATTGTCCAAGGATTCAGGCCCAGCTGTTGTCAATGAAATCCCACCTGCAGGAGAAAGGATGGAGTACCCAGAAGGGGTACAAAGCAGTGCCTCCATTTGCATATGTGTCAAAGCCTTAAAATCTACAATAACAATGAACTTAATTCCCCCTGTACCTGGGACCATTAGAGGTACTCTGAGTGCTTTCCCCAGCTTGCTTCCTTCAGCCACAACTTTTAGCAGCTCAGGAACAGTACCGTGGTGATTTGTTTCAGAAAAAAAGATAGAAGTTGAAGAAGAAAATACATGTATATACTAAATTAAAAAGTTTCTTCCTGTGTCACCAGAGATGCCCACTAGCATTGCTTGGTATTGATGCAGCTGCCATGTGCCTGTCCCTTCACCACCTGAAAAAAATAAAGAGATTTGGAAGAAGTCAGGCCAAAGGCATGCCTTGGATGGAAAATAAGTTTTCTTCTTCACCCTGAAAAGGGAAGAAGGCAGACAATTTCCACGTGGGGTTTGCCATGCTTCTTATTAAGTATCTGCTGTCATTGGTGTACACTTTGCCCAATTTCCAGAATATTAATCATGAAAGAATGATCAGAATAACAACACACCTGGCTACTTTCTTACCAGGTATCTCAATGCTTTTGAGATTTTCCCCACAGTCGTTTTGACAGGAACCAGATTGTACAGGTATTAATGAAGTTTATCAGGCAGGGGCATGACAGCCAGGCTTGCAGAACAGTGTCTGCTCACGGAGTGTAGAGTCTGGATACTCCTTTCAGCACATTTCAGTTTAGCTTTGTTTTGCAGCCAATAATTCTTCTCTGTTTCCTGTCGTGGTGACATGAGAGTCACATCCCCAGAGAGATGGTTTGGAAGAATTCTTTAAAAAGAGACAGTCTCCAAGTAGTTGTGATGAAATTGTGATTTTTTTTTTTCTGGCAGTTTCCACCCAAGAATAGGAATAAATTTGTTAAGTTTTTCCTCAGGTATTACAGTGCCTAAGGCAGGAAGAAAGACCTCATGGTCCTTCCCTCCTTGGACATGGCAGTACCTGGCTTCCAGCCCAGCCCTGGTGCTGGAGCAGGTCCCAGGAGGAGCACACTCCTCCCCACTGCCTGCTGAGAGCTTTGCTCCTTCAGCCACTCACTGGGAGCCTTTTCCCTGCACTCCTAGCAGGGGTGAGCGTAGAAAAATGAGGTCCAGAAATTTAAGCCCAATACCAGGTTTCCCCAAAGGGCATCCCATCTGCCTCTCTGCAGCACCACTGCCTCACTGCTTTTTGCAGCGCTGTCCCTGACACCTCCAGAAAACATTGTGATGAACAAAAACAAAAAGGATTGTTACTTCACACCTTTAGAGTCATCACATAGGGTGTCTGGTTTTCAACCTTTCCATCATCTTGCTGTAGATATATTGTGAGGAAAAAGTTTTTTTTCTGTAGAGGAACAAAGAGGAAAGAAAACATTACAACAATTTAAAAACCCCTTTAAACTCCCACCATAGAAAGCTGTAGACCCCAGCCCCTGACTTAGCTGTGTCTCTAAGCCAGGTTTTCCCCTGATGAGGGAGTGATTCTAAAGAAATTTTCAGCACTCTCTGCTTTAAGATAGTTTATTAAGTCTTACCAGAGAAGTAAGGTCACTAGCGTGACCCAGACACAGCACACAACAGAGAAGTGCAGCAGAATGCCCACCGAATGCGAAGAATGCTTGCTTATCAAGATAACACGGCCTTCCTAAAGGTAAATCATCCAATTAAAGCTTAAAACGAAAGATATTTTCACTTTTCTACCAATGTTAGACAAATGCTTTAGACATGTATACAGGAACTGAGGAATTTTTCATCCAATACTTTTTAGACTCCTTCTACTGCAGAATATGGCATACTAGAAGAAGAAGAAAGTCTAGAAACAACAACAATCCTGCATCTTGGAGTTTTTGCTTTTTATCTATTTACTACATTAATAAACCCAACACCTTTAGATTTTTCACCCTGTGATTAGCTTACATAATATTGTATTATTTTGTTCTCACTGAAGTAGATTCTAGTTCTTCCCAAAGAGTTGGCAGTTTTCTCCATGGATAAAGGTCAAAAACAGAGTTGTCCAGGGTGGGTAGAACCCTTCAAAACAGGCAGGGAAATATTCTCTGCTTTCAGGGCTCCCACAGAAAGCATTCATAAAAAAACCCATTTTCACAGCAAAATTGCTCATTTATTCCACACAAGATAAAGCCATATATAAAATAAAGCATTCTGCCTTTTGAGGCATCTTGTATTTTTTGACAGCTTTAGCCCACAGCCTTTGATTAGATAAAGGCCTTAATATTGCATTACAGCAGAATTACCTACATTATGGCAGCTGCTTGTTGCAATTGTGTTGACATGACTGGCTTCTTGTGTGAATGCATTCTGGTCTTTCTAATCTCTTTAGCATCAGCAGCAGGACATTTTATTTGGAATTGATTTTTAAATTTAGGAGTAATTGAAGTTTAAGTGCAGTTACCTTCTTGCAACAGGGACAGGTTGATACTGTTTAAATCCTAATTATGCACTGATTAAAAGTGATTGCATTGTCAACGTGAGCAAGGGCTACAATTTGTTTCATTCTTAAAGGCTCAGCATAGAGAATTAATTGTATTTCCAGGAAAACAGATCAACATAAAGGGAAGCAATTAAGAGTCCATTGTTGAATCATAAATTTCCTAGTAATTTTTGGAAGGTAGACAAGGTAGACTTAACTTTGAAAGCAGATCTTGTTGACAACAAAGATCAGTCTTTCCATGGTTTTGGTATTTGATGATAGAAGCTTTACCTACCACCACTCATTCTAAGTTTTGCTAGAACAGGTAAGGCAGAAAGGGGCTTATTTTCATGTAATCCCGTCTTGTAGTGGTCTGGTGTTTGCTTTGTTTTCAAATTTAATAATGAAATGACAGCCTGCAAATTGTTCTCATATAACAAGTAGGATAAACAAAACCAGTCACACTTTTCCTATGAGCAGGAGTCGTTTCATAAGCACCATAAAAAAAAAAAAAAACCAACAAAGCACAAGGGAAACCAGAGCAGCAAAATACACTTCCACAATAGTGACAGGGCAAAATCTGAACACATTACTGCTGGGAGTTCTGGGTCTGAGCTTTGTGGCTGTGGCAGGCAATGTCTGAAACAGGTCTGAATGATCCCATATTTTGGGAAGCACTTAGTCCAGAACTGTCCCTGTGTACAGTATTGCTGTTTTTATTTATTTAGACACAGGTTATGTTTGTATAGTGGGCTCTGCTGTTGCATCTGATTTCTCAATAATGGAATATCAGCATCCCCAATGAAGTGTAAAGGTAGTACATGCCAGCATCGTGGTGACAGTTTAAAGGTTTTTTTTAACCTTGCTGTAGGGTTTTCTTTCCTCTTTCTTTCTCTATAGAAAACAGTGGATTTCTTAATTCCTACCAGCCTGTTACTAGCAGGAAAAATTTCAGTCTTGGATACAGAAATGGCAAACAGAATTTGCACTTTGGCCTGGCTCAACTCACCACCGTTTCAGACCATGCCTCCCATCACTCCTGGTTCCCCAGGAGACAGAGAACTCCTTCCCTTTTGTCAGACTTTGAGGATTCTCCCAGTATTTCACTGCCAGTGCAGAGAACAGTGCCACTGCTGTGTAAAGCTTCACTAAGGTGTCAATTAGCAATAAACCATGTCAGTGTCACCCAGAACTCCAGAAAGACACACACACAGTTCATCACAGGTTCCTCTTTCTAGGATATTAATCTGCATGGGGTGGTTCCAATGTGAGAAGAAATTGTCACTGGGAGACCACTGGGGTACAGGAACTTTGAGTTCTACAATCTTCTTCATATCACTTTACCAAGTGATGGATACAGCCAGTTCCCATTTTGGTGATCACAGAGAAAGGTTCCAGTTCAGGTTTGTTTTTAGCCTGGCTCCTTATGAAAGCAAAGCTCACACATTACTCTCTGTGTCACTGAATTACTTTTGAACCTTTTTAGCCTAAGTGTCCCCAGTGTAGCCGAGGAGATGAGTTGCCAAAATAACTTAGTTCCCATACAATTTGCAAGTTCAGTTAAAAACACCAGCCCAAATTTCATCAGCATGAATTTTTCTGCTATAAGGAAAAAACCCAGGAAAACAACAGAGGAGAACTTTATGATTACATAAGAAGAATGTAGAAAATCTGGGGTTTATTCATGTATAATCCATTCACTGGGAGATACACATCCCTAACAAAGCAGACATACAGAAACCTGTGTTCTTTTTGTCTTAAACTTGTCAATTATTAGTGAAATCAAACACGGGGGTTCAAGTCAAAAGAAAAATTCTGGATTATGGACTAAGGAAAGGGTTGACTCATAGTAATAATGTGAAAAGCAGTTATCAAAAAGTGTGTAGCTTTTACTAAAAGGTTAGATTTATCAGGGTGAATGCATAGCAATTCCACCGCAATTAAAAGCTGATCCAAAAAGTGAATAGTTAAATAGCATTTAACAATAGTCCTTCAAGAAGCTACTGTCATTTTGGGTGACTCTCTGGAAGTCAGTGGATTGTCTTCAGGCACATACTGGTTGCATGGAAGTGAAACCATCGGTAATTCTGAATTCTGGTCATGAGTTTAGGCAGCAATTTCTGTCTCCTTAGTGACATCCTATTGTGGTTGAAACATAAACAACTTCAATGGCTCTACTCAATACTTGCTTACTGTCTGTAGTAGAATGACTTTTCCCAAACCTTTCTTGAACCATAATGATCACCTAGGGAGCTCTGAGTGCAGTCCATCCCAGGCATTGGCCCAGGATATTACAAAATAAAAATGACTTTGCTATAATTCCTTTTATGTGCGTTAGTTTCTCAATTACATGATTTATAGAATCTTTCAGGCTCAACTGCTGCATTTGAGAGGATGCAGGAAAAGAGCAGGTCCAACACAGGGTGGCGTGTAAGCCTGAATTTCTTTAGGGAATGCTGTTCCAAAGCCCAGGGAAATAAGTAGACTCTTTTTTTGCACTGTCTTCAGTGGGATTTGTGCAGGTTCAGAGGACATTTACAGGCTGCAGAGTATTGAATTAGAATCATGGAAGTGTTAATGTGTAATATATGCCTAATCATAGAATGGGGGTTGGAAATCAATATTGGCATTTTTCTTATGAAAAAGTCATAGAAATATGCTGCCCCTGGGATTTAATGCAGAGTTAATATAAAAAAAAATCCCCAGGGCTAATGTTTTTCTGTGCTCCAAGAATTAAGAGGTTTCTAAGACTAATCAAAACCTTTCACACACTATTTTTTCCCATGTAAAAGATCAAAAGTATGAAAATGTAACTGAAGTTATGTTTGCATGAATATTTTACAATCTTTAAACAAGACCTTTACTTTGTAAGCAACTTCTGTATGGAAAAAAATCCATTTCCCATAAAGGATTCACAGGAAGATGTTCAAAATGTACTTTCTATTTATTTCACCTAATTTGGTCATCTGACCAACTTCCTTTTCAGGGAGGATAACTGAAAATATATGCCTACTTCTTCAATATTTTCTTTAACTACTTGAATTTCAGTAATAAGGAGATAAACTTGACTCAACCTAACCTAAGGATGGATAAAGACTTTTGATACAGCTGTTAAACTTTCCACAGATTCAGAGCCAACACAATGTAACAACAGAGCTGTTTCCCACATCCCTTTCTGCATCAGCTTTTTCTCCTGACTTGTACCTAGAGTATTGTGAAGGCTGCAGCAAACAGGGCTAAATCTATTAAAGAGAATGCTCTCAGGTCATGTCATGGTACAGCCCAATATCATTTTGTGATGAAGCAGTTTCTCTTTACAGGCAGCTGTGGGCACTGACCTGATATCCAGTGGAGGGGTCAGCCTGGCAACCTTTTGCCATCTCCCTTCTTGTTCAACAACCTTTCTTTCTGTTTGGAGAATCTGTTTCCTGTTAAAATGTTTGAGTAACCAAATACAGCCTCCTTCAGTATTGCCACTCACCCACCAAAAGCTTGCAGAACATTTATGGGTTTCCCAAGACATTCCTGAATTGATGGTGGTCTCCCATGATTTCCAGGAAAATGCATACAACTGTGACAAGTCAGATACCTTGGACTTACAAGAACAGAGATCAACAGTTTTGAAATATGAATAGACATTGCCAAGCTGCAAGGAAAATAAAGCCAAACCAGCATTTTCTTTTGATGGTAGAACACAACAGTCTACAGAGCCTGTTCAGATCTCTTTTTGTTATCTGAGTCCATATGGGATTAAACGAGAAAGACAAGGTCCCGTTCTACATTTTTAGAATTACAGAATAGTAGGTCTTTTATGCAGATGAATACAAAGGCTTGTCCCAGATGTTTTGCTGTAAGATCTCTATCTCCTCCTGCAGATTTTTCCTATTACTGTACAACCTAGCTGAGCAGACATTATTAACCATTTATTTTTCCCTTTTAAACTGCTTGTGAATGCATCAACTGTTTTTCTTCTTTCAATTTTGTCTTTCTTTTGATCCAAAAAAAAAGTTATCACCCACTCAAAATGCTGCTTAGGAATTTTTAAATATTACAAAGATTGTTTTTCTGCTACAGGTGAATTTAATTTCCAATCCTGCAGATGAATTTAATCCCAAATCAAATCCCTGCAACCAGCTGCACCGAATTGAACCAGTATAAAAGTCTTGTAGTAGCCTTAATTTTATTGCTGTTGGGACGTTGCATTTAGGTGCTGTGATCAGTGTAGAATATTTGGAGATTAATTTCTCGTGGTGGAGGAGTCTAGGCAACAATCTTCTCTGGTTCAGCAAGCAAAGGTGAGTGCTATGAAGAAGTTTTATAATGCACTATGAAATTCGTTGTTTAGTGGAAATTTTTTTTCTCAAGGCTTTTTGTCGTTTACTGATGTTCTGGAAAAGGCTTAATCTTGTGTCTTTTGAATGACAATGATACCAGTCTACAACCTGCAGAAGCCTGTGGGCACTTCTGTGTAGGCACAGTCCACTTTTAAGCAGGGCTGTGACTGGTTACCTGAAGTTAAAACCATGTGTTAAAAGCTGTGCTAGATAACGAATCCTGCTTAGTGCAAACAGGAGACTCAATCAGTGCCCTGGAGACAATCTTCCTTTCTGCATTTTCTGAAAAAAACCCTCTAGATTTGGAAATCCTGATATTCTTTAATTTTGGGATTTGTGTCCAGTTATCCATTTACATACTTTCTTTCTGAAGTCAGGACAAAACCTTCTACAACTCTTGGTTTCCATACATTCCTGACTGTTGGAATAAAGTCAGAAAGTGGGAGCCATGGGACAGTGTGTTACATAGCAGAACAGAGCTTGGGAAAGGAAGCTTAGATAGTCACTTGCTTGCTAAATCTAGCAGCAAATAAAATGAAGAAGTCCAGCCCTATAATCTTGTAATTAAAACTTGGCAAACTGTTGGGGGGTTTTATTGTTATTTTCTTATCATTTTAGCAGTGTAAGAAGCAGAACATCTTAATTATAAAAATGGCTTAATAAAAAATCTCATAGGACATATTTTTAGACCAGTTTTTATTATGATACCTATAAAAAAGGTAAAGCAAATATTTTGATTACATCAACCTTTAAATTAATACAGGAATAAAAACATGTGATTTTGTTTCAAACCATTTATGAAGAATGGGTAAGCGCAGGAATAACAGTGGTTCTGAACTTCAACCTCAGCTTCTGACACCACTCTTTGAAATGAAACTTCAGCTGAAATAGAGGCCAAATTCCTTTCTTCCTTACATCCATGTATGATACTTCTACAGAAAAAAAGTAAAACCAGTAAGTGTATGAACTAAAATGCAGTTTTCTAGACAAGATCCATTAGAGAATAAAACTGGGCTCTTTATTACTTTTTATAGTCACCTGTAGACTCAGAGGTGTGTCGTTTGAAAGGTTCTTTTGGCAGATGCATCTGACTGTAATGAAGCATTTTGAGCACTGGAGATGGGTGAGATGGTATTTTTTTGTTTCTCAAAATATGAGCAGCAGAGAGCTGGTTTGGCTGTACAGATCCCTTTGGGGAAAGATTTAGTGTTGAACAGAGCAGGCTGGAAGGGGGAATGGGTTAGCAGCACTGCCAGATTGGTAACAAACAAAAAGAACCCCAATACCTGTTTTCACAGAATTTTTGGAACAGCTTGGTTGTGGAGGGCTTTCTTTCCTCTGCACTGCACATTCTAAGGTAATAGCATTGCCACTGACAACTTCAGGCAAATCTACCTTTTTTTTTTTTTTTAAATAGGATACTCCATTAAAAAGGATACATTAACATGTGAACTTACAGATTTCTGTCAGTGCATCCTATCCTCCATCATAAAAAGAGACAGCTCACCTGTAAAAGTGACAGTTGCATTGTAAATTTATTCTGCTATATCCTGCAAAGGTTATTATTCAGCTTATCCAAACTGTCTTCATTCATAAATCTGCAACTTTTAATATATGAAAAGTTATAACATTGACTGTGAATTCCTGTCTATTTTGTGGAAAAACAAGTCAAATTCCTTGCTCTAGTGCTGAGTTGATCATCAAGTGCTATTACTTGTTACTGTTTGTGAAATGAGTTAACTCTGGAGATAAAAGGACAAATATCTTTCCCACCAAAACTCACTATTAAAACTGGTGCTTTTGGTGGGGAAATGTGCAAAAGGGATCAGCGATTAATTTTGCAGGAATGCCTCTGTGCTATTCTAAGTTTCCTCTCCACATGGGGCATTCTGAGCTGGTTGACCTAACTGAATCCTAAAGACCTTTCACACAGCTGAAGTCACAATGGAGCCACTCCATTGACACAAAAGGTCAAGAGATGCCATTAAAGCTGGAATTGGTTAGGAATGGCTTAGTGTTCTGGGGGTTTTGTAAGAAAATATTTTGTGTTGGTTTTGGGTTTTTCCCAACTTGACCTTGGATGGAGTTTCTCATCCAAACACAAGAGATCACAGAATCATAGGATGGTTTGGATTAGAAGGGACCTTAAAGATCATCTTGTTCCACCTCCCCTGCCATGGGCAGGAACACTTCCCTCTAGACCAGGATGCTCAGAGCCCCATCCAACCCAGCCCTGAATATTTGCAGGAATGGGGCACCCACAGCTTCTCTGGGCAACCTGTGCCAGTGCCTCAATGCCATCATAATGTAGAATTTCTTCCTAATACCTAATCTAAACCTCCTCTCTTTCAGTTTTAAAGCCATTGCCCCTTGTCCTATCAATCCGTGCCCTTGCAAAAAGCCCCTTTCCATCTCATGTAGCCCCTTTAGGCACTGAAAGGCCTTTAATTTCTCCTCAAGCTGCCTCTTCTCCAGGCAGAACAACCCCAACTTTCTTGGAAAGCAAGGAACTTCTGGGTAAGAGTATTTTCTTAAGAAAAGGAAATTTAACTCCATGGTTCAAACCAAGAATATGAAGTTGTGTTTTCTACATTCATGCATAGCAAATAAACATCTGCAATTTATTCCCTGGAAGGATTCCAGTGTCATAATCCCTACTACTACATAACATTAAAAATAATATATCAAGTGCTGAAAGGAAATGCTGCTGGAGTCAGAAAATATATTGCTTTTATAATTTTTCATTTATTATAGGAAACTTTATTATGGTTCCAGGCACTTTGGTGGCAAAATTCAGAGAGGTGAAGTTACCTGTAAGATGAGTCAGGGAGAGAACAAAGCTTGGGACCCAGTTCTGTTTAGATATTGCACTTAGAAATCAAGTTGTAACTGTTTTTCTTGCCAAGTGAAGATGGAACTAGGTAGGCACATCCAAATGATCATTTAAATTTCTTCTAGCTTGACATAAAAAGTGATGCTATCTAGAAATTTCCATTTCTCTCCATTGGCTGCAGCAGCACAGAGCTTTCTACAAAGTGTTTTCTATTGTCATTAAACCTGGCTGTGGTGTTTAATTGTGTGGCTTTACAACTCTAAGAATTCAGAGGTGCACCAGGTTGAAAAAAAATCTGTTTGCCTGGAAATAGCTGTGACCTGTACTAGAATTTATGGTAAGAAAAGTGAAATCATCCAGTTAGGTTAATTGTGGACACAATTTATCAAAATATTTACTCTTCGCCCCTCTGTCTTCATCTTAACTTTCATCTTGACCAGCTCATCTGCAAGATTTGTAGTGCATAATGGGTCTAAGGACATGACAAATCCATTACCCCTCCAGTAAGTGTAGGTGGGGTTTCTTGATGCCAATAAATCCTTTTCAGAACATTTCAGTAACTTTTACAGAATCTTTATCTGTACTGTAGCACCCTGGTAACTTTGGGATGACCTTCTTTCCTTTGCCTTGGGGTAAATGAATTTAATCCCACTGTTTGTGTTTTTCACAGCAATCACAGTAAGCCCATCCTATCATGTGCTCAAGATCTCAGGGGACCTCATTCTATTTGAATGCTTTCCATTGAACACGAGAAGGCAGAGGGAAAACATTCCTCTTTGGTAGAGGTCTGTAGATAGAGCAACAAAAATGTTTCTTCTGCAGAATCTCTTGATTCAAAGTACTGCTTTTGTGCTTGAAGCTTAGTTCTGTGCAGGATGTTTTTGTAGTTGAGTGATGGTGAGATGAGAAGAGGCAGAAGCAGAGGTTCAGGAGTGACCCTTTGAAAATATGAAGTGGAGGGTTTCCTAATAACTTTAAAATAGCATCTACAAACTTTAAAGTGGATAAAATGCACATATTTGTAAACACAGCAAAATTTTTATGGGTTTATTATTGGCAATGTAATACTGGCTGCCTCTTTTAAAGAGGTGACCCTAAAAGCCATATGACTATATGACCTGTCTTTCATAAAAAACCGCATCAAGTTCTCGGCCGTTATGTCTGCAATGAAAAGATGAAAGATGCCTCAAAGTTCAGAAAAACATGTTCTGAATTTCACATGGTTTGAGTTAAGTGCAGTGAAGGAAAGAATGCTTGGCTTGGACTTTCAATCAGAATGGGCAAAATAAATAAAAGTGAAATTACTGACCCACTTTTCCAGATGAGGAAAAATAAGATAAGGAGACTAAGTTACTTGCTGGAATTGTCAAGGAAATCCTGTGCCAGTGCAGGGAATAGACTCTCTCCTTGAAGCCAGGCAAGTTCTTTGACTGCAGGGTTCCCCTGTCTTGCGTGCTGAGAGCAGTTTAGCAGAGACAGGGCAGTCTCATGTTGGGGCTCTCAGCCACTCTTTTTTGGCTCTTTAGGTGCTGGCTGGAGACTCTTTACCTGCTTTTGTAGCTCCTGTGCAAGAGCTGTATGGCTTGTGCTGGAGGGAAGAGGTGACTAGGACTTCTGAAAAGTTTCTTTTCAACAGGGGAATTATAATAGGAGGTGTTTGGGGATATTTGAGGAATAACAGGCTGTCCAAGCATTCTTTAATCAGTAAGTCTAAGAAGCTAAAATTTTGGTTTCATTGGACACAGGTTTCACTTTCTGGTTATGATTTGATTAGCAGAGCAGGACCTCTCTGCTGCTTTGTCTGCACCCCTCTCTTGCTCTGCCTCCTGCCCATTTCTCTTTTGAGACATTTACCATTGTCTTATCTCCCTGGGTTTGTTTTTCTCTGCTTCTCTTTACCACAAAGTAAATGAATCCTCATTAGAATCCTATCTTCTGTTTCTTTGTGCCTAGATTCAGACTGTCCCACAAAATATCACTTAAAGTGTTGTCTGGGAAAAAACAACTATTTTCTTATTTGTATTTTCTGCAATACACATAGACATAACTTCTTGCTTGCTACAGTCACTGGTAACTGAGCGGAAAGAACATTGAGCTAGATTTAAGATATGAGAATGTGGTGGTTACAATGAAATAGAGGAATCTCTGCATTTTTTTTTCTTTCAAGTATTTTCTGATTTATTTCTTCCCACCCACTTCCACACCGAGCAAAGGGCAAAAGTCTACAATTTGACACGAAGGAAATTTCAGTGAAACTGTTCAGCTGCTCCGAGCACTTTTTTTTCTGTGTTATTACTTTTTAATACTTACCCTTTACAATGCCTCCTTCTGTACTTTGACATTTAGCTTTAATCTGTGTGTAGTTATAAACATCACTTCTATGCTTAGATTGGGGTCTGCCCTGGTGCCCTTGAATGAGCTTGCAGAGGTGAAGTACATCAGAGGAACATGGCAACGATGTCATGTAAGAACAGATGATAAAAATCAAACACTATCACAAGTATTCTTTTTTTTTTTAGATATTAAGATCTAACACAAAATCCCCTGAATACGAATCCAAGAGAGATTTAAACTGGAAAGAAATTCAATTCATACAAATATCTTTTCATTGCAATTAGGCAGGAACAGACCTACATAAATGTCAAGAATCTGTTTGGCTTTTCATTTGCAGGGGGTTTGTGATGAACACCAGAGAATTACTTGAATTTCATACTGATGAGCTAACTTACATCCTGATCTTGTCTCCCAGACAAAAACTGGAAAAGTAGAAGTAGAATAGCTCTTGAAAGCTCAGCTAGTGCAGAGATACTGTCAGATAGGACCAGATGTGTCTGTGCAGGAAATAGTGTTGGGGTTAAGGGAGTGGGGGTTTTGAGAGGAAAAGAATGCCACATTTCCATGGCCAGAAGCTGTGTTCAGGTACAGTGTCAAAGAACATCTTCCCCCAAAATATCGTGTGCTTTGTCCCAAGCAATGGGATGTTTCACAGAGGTGTGGCCATCGTGGTGCTTTTAACACAGCCTTCAGAACACTGTCAAACACCTTGCAGTCTGTCTGTGAGGACAGCAGGCAAGCCCTTTGTACAGCTGTACTCATCTTTCTCATAATCAAAACTGCTGATGCCCAGGTGATTTTCTAGAGGTTCCCTCCTGCAGAGATCAACTATGTACTGCCCAAGGAAAGGGAGAGAAAGGATGTAATGTTAGGCTTATAAATGTTTTTGTCATATTTAATTGGAATTATCCATTTAGCCCCTTCCATTTTCCCTGCAGAGGTTAATCACTAACACACACACAAAAGAGGCCTAAACTAGGACCTGAGCAGGAAATGCAAAATATCTCAAAATTACAGCAGTTAATGAGCAGCCTGATTTATCACCTACATTCTTTCCACAGCGCTTAAAGGACTTTGCCTTAAAATTATGTTAAACAAAAGCAGCCAGAGAGCATCTTATTCAATGTGTATAATTAAGGTTCCATTCAGGGTTTGTTTTGGTTTTTGTTGTTGGCTTTTTCCTCTTCATTCCTCGGTCTTTCAAATCCATTTGTTCCTTGAAGAATATTTCCTCCACTGTAAGGCAGCTTCTGCTGTGCCACACTGCACATGATAAGGAAAACATTTATTTCCCTCCAAAATGGGAAGAACTTGAAAATCTCAAACTTGAAATATTCCTTTGATGCGTTTTTATTATATTTCCAAGCTGTACAATATCCCTATTGTTTTCCCTCTTACTATTATCTAATTATCTTACTATTATCTAATACATCACTTGCATCCTAAGCAGAGATTATTTTCTTTGGTTCAGATCTTCATGATGGTATCCAGGCCTTTAATATTTTGTTGTTTTGGGCTTGGTTTTTATTTCTAGGACAAAAGACATAGATAACAGTGTCCATCCAGAGTATGACTGAGTGTTGGGCTGTGGTAAGCTTTGGGCACCATAATATTTGAAAGATATAAAGCTATCAGAAAGCATCCAAAGGAGAGTTACGAAGGTGAGAAAGGGTCTAGAAAGGAGCAGCTGAGGTCACTTGGCTTGTTCAGCCTAAACTAGAGGAGACTGGGGTGAGACCTAATAGCACCCTACACCTTCTTCATGGTGGGAAGTGGAGTGCCAGGTATTGATCTCTGGTGACAAGTGACAGGACAGGAAGCTGTGTCAGGAGAGGTTTAGGTTGGATATTAGGAGAAGGTTCTTCCCTCAGAGGGTGGTTGGGCACTGGACAGGCTCCCCAGGGCAGTGGTCACAGCACCAATCCTGACAGAGGTGAGGAAGCATTTGGACAATGCTCTCAGGCACAGGGTATGATTCTGGGAGATGGTCCTGTGCAAGGCTGGCAATTGAGCTCTACAAACCTTGTGGGTCCCTTCCAACTCGGCATATTCTGTGATTTTATGAATCTTTATGTGCTTTCCCCAATAAGATCAGATTCAGACTCAACAGTCCTGCACACTAATTTTTATTCTCATCACATCAGAACTAGTTGCTCAGTCTGCAATTTTTCTTTAAGCCCAGGTCACAAAGTATGGTTCTCCACTAGCAACACCATGTGGTCAACATATCCAGCTCTCTGTATGTCCCAAAAGACATTCATCTACCTCTCAGTTAGCCTTTTATGCTTAGGGTGAAACAGGGTATCCTCTCTGTTTTGGAGACCTGTAATTCCTTTGTCTGTGCAGATCTTCCAACCTGTGCCTGCCCCCCAGTCTTTAAGCCAGCAGTGGGATGCTTCCACTGTATTTTTATGGCAGATATTGACATGTCTTCATATACAACTGTCTAAAGAGATATGTTTGGACACCTGTATCTATGTTTCTGTACTGGTATGCTTGGGCTAGAATCATTGAAGTCTCTGGCTTTAGGCTTTGTTGTAGCTCAGAATCAACACATTGAGAGAGTTGTGGATTGTGGGCCAGGATGTGCAGAGCCTGTAGTGAGGCTCAGTGCTTTGCTTTTTCAGCCAGGTTCTCTGTGCTTCTGCTTCCAGGAGCCCTCATAGCATGGTGTCACTTCCACAGTCTCTTCTCCAAACCTTACAGCCCTGTCTGAAATAGTTCTTCTCTGTGTGATCAACCCAAACTGATAAGCATTGATGCCTTTCATTATTCACTTCATGCTGTTACAGGACATCTCCTGAGGAGATGGCATCTGGAAATATGTCCCTTCTCAGCACAGATGCCATCTTTCCTCAACACTTCTGTATCCTGGCTGCTGCTGTGATTTATTGCTTATTTTTCGTGGTTCTGATGTAGGCAGATGCTGTTTGTTTGTTGAAGAGTAAACAGAAATTTCATAACAAACCAGTATTTTCAAAGTAATATAGAAGATATATAACATTCCTTATATGCAGTAAGTTTATTACCGTTGTGCCTTCTGAGTGAAATAATTGAAAGTTTCCCCCATGGGCCACTGTTGAGCACTGGTGACCTCATGGATCTTTGTACACAGAGCTTGATTTGGACACCTGCCACGTCAGGACTGCATTGATCACTTCCATAATTCATTTGCTTTTACGAATGAGAGATCACTGCCTTGCTGCCAAAGGAACTGAGAGATGTGCATGGAGCTGATGCTTAATATTTTTAAGATCTGAAGTCTTCCTATCTGACAGATAACTTATTTTCTTTGCTGCTTCTCATAGAACTGTCTAATAATAAAATACTGCGTTTCTTCTTTTTGGTATTAAACAGGTTTCTTAACAGTTTCATTGTGTTATCAGCTTCATTATGTTATCAGAAAGCTTGTAGGGAGTTATCTGAAATGCAAGAGTGTTCCCTGTATAATAAATCCTTTCAAAGGTCAAGACGAAGCAAATTAGCTAAAGGAAGCTATTAATTATGTACGGATCAATTTTTGGTAATGCAGTGTGAAGTCAAGAATACAATGATAAAACTTTTTCTGGTTTTGTTTTTCATAGTGATCTTTTTTTATGGGCAGGGAAGCTTGTATGACAGGTTTTTTTTCAGAAAGTTTGTAATCTACTTACTTTGGGGAAAACGAAGCGTAAAATCTAATACAAGTGTTGATGAATTCAACCTCAAGAGCACGGGTACTTTTCATTTCAAGTGGGAAACTGATCTTTCCCATCTGCTCCACAGTTCAATAATGTTTCAGTTTGTGGGAAGGGTTCTCAGGGAGGTTGGTGGCTGGAGTGTGGAGTGCTAGGCTGGGCTTTCTGTGGACCTGCTGGGTCTGATCTGGTACAGCTGCAACAAATGCAGGGACTCCACCCTACAGCTGACAAAATCCTGTGGAATACTACATCCCATCTGAGTCAAATGTTCAATACCAACCTTTGGATTACATCTGTTGGTGATGACTGACCTGCCTTCAGACCAGTAACTAAAGGAAAATAAGTGGTTTTTCTCAGTCCTTTAGTGAGGTGCTTCCATAATTTGATATATTTTTTCCTTTTTCCTTGGTGTGTTTGCCAACCACTTCACGTCTCAATGCACGCAGTACTGGGGTTTGCTAGACAAGCAGGAATTCTGTATTGACTTGCAAAGTTGTAGATATAATGCTGCTTTCCAGAATTCAAGCTTGGGGATATTTACCATTGTGCTTGAAGTCATAAGTTACTTATCTCCAGGGGACAGAAAATAACAACATTTTCTTCTGAGTCATTACACTTAATAATTGAAGATCTACATGCTTAGTAAAACTTCTTTCCCTGGAAGCAAAAGCAATTCCTGCAAGTAATATATAAGGCTAAATAGGCAATGTGTCTCATTCCACTTACTCTAATGGTCCTCTGACTGAATTTTCTTAGATTTTGCCATATGTTGAGTGGATTATGAATGTGGTTAAAACCTGTGGAAAAAAAAAGCCGAGCAAAACCAGCAAGTCAATTTAAAAAGAACTTTAAAAAAAAATCATTGGTGGGAAATGGGTTTTTTCACACAAAATCTTTTTTAAAATGTACACTATACAATTTTGAATATCAAGTCAGAAAAAAGGAGAAATTCCATCTCACAGTTTAGAGGTTGGCTACACTTGGGGGGTGTCTTTAGTTGGCTGTGTTTATTTATATGAAGAGGGAAGAAAAATATCTTTAGTTTTGACTACAGTTCCTCATGAACCTTACCAAAACACAAAATTGTCCAATTGTCCTATATCATCCCATGTAAGATTAGGGCTGATTTTTTTTTTTTTTTTTTTTTT
>VZRO01006634.1:248423-331530 GCA_013397915.1 Daphoenositta chrysoptera
CCTGCAAGAGTTGCTATAAAGACTTAAAAAATACAAGAACAGAGGAGAGTGCTTTATAGACTTTATAGAGTATGAAGCTTCCTATCCATTTTTTTTCAAGGCAGAGTCCTCAAGTGAAACAAACTCAAGCCAAAACCAGCATTCAGTAAGATTTCAATTCAAAATTCAGTTTTTAAATATCTAATCTCACATTAGGCAATAATTCTAAAAGAGAAACTAATGAACTGGAGCATTGGGGTTGGGGGAAGAACTATATAATGCCCAGCATAATTGTCAGTCCAGATATGTGTGAATGCACCTGTGTGCTATGGAAACAATGTCCAGGAAAGCAAAAATATTTTCCTTAGGAAAAAAAAAAATTACAGCCACAAAAAACTGTGGCTGCCTATACAGAGTTCCTGACCATATTCTTGTGTAGGAATTGTTATTAAACCTTTACAAACTTTGTTTTGTGCCTGTCATAAGAATGAGCAGAAATGTACATTTGTGAGCAAACCCTCTGCTCTTTATATGGTTTTAACTGTGCTCTGTAGGTGTTATATTTCTATCTTCATAAAAACTGTATTTTCAGACTCTGAATTACACCCTTCTTTCTCCCTGAGTCATCGATTCAGACCATATCCATTCTGGTCTTGCCTTGGGCTGTGCAAATCAGGGTCTGGACAGTCTTGAACAGACTTGAGACCTCAGAAGGGAGATGGAATAGGAGCAGGCTGCTTTTCTGGAAGTGTCACTCCTTTAACACCAAGATATCCCCAAGCACACAGCAGTGAAAAAGTGCAGTTATTCAAAGTACACCTCTCTGAACCTGGCTGGCTCACAGCCACAGGACCTGATTTTATTTTCAATGCCACTCCAAGCTGAGTAAGATGCACCAAGATGCAGAATGATAATGTTTAGGACTGGATTACAAATCTTGTGCTAAACTCTGTTTTGCCTTATCTGAGTGCTGTCATCACCCACGTTCCTGTACCTTCATATGGATGATGCAGAAATGGCAATGCTTTCTCTCCTCAGCCACCCCTGTAAGTTTGTTTGGGGAAATGTGCAATCCAAGCCCAAGTCACTGGTCAGTCCCAGGATCAGCTGAGGCCAGTCCTGAGCACAGGCTGGCAGAGCTGACTGTGTGTGCCTGGGCACACTGGGATGTGTGAGGGCTGCCTTGGCAGCAGGTATCAGCTTGGCTCCCCTTGGCAGATAAATAAAGTGAGAGGATCTCCCAGCCCAGCGTGAGCAGGCACCATTAACAAGGTCAGTGCTGCTCTGGGCAGAGGTTTCCTGCACAGTCTGCCAGCTCCTTCCCAAAGCAAAGGAATGTGATCTCTTTGCCCAGCTGGCCTGAATCCTTTCTGCTGTGCCATGAATCAGCACAGCAAGAGATCCCCTTATGCAGAAGAAACTCTGCTCTAGAAGTTTTTGGAACCCACACAGTGAGTGGGTGACTGTCCCTCTGCTGTATGCATTGTTTTTCCTATGACAGGGAGGTTTGTCATGGGATGAAGTACAGAACTGGACCCAGCCAGGCAGCTGATGTGACAGCAGTCCACCCCTGGGGAAGGGGGATCCCTGGCACTGATGCCTTGCAGCATGTCAGTATGCAAGAGCATGGGATGGAGATGAGAAAACATCATGGGAACAGAAAAAGCAGCACAGCTTTATCTGGGAGAGAAAAATAAATATTTTCTGAGATGAAGAAAAAAAAGGAAGGAAACCAGCCTTCAGGGTGTTTTTCTATTGATAGAAGCACGCACAAAAACACTCCAAATCTGGATTTAGGGTGAAAAGTCCACTTTACTATAGACCCGCAGTAAATCCCTGATCATTTAATGCTCAGAAGTAGCCCCATCTCCATCTTGATTTTGATCCATTCCTTTCTCTTCCCTGTGTCCTGCAAACAACTCTGCAACAAGCCAGCAGCCAAATACTTTCTCACGTAAAGTGTGTGGGTTTGAGGCCAGCACTGACCAGAGTCAGTTGAGAAACTCCCTTCCACTTCCATGGTCATTGGATCGGATATTGACAGAGTGGCATTTAAAAAACAACAAAGGAATTAAGAGTCTCTAAGCTAATTAGACATGCTGGCACATGTGCTGTTTCCTCCATCTGCCATCCCTCAGACAGCTATGTGGCTAGGAACAATATTTCTTGACATTCTCATGGCAGATACCATATGGTTTCAGAAAAATTCTCTGGCCATGACTCCACTGGGCTGTGAGTTTAAACTTGCTCTAATGTTGTTGTTAATCTGACTTCACATTAACCAGTTTGTCTTACCTGTGATTGTGGTTTCTTTCCAAATTCAGCAGTGGGAGGATTTTCATTAGCTTGGGTATTTCAGAGTAGCCAGCTGAAAAGCTGTGAGTCCAATGTCTGAACGAATTCTCTGGGGAGGGGGAAAAAGTGGAGAATATGATGGCAACGTAAATCATGTAACTCTAGGAAAAAGCCCAAGCTACTTCGGATTTTTACCTTCCTTTCCCCTTTTTTAATCTCTAGTCCAGTAAGAAAACACTGGATTTGTTTACTTGGTTTTAATTTGCATTATTAGAATTACCTGTATCATAGGATAGTTCGTAGTAATTGTTTGAAGATGCCCCTTTGAAAAATAAGAATAGCAGCGTCTGAACATGGAAATTCATTAATTTGGTCAGGGGGTTGCATTTAAGACCTTTCTCACTAATCCTTTTCTGTAAGTAAGGTTTGTAACAAACATAAATGCAGGCAACAAACAAAAACTTTTAATATTACAGATTCAAAACTCTTAGCTAAATCACACTGTGATTAGGTTAATTCATCAGTGCTAAAGAAACAAACTCAGATAGTAGTCTGATTAAATGGGATTCTTGCAGTGATTAAAAGCTTTTTTAATTCTTTTTTTGGGTCTGATAAAAAAAAAAAAAAAACAACCTAAGTCAAATATCTTCTTGGAAGAAATCCAACTTAAGTGCAAGATAACTCAAGGGAGGCTTCTTCTTATGGCTCTGCATGAGCCACCTGCAATTACTACAAATTATCTGACTTGTTCCAAGCTGTGCATCTTTGCTGAGACACTTCATCTGTCAAGTCTGTTTCCATATTGAGCTTTGTCTGAGAGTGAGTGATGTTGGGCTCAAGGCTGTCTTTCTAGAAAAACCTAGAAATACATTGACCTTGATTTTTCAGTACAACTCGGGCAGCCCAGGCAGTCTCTCACTGCTTGGTTGTTTTTTGGTCAGTGATTAGCCAGAATGCAGTTCTATAAAATCATTTATCTTCCGGTGTGTTATTTCAGGTAATAACAAGGCTATGGGCATCTTTAAGGATATCTGCAGCTTCCTAGAAATGCAACTGCAGCCCTGCCATGGAGTGTGGTACTTAAGGAGTTTCATTAGGGTTTTGGGCTGGTTGTTTCTGCAGAGAGCTGGGATGCTGATGGAGGTGTAAAAACCTGCTGGAGGAAGGCCTGATGCTTGGGATGGGCAGGGGAGGCTCTCAGTTGTTTTTCCTGCCACAAAGAGGCCAAAAGGAGGGGATGCAGGGGTGGGGAATGAGAGATTTTGTGTGAGCTTGTGAAGGCGTGTGGTGAGAGAAGAGAGGCACAGGCAGGCACCTCAAGGCATGGAAGAGACACTTTGGTTCTGTGCCCTCAGGATGAGACCTTGTTCTCTCAGCATTGCTGTGTCCATCCATCCATGTGTGACAGATGAGGGCTGTTCCAGAGGGAAGAGACTTTAGCAGCTCCCTGGTACTGGCATTTGGCAGCAGCAATGTGAGCCTGCTGCTGGCAGCTCCCTCTGGGGGAGCTGCTGATGGAGACAGCTCTGGCAATGGCCACTGCCACCTTCCCAGGCTTCAGACACCTTCTGCTCAAGCTTTAGCAGCACTGGGAGCTCAAAAGGAAAACAAAACAGAACTTCCTTTTATTCTGCTGAATTGCCCAGGCAAGGAAGTTGTCCAGGGGCTTGACCTCTCTTGAATATCATTTAAAGATCTTTTGCTGTCAATGGAAAGGGAGACTTTTTCATTGGGACCTTTCAATCCCTCATGATGGGGTTTATGTCCCATACACCAATTAAGAGTCCTAAATGACTGCTGCTCTCTGTGGAGGTGTTGCAGATGCTGGCTGCAGCTGTTGTGGAGGACCATTTCCCAGAGGGGAGGAAATGTCAGTCCTTTTTTCGTGTGCAGGGAGCAGAATGCAAGCAAGTGCACATGCTGGTCCAGCCCATGCTGTAAGTTTGATCCAGGCACGGACTGAGTTTTATTTTAATGGGTTACGTTAGCTTGAAGGAATTAGTAAAAGAGGCAAACTGACATGGTGATGACTCCAGTCCCATCACCAGCTTTCCTTGGGGTCCTGCATTGCCTCTTATGACAAACAGCTTCCATAAAGTGAATTGTACCATCAGGAAAAGTTGCCTGGGTCTGGCCCCATGAAAATAAGAAAGGTTATGATGGGGTGGATCTTGGGTCAAGTCTTAATCATGCACTTCTTGACACACAAGCCTGAGCACTGCTTGCTCCAAAGGGTACAACACCCTGATTTTGTCTCTGCCTCAGCTCTGAATCTCTTTTCTTTTTATTTTCTTCCTTCCTCCATGCTCTGCCCCCACTCCCCCATTTTATGAGCAGGACTTTCTAGACAGTAATGTGTTTGGGCTGCTGCCTCTCGAAGAGAGGTAAACAGAAGGAAGAAATTGCCCTTAGGCCAGCCGGCAGAGCTTTTTCTCTCTAAGTCAGAGGGCTTTGGAAGACTTTTCCTACTGAGATGATAGGCTTTTAAATGGAAACCAAGGGTCATTTATGGATAGACTTCTCTAGCAATTGCACAGGGAGAAGGAACTGTCATGTAGAGAGCCTCATGCACTTCACTGTCAGTTTATTGGCTGAAATTTGCTCAGTGGAAAGATTTCCACCCTCTCTGCATCATTCAAAAATGGAAAAATAGCAGACAAGAAGACAAAATTAAGTGCTTCCTCCTGAGTCATGGATGCTTGCAGGGCTTAATAGATGCAGAGCCTTTTCCCTTAAAAACTATGCATTTCTTATAATCGGGGATTAAAACCTTTTGGTTTTGTTTTATGTGTCAGTAAATTGAGTTTTCTGAAATTCTGTCTCTGAACACTGAAAGAGTCATGTAACATTTATTTCCTGTGACTGGTAATTCACATCTTGGAGGTTAGATAATGAATCATAGCAAACCCTCTTAAGGAGAGTTTTCTGTTGCTTTAGGGTTTTTGGTTTGTGTTTTTTGGTAGCTTGTTTTGGTTTTTTTACTCAGTAGAACTACAAGTGCTTGTCGAAAACACACAATATATTTTCTAGTTGTAAAGTGGACAACCACAGGCAAAAATACAGGATAATAATTTGTCCAAAAGGAGTGTAATGAAGAATAGCAAGGCATAGAAATGCAGTCCAGAGGACTGCTAGCCTGAGCAGCAAATATAAATTTTATCTCTTTGTGAATAGCCAATAACTTTTCCCACCTTGCTTGCTTAGCTTCCAGTAAAGGCAGAGTGGCCAAGGTCTGCTGCAGAAGGATAGATTTAGGCAAGGGACAAAAGAAGCCAGGGGACTGCCAGAAAGGGTTGCTTTTAAGCAGCTTTTCCTGTGGAGAATCTGTGAATATAACTCCAGAAATCAAGCACCTGTTTATGGACCCTAATGAAATCCTTAATATTATTGTTGCAGCTTGTAATCGCTTTCTTCTATAAAGAGGGAAAAAAACCCTAAATTCTCTCTTATGCAGTCCTTCACCTGAACCACAGATAACATCATAAATCAAAGGTCAGAAACAACCTGCAGAACACAGTTTGGATGTCTAAAAAACAAGGGCCATCAATTTTTGCCCTGTTTCTCTTTTATTGAGACAAAGAGATTTAATTTGGCAAAAGCTTGTCATCTTAAAAGATAGGTAGTCCTCAGAGGAGGATTTCAGAGAAAAACAATCCAGACACAGCAGGTTTTCTTTATCATTGTGTTAATCTGATTTCTACAATGTATGTTTCAAATTCCATATTAAGTTTATATTTCAAATTCAAGTATTTCTGATAACTCCTGCATTTCAATTTCTACATCCAGAACACTATTGTTTCAGCTATTGAGCCAATGTAACTTTTCAGGTTGCATTTCTGTATGTCTAAAGACACCTGAACTTCTTTTGTTTGGCAGTCTTGCAATTAATTCCATTTAAGCTCACTGGAAGAGATGCTGAGATTTTTCTCTTCCAAGTATAATTTTTATATCTGGTTACATCCAGAATCAAAAAAAAAAAAAAAGGCCCTGCCAATTTTGATGATACTATTAATGTTAAATGACTGCTTATCTTTCTGTCAATCTCTGCATGAAATGATCAGAGATTGTGCTAAAATTTTTCTTAAAAGCTCCCCTATGGTTATAGAAAAGATTAATTTTTTCTATCTACCCATTTAAAGGTATTATTTTCTTAATTTCTTTTATTGGTTTTCCTTCTATTATCAGAAAAAACCAAAAAAAGTCACCAAGTTTTGCCTTTGGCTTCCAGGGGACAAGATGTTTGCTCTGTACTTCAGGAATAGAAATAACAAACAGAACAGAACACAAAACAAGGCAGATGTAAATGGTCCTGGCTGGAATTGTCAGGAGAACCATGTAATCTATATCTCCCTTAATCATGGCTTTATATTAATTTGAGTTCAGTGATATAAGGCTTTGCTGCACGATGCCTGTTTGGATGTTATGTTTTAAAATATGGCTCTGATCTCATTCCTGTATTTGTCAGATTGTATATTGGTCTACAGCACAGATCACCCCTAATTGACACATATTACATTGTGAACTTAATATTTATAGAGCAATGCAGAGAGTATTGCTGCTGCTGTCTTGGCTGTATTTGCTCTATTTGAGCCAAATCTTTTTTAAAAATACTGGAAAGCTAATATCACACTTTCTCTGGAGGCCCTCTCAGATATGACCTATGAAATGAAAAATGCTTGTGCAGCCTCAAGGAGAAGTTAAAAATACTTTTAGCCAATTATGTGTTATAAGGGGAGACTGATCAGGATGCACAAGGGTCTGGTACACTGTCCATTCAATCTGGGTTTTTTTCTGGGAATTTATTAGTACTTATGCTATTTGGCAACATCCGAAACAACACTGAAACATCAATCAGTAGAAACAACCTTGAAGGCCTGATCTACTGAAGCTGATGTATTTTGATGCTCTTGTTGTAACTGATGCTAGCTTTAGATCAGACACTCAATCATTCTTCATCAATCCTCTCTTTCCAGGATTTTGATAGAAATTTGATAATTTTTATTGATTGCTCTTTCATGGAGGGAAATAGGAGATTCGTACGTGTGTCCTCTGTGTCCTGGGCTGTCTCAGTCTCTAACTCTGTATGGTCAACCTGCCAAGAACTCAGAGATTAGTTTTCTGACTGTTCAGCACAGTTACTCCGTAGCAGTTTCTTAAATTTTACCTTATTTTATCCCATTTTCTCATGAAAAGGACTTCTGTCTGTCCTGTAGGCAATGTACTCTTACTCTGTGTTCTTCCAGTCTAACACTTATTCTTAATAGCTTTCTGAAAATCAAATTGTTGTGAACATTTTAAAGCAATGATTAAATAGTTCCAAATCTAAATCAGTGCTTTAGATAGACAGGGTTGTTATCTGTAATTTCAGCAGTCGTGTCCCAGCCCCAATTAAACAGGAATGTAAATAAGAAAAACTGTTATGTGAAGAGCTGTGATAGAAGTCAGGAAATGCAAGAACCAGCAATTGCTGTCAAGCCAGGCACAGGTTCCTTTCAGTATGGGTGTAAATATGTGTATATATCTCTTTCTATATATTTGGCAAAACTTTTTTTTTTCACTACAGATAGAGAAGTTTTTCCTGAAAAGGAAGAGCAGTTCCTGTCTGTCTCCAGCAGAAGCTGACTATGTTGGCACACTTAGAGGAGCCTTGGCAAAGTGCAGAGGGCAGTTGGAGTTGAGAGCCAAGTTAGGAGTGTTTAACTCCATGAGCTCACAGCTGTCAAATGGTGATAAAAACACTGCTTAGTGCTGAGAGTTGTTCAGCTCAGCAGGAAGCTGCGAGGTGTCAGAGTTGGGATTGTGAGGATTGAAGGGCAATTTTTCTTAAGCTTGAAAGTGTTGATAAAAATGTCAGCGTCAAGAGAAGTTTGCATGTGTGTATCTCTACCTATGTTGTTTTAGTTGTGTGTGTGCCACTTCAGAGCCCAGGAGAGGTGCTGATTTGGCAGCCAGAGTGCCAGAACACACTGATAACTGCTGGACATGCCCTGAGCTGGCAGCTACAGGACGAGTTTCAATGTTCCTGGAAGGGCTATTCTCCAGCCCAGTCTCTCTGCCCAACAGGAGCCAGATTTTCACAGGCTTTGCTCCCTTTCAGCCACTCAAGAGCTTTGCATACAATGTGCCAAAAGCTTCTGAGAACCTGGCTACTGACTGGCAAACTGAAACCTGCCCATGAGATCTGTGAGTCTTGCTACTGGATATCTTACTGACATGGACAATTTTGTCTCAGTAGTGGTTTCACTGGTGTGAGCATTTGGTCACTAAAAGCAAAACTGGGAGATATGTTTAATTAAAGTTACAGTGCAGGCAAAGTAGTCTCCTGAGTGTGGTTGTGTTAAGGCATAAATGACTGAAAACTGGATCTCAACAGCTCTTGTCAGAAGAATATCAATTTCAGTTTCCTTTTCATTATCCAGTTTCAACTGCAGAGCACAAAGCTGCTGCTCTTTCATAGGATAGTGTGCACTGGATCAATTGTCATAAACAATATTAATTCCAGCATATGCTTCCCCTAACCCCAAATGATTTCTAGGCTCTATTTCCATATGTTGTTAGTAGAAAAGGACTAAACCAGTAAAAAACAGATACATCATGGAAAAAATTTCTGGAATTTTTGCCTCTTGTAGATTGTGTCAGTAACTGGTAGAGTGTCCATAAAAATTGTATGTAGGAGAAAGGAAGACTTTTAACAGAACTATGAAGGGGGTTAAAATCTGATAAATGCGTGGTTTTCCCCTTAGTGGGTGTGAAAAGCAAAGCTTATTGCATCAATGCAGATTCATTCTCTGGAGTCAGTGGAACATTTTCTTTCATGAGACCGGTTTTGGGTTTGTATTTTTTTTTTTTTACAAACCCTAATCACAGACTGAAAACTCTACCTCCTAAGAAAATACCAATAGTTTTATTTAAACAACTTGAAAAATTTGAGTCTGATCCTGAAGAATGACAGATTCCCAAAGTTGCACAGAGGAGACTGGAAGGGCTGACACTAAACCTGAAGAATCCAACTTCCCTCAGTGCTTATGAGCATTCAACAGAAATCCCTGCTATCAGCAATATATTTGGATTTAAAAGATTAATTCTTACTGGGTTTTATGTGACTTCCTAGCCTGCATTTCTTATGGGACAGACAACCTTGTTATCTTGATGATACAATCACTGCCAAGGTTGTGGCATTACAGTGAGCAGTGGATGTGAAGTATATGAAGAAGGGTTAGATTTGAGACAAATCCAGACAGATTGCAATCTAATCCATTTTGCAGAATAGGATCTCATGACAGTAAAAATTGGAAGAAAATTAAACGTAAGTGACTGAGCTTGTGTATTATAAATAAGTTCTTCCTTTAAAAAAAAAAACCAAAGTAGTTAATAATATAATTACTTTCATATATAGTCCATGAAAACACAAATTTTACAAATGATACAATTAAAATATTTGTAAAGAGAATCACAAATATCAACAAACATAAATATTCTTGGGCTAGTTTCTTAGTTAGAGGGCTGCAGGTTTTTGAAACCCCACACTTTTGTGATGCTCTGCTGAGAGTTCCTCAGGGTGGTGGAAAGAACTGCATTGTCCTGACAGAAGTCTTCTGTGGCATGGGGGCTGGACCAGGAAAGTTACAGGAAAACTTGCTTTGGTACAGAAATGTGCAAAGCAAGCCTCTTGCAGAACATGGAGCTGGATTTTGCTGGCCATGTTCTGTTTAATAGAATCCTTCCCAAACACAATGTACTTGTGCCTGGTAATGGTTAGTCCAGAGATTTATTGGTTGCCACTTTCCTATTTGGAGAGAAGTGACTTTGATTTATTATTTGATAAATCTGGCAGCTACTTGTGGATACTAAAGGAGCTTTTCAGAGGTGGAGGTATTTCAAAGATATTTACATTTCTCCTCTATAATTAAATGTCACTAGTTTAAGCAGGAGAAACAAATGTTATTTTTAGGGTGGCTTAGGTGACTCTTAATATCTTCCAAATGACTCATGGGAAATCACAGTGTGCTGGGGGCAAGGGCAGCCACTCCTCCTGCAGTCATTCCAGCTGGTTCACCCTTACATCCACCCGTGCCACACTGTCTGCCCAGGCTTCTGGCACTCAGAATTAAGCACAGATTTTCCATGGGAAGGTTGTCCCAGCAGAAAGTTTGCTGTCAAGACTAACAGCACCTGCTGACCTTGCAGGAGCTCTAGGCAGGGAATTGCATTAAGATAGCCAGATATGCCAAGGAGAGGGAATTTTTGTATCTTGAAGTTCAGCCCAAGCTGCTGCTTGCAATGCCCGTTCCCTCTCATCCTAAATCTTATTGCTGTCTCCAGTAGCATCAGCAGTCCAAAAATAGCTCAGCTATGGCTTCCCAAGCTGTAGCCATGCCAGCATAGCTTTTCCCCATCCTTTTACCTTTATTTCTGAGACCCAGGGCAATACAAGGAGCCCACAGGAGTTTGCATGGAAACCCAGCTCATAATTCCTCTCATTCTAAATGAAACAAACAATAAAGAGGAGAGAGAAATCACATGTTGACATACACAGCTTACAAATTTAATTCTTGGAGTCACTGAGGAAACATGTTCCAAGAGTTTCATGGAATTACAACCATGATGCAAAAACTTCTGAACAACACAATTTAGTTCTTCTAAGGATGCTGGTGTAAGAATGATTCAAGCCATGGTTCAGGCTGAAACTTCAGCTATGAAAATAAAACCCAATCATAGTGACAGATATTTTAGGAAGTACTTGGGCTTGGTTTTTCAGCATTTTCATATTGCATTTGTTCAGAAAAGCCCCCAGGAAATACTTCCAGTATTACAGGAGGGGGAATATATATTTAATATTAATTTAATCAGTTGCTGTAAGACTGCATGGATGAACAGCAAATGTTGACTTTGTTCTGAATGAAACCAATGGGCATAAATTTGTCAGCAGTCACATGAAAGTCCATCTCTGTCGACCTTGGAGACAAAAAGCATAGGGGCAGAAAAGTGTTATCTGTCATTTAAATACTTTTTTTTTTGCCTCTGATGACAGCTGTGACTCTTAATTAATGAATAAAATATTCCTTAGAAATTTCTAAAAAGTCTTGGCTCGGTGGTATCGTGTTTGTGGAATTTGCAACATGTTTATGGAATTGTCCCATAAATATTGGCAGCTCAGGAGGTTCTTACAACCCTGAGAAGTCCTATTAACTTAACTGTGGTGTGAATTAATGCCTAGAAATTATGATTGCTGAGACCTTATTATTATTGTTGTTACTTTTATAATTAATAGAATGTCACAGAGCTATGAACAATTTCTCAGCCTTGCTTATTCACTTTATGCCACTCTAATTGTTTTCTGAAAGAAGTCTTCTCTGCACAACTGAGAAATAGAGAAGAAATGTTGATTATCTCCTATACATTTAATGATAGTATTTTATAGTAGCAATCTTGAAGACATCTTTTAAGTAAAGTGATTTTTTTTGTTGTTGTTATAGAAGGGTGCAAATTCCATCCTCTCAAAGATGAGTATTGATCTGGCCCATAAATGTGCTGCATGCCCAAACCACAAAGGCAATACTCAGAAATTAACATCTTCCCATGGAGGGAATTTGTGGATGTTTCTCAAAACTGCACTTCCATCTTGGAGATGGCCTCCAGAGCATATCAAATATACAGTATCAGCTTTTTTATGCCTTTTATGATGATTTCCAAGAGTAATTGGTGCTCATTAACATTAAACTCGCTATAAAAATGTACTTAGAGTGCATCATGGACTGGTAGGAGAGTTTGCTGTGTTTTTATTCTTTTATGGTCCCTACATGGCACAAAAAGATAGAGGAAGAGAAAATAATAAAAGGGTCAAGAGGCCTGGGAGTTGTTTTATTTCACAGGCTTGCAGAGCACATCCAAAGAGGAGCTATTGATGGCAGCAGTATAGAATTAAAAAGAAAAAAAGGAAAAACTTTTTATGACTCCTTACACTGTCTCAGGCAAGAAGCCATAAATCTGCAGCAAGGTCATAGCAGTAGATCACAAAGCAGGTCACTCCAGCACAGGCAGGATTGAATTCTGGTGTGGCCGAGGGCAGCTTTTGATACTGCTGCTTTTCTGTAGTGTGGAGTGAAGTACTCAGGGTATCAGTGGCACTCATGGTAGAACACACAACAGCAGCAACCCTCTACAGCTTGAAAGTAGAGTTTCTCCCTCTTTCTCCTTCCCTCCTTGTTTCCTTTCTTCTGGCTGGTTTATGATCATCCACTACTGACAGGAAAAAAGGGAAGAAAGGCATAGGTCTGGCTAGGATGAATCTCTTTCACTTTGCTTATTTCTATTTGCTCTTTCTTCCTTACTTACCTTATATATTTTGTTCTTTCTGTCTTTCTTTTCCTCCCTTCCTTCTTTTTTTTCAAAACAAAGGATAAAATCACAATCGTTGCAACTGCACTCAGCAGAACTGGACTTAACATCCACGTAACATCCCACCATTTCTCAGTTGAACTTCATCTGGGTCCACCAGTTTGCCTATATGGTACCACCTGTGTGGCAGGACATCCCCCTGCCCCCCGGCTCTGTGTATCCCAATAGCTGGTGCATAAAGAGATAACTATGGGTGGAAAGGCCTATCAGCAGTTATCTCTGGCTCCAAAGGTGATGTACACCTAGCTAAGAATTAACATCTTAGTCTGGTGAGCTGATGGGGGAGAGATAAGAGATATTTCTGACTTCAGAGTCACCGTTTTACAACTATAAAATATACATGAGTTATCATTGAGGCAGAAGCCTCTTACATCCCGAAAATGTCGGAGACTTCTCCCCGAGGCTTGGACGCAGCTTCGAGGTTACTTCCCCAGGGATTGAGTGAAAGGATCTCGATGTGTGTGTGCCCCACCCACCTTCGGATGGTAAGATACATTGAATCCTAGGTTTGTACTATTTCTTCACTAGCTGTAACTAAAAGGTACCAGTATTGTGCACTGTATGTCAATCTACTAGTAGTATTTCTTTTGTTTATCCCTGTGTAGTAACAGTTTGTTTTAAGTCTTGTCTGTTAGTTTTCTTGTCTATTAATAAATAATTCATTTCATAATAGACTGAATCAGCCATTATTAAAGAACTTGTGGATAGAGTGGATTTTTGGGGTGCTGGTCACTTCAATACACCTCCTGCCTGCTGTCATAGGACTGGGCAAAGACAGGAGCTGAACTCAAATCAAAATCCGTTCGTGACAACCTGAGACCTCTGATCTAAGATATTTGAGGTCTCTTTATAGCCTGTGAACTACATAGTTTCCTAATTCTCACCAGAAAAAAATGCTAGCCCCCTTGTTTCCCTTATGCAGTAAGTTAACATGACCTGTGTTATTCTATCTCCTTCCTAATGCAGTTTTTATGGGGTACTACTATTATTTTGCTTTCATAATGTTAATTAATGTCATGTATTTTGACAAGAGTTCTAAGTCTACTTAACCTGTCTAGCTTGTTGTGTGCAACTAATTATTGATTCAAGCCCTTTGCTAGACCTAGAGAAAATACTAAACAGTTAGTGAGGGGAGTGTGGCCTTTCTAAAAGCCATTTTCTTCAAAGGCCTTAAAGAAGTAAGATCTTCTTTACTCTTCTGCATTTCTCAGTCTGTAGCTGTCAAGGAGAAAAAAAAAAGTGTATTAAAAATACATACTCCCATTTTAGCACTGAAGAGAAATAGTGTTGTCATAAGGACAAAAAGAGGTAGAGCTCTGAACAGGCTAGCAGGCAACAGTCTGTGGGAGAGACATTAGGAGCACCCCACCTGTTTGCAACCATTACTCCCCCAAACTCCTCAGGGAATGTCATGCAGAGTCACAAAGGAGAGCTGTCCTGCCTTACTGACTTCACCTTGGTCCTCCACCAGTGAGAAGCATGAAGTTCATACTGATCTCTCTAGGCTGGGTTGTTATGTTTAGGACTTTGTCTGTATCTTTGTCTATATCTATCACTCCCTGGTGAGGTTTATTTAAACAAATTCCTCTATTTCCCTGGTGAGGGACATCTTCCCTAAGGATACTATCTGTAAAAAAAGACAAAATACATCTACCAAATTACGTTGGTACCATCCTGAGCCCATGCAAGTATCATCCCCTGACGTGGCCATGTCTGAACTCTTTTCATACCAGTTACAAATCTCTAGATGTAGAACAGGTAGAGCTTCATACCATCTTTTCCATAATGTCCAATGCTCAGCAAATGATCTTTTAAACCTTGGCAGGCTGCAGAGAGCAGTGTGTGAGGGCAAAATATGCTTGATTTAAACCCTAGTGAAATCAGTTTATTTTAACTTGTTCTTATCCAAGCCACAATAGAAGTGTTCACCTAGTCAGTAAGACCCACTGGAAAATGCCTGGAAAATAATGAAACAACAAACAAATTTTAAAACCCATAAAAAAACAACAAACCAAAGCTAGCTGGTTATCTGCTAGCTGGCATTCCAGACCAAACATCGGTTAAGTCAGTCTCACATCTCTTCTCCCCTATGCTAGGTTACTCAGCCCAGCCTAAAACATCCTTAACATTGAGTGAAATTATGTTGTTCGACTTTGCAGTGAAAGCACTTGTGCAGTCAGCCACATCTGAGAAACTGATGAGGAAGTTGTCCCATAGTGCCTGCAAGTTGTTCAGGACATACCTGAGTCCCTGAGAATGTCTGTGCATCCATCTTTGTGCTCAGAGTTCAACAATGAAGGCATGAAGAGGGTTTTAACTCACATGTTTGACTTTGTGGTGGAGGGATCAGGACCCTCATGCTGCAGATCCAAGTGTGAGGGGGGTTTGAGGCTGTTGCTTCTCTGCTGCAATGTGTGGGAACCCATAATGCAGAGAATATTTCCCTGCCTGTTTTGAAGGGTTCCACCCGCCGGACAACACTGTTTTTGACCTTTATCCATGGAGAAAACTGCCAACTCTTTGGGAAGAACTAGAATCTACTCTAGTGTGAACTAAATGATAGAATGTTACGTAAGGTTATCACAGGGTGAAAAATCTAAAGGTGTTGGGTTTATTAATGTAGTAAATAGATAAAAAGCAAAAACTCCAAAATGGAGGATTGTTGTTGTTTCTAGACCTTCCTCTTCTGGTATGCCATATTCTGCAGTAGAAGATGTCTAAAATTATTGGGTGAAAAATTCCGCAGTACCTGTGTATGTGACGAGCATTTATCTAACATTGGTAGAAAAGTGAAAATATCTTTCGTTTTAAGCTTTAATTGGATGATTTACCTTTAAGAAGACCGTGTTATCTTGATAAGCAAGCATTCTGCAGGCATCTGCAAGCATTCTCAGCATTCTATGGGCATTCTGCTGCATTCTCTGTTGTGTGCTGTGTCTGGGTCATGCTAGTGACTTTACTTCTCTGATAAGACTTAATAAACTATCTTAAAGCAGAGAGTGCTGAAAATTTCTTTAGAATCACTCCCTCATCAGGGGAAAACCTGGCTTAAGACACAGCTAAGTCGGGGCAGGGGTCCACAAATGTTTTATTTGCCTCAAGAGCAAACACAGATTTCACGCATGCTGATGTCTCAGCTGAGACTGTACATTTGGCTGGATGGCAGGGATGTGATGCAAGAGCAGAGTCCAGCTGGAGTGCCTTGGCAGCTGGCACAGCACTATGGAAATGGTCCCCACCCCAGGAGAGTGGAACAGAGGGAGACTGGACTATGCCAGGAGGCACTGCTTGCTGGCTGGGAAGGCACTCAGACACCAGAGAGCTGAAGGGTAAGATGAGAGAATCTGCATGAAAGAGACTACAATCTGAGAGAAAAATGAGACTCTCACAGTAAATTGTTATCCCTGGGTATCTGAGTTAACACACCATTGAAACAAATGATAAAGTTCACTCGAGAGTTCTTGTCCAGCCCTTTGCAGACACATAAAATACATTACAACTTTTATCTTCAGCTCACACTGAGAGGCTTGTCTCCACCATGATTACCCTCTAGGCAGTATCTTTTTTTTTATAAGGAAAGAGAGTAAAAAATGGAGTCTCAAAAAAGAGTTGTATCAGCACTGCCCACACGGTATGTTCCTCACCAGCCCTGCCTTGCTTAAATGTGTCAGTGGCCAGCAGCAAGCAGCATTTGTCCTGATAGATGAGAAATCAGGTAAATGCCTGCACTAGATGTCAGAGTACAATTCTTCACGACTGCCTAGAACTTCAATAAAAATCTTCACATCCATCCCCAGAGATACAGAGCAATGCAATCATGAATGATTGATATTCAGCCTGCTACAATACTCTGGCTCAGTATCAGCCTTTGAAGTAGGTTAAATAAAATAACCACATTTCAGGAGCAGTCAGGTCAGGGAATTTTTCTGCTTGTTGTGGTGTTATCTTTGGTTTTTGATAAAGCAGGTGGGCCACATGGTGAAAGCCAGCGCATGTCAGGCATACACCTGTATTTGTGCTTCAAATCTCAATTTGCCTTGTTGATAATGGAGTATAATAAATTAAAGTTCTTAAGAAATGGATCCATTTGATCATAAACACATACATGCATACTTAGATAACATGGTGTCATCAACGCCCTCTCCACCTTCCTGTGCTGTTGGCTATGTCAAAAGGCAAAATAAAAGATGATTTTGTGGTGATTGTTGAGTTGTTGTGGTGGAAGGGTTGTTTGATTATCTATTTATTTATATAAATGACCTGGTCTTTTTTGCTGAGAAAGCCAGAGGTGGTGTAAGTTACATTTACTGTGGCAGAAACTCCTCCAAGGAGGATGAGGAGGGACTGACCTATGCATGGTCAAGTCCCTTGCACACCACCTTCAAATGCAAGGCAGCACAAGACCCAGTTACTGGGGTTCAGAAAGATGCATCCAGGGTAAAACAGGCAAAGATAGCTGTTTCTGAAAATAGGAAAACAGAGCCTCTGTCTTGCAGATCTGCAAAAATTTGGCTTGTTTGGTTGAGTAAATGGAGATGGGGGAGAGTTAAGTGGTTGCTGCCAGTAAGTGCATTAGAAATTCGAAGAGAATACCAAGCAAATGAGGTAGCAAAGCTAAGAAAAATTACAGTGCGAGATGAGTGTGTGGGAAGTGGTGAGTGGGAGGGAATAAGCTATCCATGGATGTGTGTTGGAAGTTAGAAAACTATTTTGTTGGCCAAAGATGTGCTTTTCTGGAGAAACCTTCCAACTAGGTCAAACAACTGTACTTCATTGATGAATTTTGGACCGAGATCCTATGGAAAGGTTTATTGGCATTAGAAGGAGTCTGGATTCTTAACAATTCCAAGTAGATGAAAAAAATTAAATCATAAATTATCATCAGTCTGGATATTAAGCTCCTTTAATGAACCAAACATTATGCTACAGTTTTTTCAGAATTTTTGATCCAAACCCACCATGTTTTGACCTTTTTACAAAGGTACTGTGTAAAGTGCACATAAACTTGGGTGTTGACACATCTGTTTGTTGCAGAGACACTGGGCTTGCATTAGACAAGTATGAAGGAAAGCAGTGGTATCTGCAGCTTTTTGGGTAGACTCCTAGGTGTGGTGGAAAGCTTGATTGCAGTCAGTGGTGTTTTGATTTTAGATGAGGTGGTGATTTGTGAAACTGGTTGAACAATAATTTTTTTCTTCTGAGATATATTCTACAATCATAATTTCTGTGGTAGTTTTGCATATTTCTTTGTCTTTTTCCCTCTAACTTTTCGTAAAAAACAAGAACAAAGCAGGTAACATTTGAAATTTAAAAAAACAAACAAAAAAAACCAAACAACCAAAAAAAACCAACCCACATTCTATTGAGCAGAGATCTTATGTATTTTTATGAAAATGTCTATGGTATTTAAAGTCAAGTCGCAATGAAAAGGCAGTTTCAAAGAACATTTTTTATCACTTCAAATCAAGTCGTATTTGGGAAAAACTTGTTGCCAGAGCTTGGCTGTCTGTATCCTGTGAGTGTTTATTATTTAATATATAGGGTCCAAGGGACCTCTGACCAATTCAAAACAAACAGATGCACTGTGCCTGTTCCAAAGGATAGGAAAAGAAAAAGTGAATGTATAGACTACACTCACACAAACAGCATCTGCTCCATTCATTTATCGTGGCACTTATAGTCATAAACTACTGCACCTGGACTTGCTTTTAAAAAACAACTGTGCTTATTCCTCTACTTGGATCAGTTGATTACAAAAGCTTCCTTGCTTTTTCCCTCACTTTTCCTGTTCATTTTTCTTTTTTTTTTCTGCCTGCCTCTGTCCAAATAATTTCTTCTTGAAGTTAACAGTCTAACACATTTCTTTAAGAGTCAGAAATGCCAGACAATGGATTGCCATGAGGGCACCTACGACAGGAGAGTATTCTGACAGCACCCTTCATTTGCAGGGTGCAAACCCTACTGTTTGGTACAGTGCTGTTTTAAGAATCATTTAAAATTCAGGCAATAATTGAATATGAAGCCATTCTGAAGTCCCCAAATGCATCGAAGAACAAGGTTCAGGGAAATCTGAGATAATACAAGGAAACAAAGATAAACAATTGGAAGGTCAGGGGAATCATCTTTCCTGTTCACTGCTTTACTAAGAAAATCTTTTTAAACCTCTTTTCAATGAATGAAACCACAGGGTCACTTGACTTGTGATTATAAGGATGATTTATGAAGAGTGTTGTGGTAGATGGGTCTTTGGTGTGAATCATTGAAGTCTTTTTAGGAAAAGAAATAGGTCACATAAAAGGACATTGCTGGAATTCTGGGGGCTTTTTTCTTTCTATAGAACCAGGAAGGGTCTCAGACATAGCTGGATCTTCATGATCTTGCAGGAAATTGGAAAATATGTTATCTATCAATTGGGTGTTTTAATTAATTCCTGTCTCTGCTTCAGCCATCACTGAGAATTCAATTGATAGCTAAAAGACAGAAATTCTTCAGCTGATTTTCAGGGGTGAACTTTATAAATTAATAATTTTTTTCCTCCCTAGTTGCTCTGTGACACTGGTGCATACCTACTTACACGAAGCAAACTTTGGGTGTCTATAAAAGGAACTCTAGAAGCTTGCATCTAGGAAAAACTTAATCTAATGTACTGGGGTAATGTTTTTGGAAACAGTGTCAAATATTATGGGATATTTACTTACGGAAAGAAAGCCAGTAAAGAGGTCAAATGGTACTTTGTCAGGGCAGTCAGACTGTTCCAGAAACGGGTGAGCAAGTATCCTGTATTATAAATGCATAACTGTGCTCTTTGGAAAGAAAAAATAAAAAATCAAAGAAAGGTTATTTAATCATACCTTCCATTTTTGATACAAGTCCTACACTATCTGGTTCTAATGCACAAATTCTTTATCATCAAATCCCTTGGGGTGATCAGGTTTTCTGTGGTGAATGTAAAGTAATAGTTTCAGGAGTAAATGAATATGAGGAAAGATTTTTTACTGGAACAGGCTGCTCAGAGAGGCTGTGGAGTCTCCTTCTCTGGAGATAAAAATCCCTCCTGGACGTGATCCTGTACAACCTGCCCTGGGTGAGCCTGCTTTTGTCATTGGGTTGGACTAGATCATCTCCAGAGGTTCAGACATTCTGTGATCCTATAATTGACTAAATTCTGACTTACCTTTCCGTTTTGCTTCCCAAATACAATAGAAGCTTGGCAAGAAACTGAAGGTTCTGTAATACATTTTTTATTCAGTTGATTTAAAGGAGTGAGAGCGATATCACGTCTCTTCATAGGTGGGTTAATATGCCATCAGTTTAGTAATGGCTGTGATACTGGAACACTCCCATCTATGAAAAATAGGCAGATGTGTGTTGTAAGTAAACTACAAAGGAGCTTGAAATGTACTGATGAAAGTGTTCTAGTTCAAACAGAAATAAATTCAGCCTTTTTACACTGTCCTATATGGAAAACAGACTGGATGATCACATCATACCAGGCTTCTTAATGAAATAATTTGCTATTTTACTCTACCTTATATAATTATGGATATATTGAATATTTCAAATTCATGTCAAAATTAGTACAATACCACCAGTAAGTGTCCTGGTCGATTTCTTTTCATTTTCATTTTTCACATGATAAATACATATTTATTTCAGGTAAGGTTTAAGGGAGAGTGTATGCATAAAAAGCAACAGCTTTCCCAACAGTAGTGTGGAATTTCACCATACCTGCACAAAGATCTCTCTCAGCCCTGCTGCCTGTACCTATTAATCATCTTTAGGAGGTGAAGTTATATTCCTATACTCATCGAGTCCTCTGCATCTTTATCACTACAACTTGGATGTAGAGAAAACCAGTTGTGGAAACAGTGTTTTATGTAGGGTTTTCCAGCTGTCCTTTGAGAGCTGGGCTGTTTGAAGCATTGATTGGTGTGAATCACAGCTACCAGATGTGATTTCATGGCACTGCTGGTCTGGTTTCATCCTGCAGCAGAGCCTTGGTGGCGGAAGGTTGAGTTCTCCCTGAGCTGCTCCCTGCTCTCCCACCTCCCAGCCACCTGCCACAGTTCTCTCTGCAGCTAATAGGACTTTTACTATTCTCCACATCTAGGCAGTTTACATAACCCTAGCCTGGCTTCCTGCTTTGGTCTGCCAAAGTCCTGATGAGTGCCAATCACCTACAGAAGTGATTTTGGATGTCAGCTGCTGATGGGTGAGGGGAGCTGTGAGAATCTTGCATGATTCTCGTTAGGGATTATTTGCACAGTGTGCAATCTAAGATAATCAGGATCAAAGCCCAGTCTTGCAGTAATTGCAACATGTGAGTAGGGCTTTTTTTCTCCCATGATAAAGTGTATGGCAGGAACTGGAGGAAAAACGGGGGAAAGAGGGGAAGAGATACAGATTTTTCCTCACGTCAAAGTGAGGATTATTTTTAGAATGCCTGTGTTTAAGACATTTGTCACATTTGCCTCAGCTATTTTTGAGAACCTCCCCATATTTCCAGGAATTTGCTTGACTCAGAATAGCTGAAAAACTGTGTTGGCAGCACAAAGGTTTTGATCCACTCCTCTCACTATGAGATTGTCCTCTCCCCATGAAACCCTGAACGAACGTGCTCTTGCTCATGGTGAATGACTAACAAGTGGAGTAAAAGAAGGATGATGCCTTTCCTCCTTTCACTTCCCTTTTATGAAATATTGGCTAAACAAATAACCAAAATTATCCATTTTTAAAATCTTTTTCTTATGAATATTCAGCGTGTGGGGTTTTAAACTGCTGACTTCCACAGAAAGGCTGAGATTGAGCAATGTGAACAGAGTTTAAGAAAATATACTGAGCTTCATTTGTTTTGTTTCATTAACCCTCGCTGATATTTCAGCTGGTAAAAGAGAGGAAATTGACATTCCTTTAAATGAAAAGAACAGATTTGTCTTCTCTATGGAGACTCTTTTGTTTGGATGTAGGAAGAAATAAGCATAATACGAATGTTCTTTTACTTCCAAGATGAAAGCTGATAGTCTGTGCCACTGTAGCAGAGACATGTAAGGTTAACAAAATAAATCATGCCATTATCCAACAAAATATTCTCTGAGTAAAACAACTGGTTTTGAACATTTGCCAAATGTCAGCAAAACCCAGAGACAACTTGAAACAGTGGCTTGAAACAGTATCATTTTAACGAGTCCAAATCAAAGAGCTCAGCCAGTTTGTTTCATGTATATATTTCCTGTCTTATGCCAGCAAATGCAGATTTCTGGGTTTTCCGATTAAAAAAGACAGTATTTACCTTATTTGTGATTTGCAGACAATATCCACAACATTAAAAATCAAGCGATGACTTTCTGCAGGATGGGGTTAGTGAGAGGAAATGTCTCTGATTTTAGCCACTGCCTTTGTCCTCACCATAAAGCTGCTGATTCTCCCACCCCAGTGCACAAGTTCTGCCAGCGAAATTGCTATCAGCAGAAGCGTGTAGCTATCAGCAGCAGCAAACTTATCTCACTGCTGCTGCAGTCAAGTACAAAATCCAGCTGATCACCTGTCTTTGTGTCATTTGTTCCCTTGCCAGTTCACTGCAGTGTATGGACATGGTCATAATTTGTACAAATCACATGTGAGCAAAGCATCCTGTAGATCACTTTGCAAAAGTGACGAGCTACCAGAATTAAGGCAGAAGACAAATCAGGCAGCAGTTCTGCCTGTGCTGGCAGATCCAGCTGGGCCAGACAAAGAAGGAGGGGGACAGAAAGAGGCAATGATCTGTCCCAGGACAAGGAGACACCTCTCTGGCCTCCATTCCTCTCCCACACCTGACCTCCACCAAAATCTTTATGGCTCCTCCCTGTATTTCTCAAGTCTCTGAAATGCCTAGAGCTTGCTTTGAGGGCTCATTTGAAAAATAATTATATAAGAACAAAGTGGACATTTATTCTTAAGTTACAGTGGACTTGTAATGCATCTTTGCCCTTGCCAAATGTTTCCTCCTGGGATTAATACTACTATTGATTGCATCAAAGCAATGAATTCTTTCTACTTCTTTTTAGGTAACACTTTAGAATGAATTTGATGTCTCTTTCTTGCATCAGTAACAGTCATTAAATACGACAGGACCTTTTACTTGCTGAATATTCTGCTTTCAGCTCGGTCATATTTTAGGACATCTGCCAGGAGCATTCACAGACTTAAAGTTAAGCAGGTGCTTAAGTGCTTTTCTTGGATGAGAACCAGTGATTAGACTTTCACAGGACTGATGCATTAGGATCCTAACACATTATTGGAAAGGAAGCCTTAATAGAACAATTGTTGTCTAGATAAGATGCCTGGCCATTCATAGTTATTTTTTCCATATTTTAAATGTGTGTCAAATATGCTTTGTTAGCTCTTTGTTTCCTCTGTCTCTGCCTCCCTCAACATCAGGGTAAGTGAAGAAATAAGAATTATGGGTCAAATCTGAAGATACTAGGTCTAGTCTAAACACCTCTGAATTTGATGGAAAATGTCCCTTGACTTCAAGGATGATTATATTGGGCTGTACTATATAAAATTTCTGTGATGGATCTGGGTAATTAACCTACTTCCACATGAAACTCTGTTCCATTTCTTAAGCACTATTGTAAAATAATTAAAACAATACCACTGTTATATGTCTTCATTAAAATGGTTAAGAGCAACTATTATTATCATAATTCTCAAAAGAGTAAAAAATTTCCTGCCTATAAAATAAAATTCCTTATAAGACAGGCCCTGGATGCTTCGATATGTCCATTCCCTGCCTTCAATCCTTAGGCACTTATTAGCCAAGATCCTCTTTTTCTATGCAGACACTTAACTCAGTGTCAGTTTTGTGTAAACTGAACATGCCTTTCATCAGTCCTGCAGTAACAGCTACTGTGCAACCCTGGGTCCTTCAGCAATGCACAAACATTCGACAAAAGGCTGAGTATGACAATTAAAACAGCATCCTTCCCTGAAAGTGAAAGGGCTGCAAAAAGCCGTTTCACTACTGTGTGGATATCAATCAGGCCCAGCTGAATGTGAGCTAATAAACGTGCCACTTTCTTTATGCTGCCTGCCTGGAGGAACAATAACAGCTGGGAAGGCAGCAATGGAACACCTGGAGCAGAGGATTGCATGCTGCTCTCTGGTCTCTCTGGTCTCTCTGGCTCTACTTTGAAGCTTGATACAATAATAAGGAATAATGCAGCAAATGTACAGTCCAAGGGAAAGGAGGATTAGCAGCACAGCTTATTTTCCCTTCTTCCAAGTCCATCTGCTCAATCTGCATATTCTGAACTGCACTGAGACATCTCAAGAACCAGAGATGCAGCAGAAAGCCACAGTCAGAATTTTGTCTTATCCTTACCCTTGGTGTCTTAGAGTCATAGAATTGTTTGTGTTGGAAAAGAACTCTAAGAGAGTCAAACCATTAACCCAGCACCGATATGTCCACCACTAAACCACGTCCCCAAATGTGCCACATCCATGCATTTTTTGAAAACTTCCAGGGAAGGTGATTTTATTTCAATTCCACCACTTTCCTGGGCAGTCTGTTCCAATGCCTTGGGAGAGACCTTGAGAGAAGGGAGGCTGGTGCAAGGATGAGATGTCATGGCACACCTGCAGTGTGCCATGCACAGTGCCAGGGCCAGCACAGGGACTAGCACACAATCAGCAGTAGCTTAAGATGGAAGAGTGTGAGGAAATAAGGGAGCAGGAGACTGCTGGAGCTTGCAGGAAAGCTCTCTTCAGGGCAATATACACTGTAATACTTCCACACACAGGGCATAAAACCATGATGGCTTCCCATCACTCAAGCTTTATCTCCCATTCATCTATCCGACTTTACTGCACCTCTGAGTTCCACGAGTCAAGAGAGAGGAATAGGTTTTTTAGCTCTCTCAATTCAGAGTCAATTGTACCCTTCTGACTTGTTCCTAGTGAGGGGGCAGGACACCAAATATTGCACACCCCATCATGCTCACACTCATTACTTCTTCCCTGACTAAAAATGCCCAAGGACTTTTCAATCAGTTAATGTGTTTACTTGCTACCTATATCTAGCTTTTCTCTGATGGGCATCAATGCTGTGATATATAATATATACCGTGGTCTGTCAGGCTGAAACCTGTATGACTCTAAAAACCCTAGAAATTTTCTAAATAAGCTATTAGAAACACTATATTAGAAACACTTCATTGCAGTAATTGAGATTAAAATGAGATTGTGACAAATTGATCAGCTCTCCTGTAGGTAAGGCAATCATAGAGGAGAAAACTGAAAAAAAAAACCCCAAAAAACAAACAAAAGCAAACAAAAAAGCAGATTCACCAGCCTTTCATGAGAGCAAATAGCAAGGTATTTCACATTCTGATTGACTCTCTATCAATCTGCTTTCTGTGTGCCTTCCAAATCACTACAAATATTTGCCTCCTGCTAACAGGCAAACAGCAGGTCAATGCTGAAAAACAGATTGTGTTTCTTTTGAAGTCAAAATTGAATATCCTTTTTTTTTTTTTCTGGCTGTAAAAACTAGCAAAAGGGTCGCAGAGATCAAACAGCAATTATCACTGTACTTTTGGCAACTGAGACTGGAGGAAAGGTGTGGGGGGAGGTAGTTGATACTGAGGCAAAGCAGGGGTGGTTCTGAATGCTGACACCGTCACTAAACACACCTGGATTTTTAGGAAATTTGAGTTATGTTTGGCAGTTTCTGCCTCAAGAGCAGCTCAACACAGTCTATCCCCCTGTCTCATTTATGAGCTAAATGGGAAGAAGGAGCAGTGGTACAGAAAACCTTAGTTTGTTGAAAAAATAAAAAAATGAAAGACCTGCACTCAGACGGAGAGAAAGATTGCCAGCTCCTCCCCTCTCTCCCTCCCTCCTTGAGCATATCAATATTTTATCATTTCACTTTTACTGGGTGACCTGGCTCATATGTTTTTGACACACCAGAAATGAAACTTTCCTCAGTGCAAGGGGAACAGTTTTAGAGGAGTCTGCTAAGGCTGGGAAAGGAGCTTTAGTCTGTGATGGGGGAGGGATGATAAGGTGAACAAAAACAGAGTGAATAATTCATGCAGCACATTCAGATGCCATGTGGATCCTGAACTAGCCTGAACACACTATTTGCTTTGCATTCATAATGTTTAATTAGCTGCTGTAGAGATGAACGAGGCAAAGTCATTAAACTTAGTGTAATCTTGTTCTAACACCACTTGTTGGTTGTATTACTGTGCAAAGGCAGTGACTGCAAAGGACTTTGGTTTCTTCCCTTGGAGTTTCATTTTGAAATCACTCCAGACCTGGAGGAATAGCTACTGGAGAGCAACTTCAGCCTCCCATCCCCCAGCTCATAAAATGTGATAAAACCAGCTGAGATTTCAGTGCAGGTGAGTATGTGAGTCCCTGCAGACGAGAGCTCGAGAAAAAGAAATCTTTTCAGTAAATGCTAAACCATGCTCTCTCAGTGCATGCCACAATAGTTACACTCAGACTGAATCAAGTTAGAGAGTAGAGTTCTACTCACCATAACTGCTGCCTGAAAAAGGAGTTTTTACTGAACAGGGCAATTCAGCCAAGTCCAAGCAGCCAGGACCCCATTGTGCAAGTGTAGCGAGCCTGGCCATGTGAGTTGAGCCTTCTCAGGTGCCAGACTTTAGGTGAAAAAATTTGAGTAGAATTTTGGAAAAAAATCTCCCCCCACGGTGTTGACTCACTCATCCTTGTTAATGGTGAACAATTTAATCTGGAGCATCTTGTGACCTTTGCAAGGAATATATTTGTAAATAACTGGCATTTTAGCATTTTTGCAGAGCTTACCCCACATTTGTTTAGCTGTTAGCAGGTCGCCCAGGTTTTATGTGACTGCTTTAATATTCAGCTGACACAACATCTTTATCACAGGATCCCTTAGTCCCTGTTCTGTCTCCCACTGTCTCTGAAATGAAAAGCACTGTTTTGTCTTGTTTTAAAGAGATAAATCACACAGGTTTGCATGAGCTGTTGACTGGGGTGAATTAATCTTCAAGAAATCATGTGCACTTGTTGAAGAGGTTCTCTGCTTTTTGATGCTGTACAGTAAAGTGGACAGGTGAGGCTTACACATTTCACAAAACAGATCCAGGGCTTTTTCTGCCGTGGGTTACACTTGGTATGATGATGTTTTTTACTTCCTTCCCATTGGCTGAAGTGCAGAGGAGATTGATGAGGCTCTTACTGTCTCTGAGGCAATGAGCCTGGTAGTTTAGCTCCAGTATAGGAGATTATAACTGCAGTCGCAGAGGTTGTGAGTTCAGGCTCTGTGGGTGATTCAGCCCAGAGCAAGCTGTCATGTGAGCCAACCTTGTAACCTGAGTGGGTTGTAAAGTGGACTGGAACAGGGTCTGGTTATTTACTCTGTGCACAGTGTGCCATTAAATAGGAAACTTTCCTGAAATGTCATGCCAGTTCCTGGGACTATTTTAGATTAACTGTGTAAAATTCGTGGCAATTGTGCTCAAAAAATACAAACATAAAAATCCATGTTTTTCAAGGAGAGAAGTACACAATTTGCCCAGATCCATGCTCAGCTCTGCTTCAACACTAAATAGCACAGCTCAAAAGTAGACCAAGGGTTTGGAGGTCTCTGATCTAATTCAGACTTATGATTGTAAGAGAGGAATTCACTCTACTGAGCACACAAAGGGCAAACAGTTGTATAGAGAGAAGGGAAGGATGGGCAAGACACACACAAAGGACAAGTCCTCACTTTTGTCAAATCATAGAATGGGTTGGGTTGGAAGGGACCTTAAAGATGCCCTTGTTCTAACTCCCCTGCCATGGGCAGGGACACCTGCCTCTAGACCAGGATGCTCAAAGTCCCATCCAACCTGTCCTTGAACAGTTCCAGGGATGGGGCATCCACAACTCTTCTTTTATGTCACAGATTTCATCCCCAGAAATCTCAAATAGCTTAATAAAGGAAGAAAATACCATTCACCACGTTTTACAAGCAGATAAAGTGGAGCTATAATTTCATATGAGGAAGTACTCCTGGTTGTCAGGGACAATCCCAGCGTGGTTTTATATTTAGTGTTTAAATGGATGATGGAGGAAGGGCAATGGCACCACCTCAGGGACACTGGAACAGAAATCCAGGAGGTGTGTGAGTCATGACAGGGACAGAGGGATGGCTTTTGGGGAGAAAGTGTGGGCAGAAATGGGTACTGAAGTGACCAAAGCTATTTCAGATCCATATAAACTAATTTCATTTTTCGTATGAACCGTTGGCTGTTTTCTCACTGAACCCTTACAGTTAAGAGCATATTTTTGTTACAAAGGCAGTCTCAAGGGTATTGTTGCCCACTGACACCACCTGCACAACAGTTTTGTGGTCAGCCTACCTTCATTTACATCTGCTGACAATCTGCCTCAAAAAACTGTCATTGATTCTACTCCTGCATTTCATTGCATTTATGCATGCTTCAAGGAATTGCTGAGACAGGAGTGCAGTCTGTCACACTAACTTCAGCCCCAGCCATCTCCCACCCAAAGTCAATAGCAAATTTCTATAAATTTCAAATGGAAATTAGAACTATGCTCAAGTAACAGACATCTGCTTTGGGATGGCATAAACAGTATATGCAGCTCTGTTAGGCCTGTTAAGGAAAAAGAAAAATCAAACCAATAGAGGAGGAGGAAGTCATGTTGAATCTAAAGCAATTGATCTGTGTTTTCATGTGCTTGAGTGGCTCATGTGCTGAAGCAAGAGGCAGTGAGCTGTTTTGGAAACAGTAGGTTTGTTTTCCCGGTTTTGCATCTGCAATCAGAAGAGGAATCTTAATGGAAACCATGCACCAGGAGTAACCATACTTTATTTACACTTGGAAATGGAAAACAGTGATGCTTGTCAAGTGCCCCTTCAAACGTTCATGCCCTCCAAAATGTGGAGTTTATTTTATGTATGGTAGAATGTTCACTGGAAGGATTTATGTGGCATATGAGGAGATAGAACCATGGGTGAATGGAAAAAATGCAAAGTACAAACAATGTAGAAATTTTACGGGCAAGGTCTGTTGCCTGATCGTTGATATCTGGGGCTTTTTCCAAGAAGATTATTTGACTGCTTGAGCATTCTTAAATGTCTGAATTTTTATTCACTGTTATTGTCATGAGCACTGCAGAAGGAACTCTGTTTCATCCCAGATATCTTAGCTGATATTGGGCTTTGTAGGTTTAAAATTTGATCAGGGATTGTGAACTCCATGGAAATTGCAAGAGGGGTCAAATATAATCATATATATTCATATGTATATGTAAGTTTATACTGTTCTCAATGTCCTGTAATTCAATATTCACCTTTCTTCTGGCATATTCACTCCATGTGGGTAACATAAATCAAATTAGTTTCAAAATCTGGTCTCTGAAAACATCTGTGATTATCCATACAGAAACAGATGTTAAAACTCTTGACCATGGAGAAATTGTTCAGCCATTCTCCTGAGAGATGTCTTCCTGCCTCACAGATCCTCCCTATTGTCCCACATCTCTTGGAAAACTCTTTCTCTCTGACTGTGTCTGGGATTGCTGTATCAGAGACTAAAAGCCATGCAATTCTCCTTTCCCTTCCCAAAGTGGCAGGTTCTGCTTCCTCAGCACAGGTGAGCACTGTCCAGCAGTGACCACAGAGAAATCTGTACTGGCTCTTGCCCTAAACCACAGCGATGCACTCACACTGCAGGTCCAACAAAATCAGAAAATCTGACATTGTGCTTCCCATAACTGAGCAATTCAGGAAGGTCTTTAAGTAACAGGAGTAGTTTAAGAGAAAACCTCCATTTAGTAAGAAGATAGCTCATTCATGCACAGCGTGGCTGAGTACTAGAATAATTCTAATCACTAATGCTGATACTTGACAAATTTTAGAACTTTTACTTCAGTAATTATACTTTGCCATTGTGAAAGCTCTGAGAGAAGCCTTTTCCCAACAAGGTACTCAGTAAAGCTCTCATCAGCTTCACTAAGTGAGATCAGTAGTTCTGATTTCCATCCACCCACTCCAGCCCCTCCTTCCAAGCAGTGGCCAATAGCAGATGCCTCCTTGAAAACATAAAAGAAGATGACTGTATGATGATCCTTTTCCCAAAATGCTCTCATAACCCTCAGGAAATTGTGGTTGAGAGGTTTCCTGTGCCAGAGGTATATTTCTGCATTTAATAGCTCTCCATGGGCTTGTCAGCATTGCCAGAGTTTACTCACTGACTCCCAAGAAGACTTAGAATATATTCTCACATGGGTATTTTGAGACATAACCACTCAGTACACTCAATTGACTGTAATAATAAGTTAGCACCCTTCAGGGACTGTGCTTTCTACTACCAACAAAACAAGAAGAGGAAGGAAATATTGCCTGAATTTGATCACATCCGTCATCCATGGGTTCTCTGTGTTGTTCTCAGCAGCAGGAATGGCAATCAGTTCGTTGTCTGGCTGTTTCCCAAAAGGCCTGTCTGCTTCTGCTGTGGTCTCTGTCCCTGTCAGGGCTGTGACAAATTGCACTGCACGAGCACCAGGGTGTTTGGCCAAGCAAGGTGTTTCTTAGGTGGGGCTGTGAGACAGACTCGTGGCCAGACTCACCCAGAGCAGAGCAATGCAAATGTCCTGGCTTTGACCTGCAGCTGGTGAGGGCTGGAACGTGGGGAGAATAGCAAAACATCATTTTGGGAAGGGGCACTGTAATCTCTCTGAATCAGTACTTAACTAATTTAGTAACTGAGTAGGGGTGGAATTTTTAAAAAAGCATACATAAAGTTAGTTTTAAAGTCAACCACAACAAAAGTTTTATGTTCATGAGGCAGCACAAAATCAGCATTAGCAAATAAGTATTGACAATTAGGAAACGTAGGGGGTAAGTCATGCAAAAGTGAGTTCAAGAAAAATAAGGTATTGATGATTCTCTGTTGACATTTACCAGCACTTCAGTTTCTCTCTAATATCTGTTTCCGAGTGAGACATCATTTCAAAGCCATTCATTCAGAGTAGATGAAATATTTAGCTATTACAGGACTTGTTTTTCTTACTCTTCAGTGGTAGCTTTCATCCATTGAGATCTGCCTATCTATACTCTTTCTATTCATTAGTGATAGGTATTTGAATTACTGCAAGGATATTCACTGAGGATTTACCAAGGTAATTTATTTGTGCTATATATTGACTTGACAGTTATTCAAAGAGTCAGACAAGCTTTCTGAGGGATAGGAGAAGCAGACTTTGTCCAGTCTTACAACATCCCTTTCAGAAAGCTCCTCATGCCACCAAAGATGCAGATCCTTAGATAACCCTGGTCTTACAGCTAAAGAGATGAAAGAGAGAAGATTCTTGAACAAAGATCAATACAGCCAGGGAGAGCCCAGAGCAGCTTTCTTCTTCTTTGATTCAAAGTTAGTTCTGTTATTTTAGGAGGTTGGGGGTGTAAGTCTTTCTTTCTCTGGTATTTTAATATAATTCTGTGATACTTCTTCAACAAAATTATGCCATATGCATCTGTTACAGGATTTTCATCCACTTAACTTCTGTAATTCACATACTTTTTCTCATATTTGAATGACATGCAATATAGAGTTGTATTCATTATAACTTTCATAGCACTAATGAGCATGTTTTGAATGAAAGAGGCATTGCAAGCTTTTTTAAAAACCAGATGTAGTTTTATGCTTTAGGAAAAACTTGGTTTCTTTAGTCCAACTCAAAATTAGAAACAAAAAACCCAGAATATTTTATCTTGTTTTTGAGCTTATGGAGTTTCATTGAAAAAAAAGTTCAGAGTGAAGCACAAAGAACAAGATGAACAGTTCAATAGCAATCTGGAATTTTAATTTTACTTGTGTCTAAACAAATATAAAACCATTTTAATTAGTTTGGATTGAAATGTGCCTCTACAAGAATAATTTTTGCCTTGCAGAGAGATCTATCCGTGACTCCTATCTTTGTTTAGCAAGTATATCTTCCTTTTTATGCTTGTACTTTGGACTATGAAAAAACACTCCAAGGCTGAGGGCTAACCATAAACACAACCAAAATATGCACATGCCCAGGTCAGCAGTTTATCAGGATGGTGTTGGAGCCATGGTCACAGCCTGTGCGCTGTGGTTTGCAGCGTGGCAGCAGAGCTGTGGGCAGCTCCAGCAGGGATTTGGGTACTCAGGTGGCAGCAAGTGCTGCTCATTTTCTGGCTGGCACGGGAACATCAAACCCAACTCTGCTCCTTGCAGCCACACCCAGGTACCTCCATCTGTTCCGCTTTCTCTGCAGCCCTGTCCGAGCCAGCATTTGGATCCTCAGGGCAGCAAATTTCAGCTCTAGAGCCTGAGAAGCCTTGAGCTGCTGGTGCTGAATCCTCCTCACTGCTGGAAATGCTCTGCAGATCCCGGGCATGGATTGTACTTTTGGCAGATATTTAGATACTGTTATCTGTTTTCAGCAGGCTACCAGATGAAATATTTTCTTTTCCATTTAGCAGCTTAAACAAGTGTATTTACCATGAATATCCACAAATGCAACTGCAAGTCACTTACCTGTTAATTCTTGTGAAATACATGCAGCAGGAGCTGCACACTCAGCTCCCTGGGCAAAGCTGCAAGGTCCTTGTCCTGTGGCACAAAGAGAGTGTCACACTCTTCCAAGAGAACTCCAGCTAAGCAAATACCAATATCCCAAGTAGAAAACACTGCAATTACCAAGCCTGCACTCATCCCAGCCAGCTGAAAAAGTTCTGTTAGAAAAATTACATCAATTGCTTCACAGCCTAAAGTTGTAAGGAGCTATGTATTCAGTAATAAACTTGTAGCATTTTTGTCAATTGCCCTTTTCCATTCACCCTCTCCACCCCATATGTTGACTCTTGCTAACTAATCATATCAAACCAAGATTAGACAGATTCATTTTCCAATAGCAAAGGAAAACATGAAACAAAAATCAAAAAGGTGCTATCAAGAAATTCCTTTCTCAAAACCATGCTTTTTGCCTTTAAAAAAGCTTATTTTACTTGCTGCTCTTCTGTGGCATGTGACGCATTGATCTTCAAATCCCCATATGAAAGATGAAAATGGGCAATAATACTGTAGATGTTAGTCACTTTAGGGGTCTGGAGACTAATTTTCTTTTAAACTGCTCAGGAAAAACTGGTCTAATCAAACAGATGAATTTTGGGAGCAAACAAATAAATAAAAACATTAGTAAAGGTCTCTAGTTTGCAATATGATGTGTGTTTACAGCACAACATGGGTAATGAATAGTGAGGACTAAAAAAATAATATTGGGGGTACTTGGCTTTTCACACAAAGATGTTTTCAAAAAGTTTATTCTGAGGTAATACAAGAAAAGTTCAGAGACTCTCCAGTGTCCTTAGGGTATATATCTCTAAGAAAAAAAAATTTGTCCCATGACAACAAGATCTGAGGCATACAGTTGTCTCTTGGAAGCTTTTTATCTGATGTTTTTTTAGTCTGAGGCTTTGGTCTTCTTACCGAAAAACTTTGCTTTCTGCTCATGTTTCTCTCTCCAGCAGCCGAGGTTGTTTTGTAGGCTGTTACTATAAGAGAGAAATTAATTCTCCAACTTTATCTTGGCATTTGAATATGGAAAGACAACTGTTGCCAGCTTCTTCTGGTCTTATTTTGTCCCAGTAGAATGAAATTTACCCATTTGGAACTTCTCTTCAGGTTAAGCAGCTGACAATTATTTTAACATTTTAAAAGGTAGGAAAGACCTGGCTTATTAAGTAATTGCAAATACTCCTGCTGGCTTTAATTATGTTTGAATCAAGCTGTAACTGTGGCTAGAGATTAAAAGCCTGATCATATCTAGTTGGAGATAGATGAAATTTCTTGCAGTGCAGAGTGAAGACTCCTCATTTCTTCATTTGAAAAGATATTCCAACACAAACACTTCAAATGAGAAGACATTTTTAAAAATATAATGGGTAAGGAAGAAAAATACATACTGTCAATCAACATTGCTCTGTGGAAAAAAAGGTTTTGTTGCACAAAACCTAATTTACACTTTGACAAGAATGCACAGCTGGATGATAAAGGTACCTCTCAAGATGTAATATTCTTGGAATGAGGTATGGATACAGCTGATCCTGGGTGTGGGAAAGAATTGATCATCCCTTTATTTTCCCCAGTTGTATTTTCTGTTAATCCATGATGTTACTCTTCTTCTGAGTGTTTGAAATCGAATTGTCTCAGTTTAATTTAACATCAGAACCAATGAAGAATACAATCTATGGACAAAGAAGTGACTGAAAGATCCTAAAAGAGATTTGTAAGGGGGAAATCATTAGCAAAAAGGGGTGATTCTGCCTGAGGATTATGTTGTTGTATTTGTTTCATCAAACAGTATCAGGGAAGTCATTTAAAAGAAAAAATTAAGTCATTTTAAAGTATGGGCAAAGCCTGGTGTTCTGTTAACTAAAGATAAGGGAGGAACTGTGATGCACAGGGATCTAACATAATTTGGTCATCATCTGGCCTGTTCAAGTCACTTCAAAAAACCCTTCTGCAAAATGGTATGTTATGATATCATGGAAAACAGGGATCTCAAAAAAGGATTTAGGAGTCATACTCTGGAAAAAAGTTAGTGTAACTACTCGAGATCATGGGAAGTCTCTTCTAAGAATTTTTAAAATGCCTTTTGAACTATGTAGTTGTAGCTGAAGATGATGTAGAGAGAAGTAAAAAAACCTTCATTTGAAATCCAGTGCTCATTTTCTATCATTCTTGGCATACCTAAACAGCACAATAAAAAGCAGAAAGCAGTAAATAATTTAGGACATGAAAGCTCTGTTTTTTGTAGTATGGTGACTTAAATCCTGCAATACAATTTATACAGAAAGCAGATCTATGTTGTGCAAAAGACCCCCAAATTAAAGTTATCCTGACTTGTAGATCCAGATCACATAGAAAAACACTTTACAGAGATGTAACCTTGAGTCTCAGGAGCAACTAGAAAGTTCTGCTGAGAGGGACTGTCTCAGAGCAGTATTTTCTGCAGTCACAGTGTAGAAAACAGTGTGCAGAGCAAGTCTGCTTAACCTGGAAAAGTTATCAAACCAGGGATAGTCTAGTGGAAAATAAGTAAAAATTGCTGAAGTGATGGAGGTCACTAACCACCTAATTAACTGTGTAGAGCCATGGTGTCCTCTTTACCTCTTGAGGAGTCCAGATCAAGTTATGAGCTTGATAGTAATTTATTGGGCAGTGCTGAAACCTCTGGCATGTCTCTGAGTGTGAAGAGCTGGCTGGAACACCATTATGTCCATAAAATTATGGAAATCATAGAATTCTTCTAAGCATCAGTTCCCAGCATGGGCTCACTCCTGTTTCACAACCTGAGCCATTCAGGTCAGGAGGATCAGGGCACGGTGAGCTCAGAGCTCACCACTCCCCAGTGAGTGATAATGAGTTCCAGTTGTCAGTTCATGAAGAATTTGATCTTCCTGTAAATCGCTGAGAGTTATGCAAAGCACTTGGACACGTGGATGCAGCTGTAGACGTGGATGAAAAATGTTAATTTTTTTGAGCTATCGTCAAAAAAATTTCACAATTTTGCAAAGCCAAGAAAATCCAAGTTTGGATTCAAGTGAGGGAAAAGTGACTATCTTTTTCTCCCTCCTGTAAAAGAAAAGTAACTAAATGTAAGATAAGGAAACCAAACACGCCACACAAAAAAATTCCAAACTCACCTGTTTATCAGTTCTGGGCTTGTTTTAAAGGAAAGGAAGTAATAACTTTCTCCCGAAATTAGAGGAACTATGAACAGAATTTTTCAACTATCAGAAAAAAATAGCAATAAAGCCAAACAAGTATTAGAGTGGAGGGTTTTGTTCTCTATCTGTGCTTGTGTATGTCTAAAAGGAAGGCACACTTACATAGGTTTTATGCAAGCCATGTATTCATATTCAAGACAGCTCTTTTCAGGGCCTGCATGGATGTTCCTGTGAAGTTCCAGAGGCTTTAGGATGTGTTCAGGAGAAACTCTTCTTCACACATAAAAATTCAGGTGCTATCACTGCTGTGCTTGAGAGCAGAGCAGCCTTTTAGCAGCAGTGTTAAACACAATACAGACAGGTACATTGCTTCTGCTGTGAAAGAGAGCTTTATTTCATCTGGAAGCTTTTGGCTGATGGCTACGCTCACTGACACTTAATCATCCTTTCACCTCTGTGGTATCTTACAGCATGCAGAAGTCTTCAGATAGAAGGCATCTCAAACAGAGTTTGCATGTATTTGGCATCATCCAATGGCCTTAAATATCTGTGAGGCTTTTTCGTTTCGGCTGCAAATGGCACAGCAAGATAAATCCAGCTATGTTCCTTCCTTTAATGGGAATGGTACTTTACCATGCTGTGGTACCTCCTCTCATGTTGCCTCATGTGCTGAGAAATCCAACATATTCCAGNTAAATATCTGTGAGGCTTTTTCGTTTCGGCTGCAAATGGCACAGCAAGATAAATCCAGCTATGTTCCTTCCTTTAATGGGAATGGTACTTTACCATGCTGTGGTACCTCCTCTCATGTTGCCTCATGTGCTGAGAAATCCAACATATTCCAGCAGTTTTGTAATTTGCCTCCTGCAAATGTCATCTAGAAGTTGTGGGATTAGTTGTGCTTAAAATGAAAAGCACGCTCAACAGCATGGAAAGAGCTAGAAGCTAAAATTTCTTTTTTATGGCTTGACCCTAAAAAATCCTGACCTCCTGCATCTGTCCATTTTTGACTGAAAAATAGCCAGTTTGAGAAAGCCCAAAGTTCTGAATGAACAAGGGTATTGGCAGGAACATCTGTGGAAACTAGTTTACTTAAGGAAGTATTTTAAAAAAGGGGGGAAAAAAAAAAAAAAGAGATACATTTGTCAAGAGGGAATCTTAAATTTATTGTCCTCATAATCCAGATTGTATTCAATCAATGAGTAAATACATACTGTTTAACTTAGTACCAGTCAGAGCAATGAAATTTTCTTTCACAATACTCTTAAGAGTTTTTATAAAGGCATCTATTGAGCAGAAATTATTTACATGGATTAATCTTTGAAATCAGCAAACATCTTAAGAAGTTAAAAAAAAAAANTTTGGTTTAGCAACGAATGGAGCTTGAGGTATAACAAACAAGCTTCTTAACTGTTTGCAGCAGTTTCCCATCAGTAATTTTCATATGGCTGAACAGAAGGCAGGACAATTGGCTCAACCATTGCAAAGACACAAAGTGGTGATTTATGCATTGAAAGTGAGGGAAAAACCCAGTTCACACACACTGTTGCAGAGCTCTCCTGGGTATCAGCACTGTCATACACAGCAGCAGGCTGTGCAGGAGGAATTTTCTTCAAACCTACACTCCCTCTGAGCCCCATGTATTTTAGGGCTCTGTCAAGAGAGTCTTGGTATGAACAGCTCTGATTTTTCATCCAGGTGGAGAGAGAGGGATAAATTAGCTTGGATGGGATGCTCTCACTTTTCACAAGCCTGAAATGTCTCCTGGTCAGAGAAGGGAGCCCTGACAAAACCTCCCAGCTCCAAAATGAGCCTGGCACTGGTTTGTGATGGATTAGGGCAAAATTGAGATCAGTCATCACCTTGGTCTCCTGGGTGAGCAACCAGCTCCTTCTGCAGCTAACTGTGCCTTGGCACCTGGGCTGCTCATCCTCAAGATGTTATTGTAACTCTGAGCATTGTCCCAGGTGAAGGCCTGGGAGTAAATGAACTTAGGCTGCAAAATTAAAAGGTGAAGAAATAGTTCTCTGTGCCTCAAAGACCTCTTGTTCCTTGTTCTTCTTTTATTCCCACAGGTTCTGACCCTGTTTTGCCTTCCTGTGATGGACAGAAAGAATTGCCAGCTTTTACCTCCAGCTCTTCTCTTCTCTTCTCTTCTCTTCTGTTCTCTTCTCTTCTCTTCTCTTCTCTTCTCTTCTCTTCTCTTCTCTTCTCTTCTTATGCTGGGGCTGTCTAAAAGCCCAGACTTCATTTTGTTTCTTTTCCAGTCTTTTCATGTATTGCCTGTAGATTCTTGCACTCACAGAGAAGTGACATCCTCTGCAAGGAGTTCTGCACCACATCACTGAATTGTCCCACACCTGCCAACTTTCCTCCAATTTTCACCTTCTCTTCCCAGTTCTCCTTAGTGGACCACACACAATTGGCTGCTGCTCACCTCGCTGTGACTGCAGCCATCGTTCGAGCTGGGCTCGGTGGTGGAGTACAGCAAAGTCTGCTTTAATTAACAAAGACAAACAAGGGCTATGTTGCAGTGTGAAGATGTGCAATACCAAGTTAGACCCAAGAAAACAACCAATTTTTTTGCCTAAAGCCTTATGTGAACTGCCAAGGACTGTGGAGCATCGAAACTTTACTGCCTTTCTCTCCCTGTGAGGAACATTGGCTTTGAGCTGCTTTTTTCAGTATAAACACAATTCTGTGTGTGTGTGATTAAAAGGCACAACAAAAAGAATTGCTTCACTGCCCGTTGTCCCTTGCTGGGGAGGAACAAATTGAACAATCCAGTGGCATATGTTAGTCACACTGCTTCATGCACTGCTGGAATGTTTTCAGATACTCTGGTGCCTTCAATTAGGATTCTGTAGAAATGATTTTTTTTGACAGAACTGTGACATCTGAAATTAAGTATGAATTACATCAAACCAAGCAAATGTGACAGCCATTAGAATAAGCATGTACCAGCCTTGCACAAATGTATGTGTTTTGTGGAATGCTTTCATCTGGCTAAACTGCAGATGACTGGCTAAGGTACACTGTGATTTTTGATAGCGGTGCTATTCAAATTATCTGAGTGCCTGTAATTTTGAAGTGGCTTTTTTAGAGATAATCCCCACTCTCCTTTCATACAAATGGCCTGTATAATATTCTTAAGTGGTCTTGCTGAAATTGGGCTGAGTGCTGGCAACTGACAAGATTGAACAGAACTGTCTGAGACTGGTCAAAATCTGCAAGCAGCTTTGTGAGAAATAAAAAATTCCAATTTCAAAGTTCTTTCATTTTTGAAGGATTTGTACCTATTTCACTTATGAAATTAATTTTCTATTATTCTTGCATTCATGAATGATTTACATAATGATTAAAGGGCATTCTCCAACAATGACAATAGTATCAAACGAAGTATTTAATTTAAAAGATTTCTTTTCTTTCTTTCTTGTCAGATGTCATTTCTACATTCTGACTGAAAAAACAGAAAAGAGAAAAAAATCCATCCTTTCACTTCAAAACTCTCCAGTTAGCATTATGACATCTTGAAAATCTCTCATACATTTCAGGGGAATTAGGACCAGAACCAGCATTTTTACAGTTGATTTCCTCAATATGCCAGAGTTAAACAATTGTGATCCTTTCCCAAACCAGAAGGTGGCAAGCACTCTTAAAGTATGAGCTGGATCGAAACAAGACAGGCTCCCTTCTGAGAAAACCTCAGCCACCGTGGTCCTCAACTCAGCCATGAGTTTTCCAGCCAGAAATTTGTGTTTTACAGCATCCACTAAATCACAGCAGGACAGGACTGAAAAAGAAAGAGTGGAAGAGATTCAAACATATCTTCTGTTGTAATTTAAGCAAAGAACTCTGAGACTAAAGTAGAAAATAAGTGCCTAGAAAATAAAGCTGACCAGAAAAAATGAAATTTCCACCCCACAGCAGCCCTGGCAAAGCAAGGGCTCCAAAGAGGTTGGGCTGGCTGCCAAGTGTGGCCAAAGAGCAGCCATGGAGCACCTGGAGATAAACCCAACCTGCAACCTGTACATGAATGTAGATTATTCTTAAAAAATACTAAATAATGCTTTGCATGGATTTTCCCAGAAAGAAACTAGCCCCAAACCTTATCTAATGATATTCACTGTTTTTCAGCAAAAGCTTCATGCTTTTTCTGCTAATCTGTCAGTCTTAGAAAATGGAGCAATTTGTGTGTGAAAACAACAATAGTGGAAAGCTAATGTGTTCTGGGGTGCCGAATTGGAGGCGTTGGTAGGAAATTGCCTCCCCTGCATGTTCTTCTCAAGTATTTTATTTAAATTTCAGTCTGTAACTTAACTGGGGGAAGAGGTCATCCAGGACTCACTAGAGAGGAGTGCCTGCATGGCAAATTAACACACCTAGATAAGTCTGTTATACAAGGAAACCAATGCACTCTCCATTTCAGTATTGCTTACGCCATTGCTTAATTTTAGCACTTGGCCTAAAGACTTCATGTCAGTCGGATTATTTTCCTGACAGCCTTTTTTTTAAAACATAATATTTAATGAATTGGGGGATAAGAAAGCTTTTAAATAAAGGACGTAATTTCTGAGCCTCTTTCTCAAATCCTCAAGGCCTCAAAGCATGAGGGAGCAACAAAGCCTCGAGATGCCCATGAGAGCTGACAGGAGCTGATGACTTGAAAGCGGTGAGGATACAATCCTCTCTGACATTAATCCTGGGCTGGGAGCAGGAGACAGCTCCTGATGATGTTCCTGTCTTTAATTATACATTTCCACAGCACAGGTGGCTGCAGTGCTGAGGAATCAAATCCATCCATACCACCCTATGACAGGTACTTGGTGATCTCTGCCTCTCCCACTTCCCCATGAAAGCACGAGCTAAAAAAAGGTGACAGAGAGCATGGAGGACAATACCTCATCTCTACCCTAGGCTTTCCCTTTCTCTTGACCACATTAAATAGTGGGGGAAAGGTGTTGTTTAGCTTTTTCAAAGGTAGAACAATAAAGATATAAATTCAGTATATAAATTCTCAAACGGATTTGAGAAAGGACAGTGATTCCATATGCTTTCAATCTGTACTCAGAACCCACACAGAACCCCGTGTGGTATTTGCCATGTCTAGGGAAGGCCCATTTTGTACCTCTAACCACCAAACACGTCCAGAAACAAAACCTGCCACATTTCACCTGCATGTTTCACACAAACTGCCCCACTGAAAGTGGCTGCAAAGCCCTGGGCACCTTCTGCTCACAGCTCTGCCATGGGACTGGCTTTGTCCTGGAGCAGAATAATGACAGCGAATCTCACTCCTCATCCCCAGTTACCTTGCCCAAGTTGCTGTTTGCACTTGAGACCCCGAGCTCTGCAGAGAAAAGCCCTGTATTTACTGAGCCCCTCAGACAACTCCATGGTCCTGCTGCTCCCTGCAAAATTCACACTGACCTACTGAACTGGCAACAAATCCACGGGCAGCAGAAGGAATGGGGTGGGAAAAGATCTGAGATAAAGCCAAGGCATAAAGGGCAGTCACAGAGGAAAGCTGATGCACAGAGAAATTTGAGGTAAATAGGTTTTAATTAGAGTAGCATTCAGCCCTTTGGATATTTGCTGAATACTAAGCCAGATATAACAAGGCATTTCCTTGCCAACCATCGCATACGTTAAAGATTGCACAGAATGAAGGAAGATCCTGAGGGAATCCTAAGCAGAAGGGACCTAAATCAGAGTTTAAAAGGTCAACTGTATCTTTTACCCTTCTTAGAAGTATCCACCAGGGCAGAAGAATGTTATTGCCCAGTCACTGTAATTTCTGCTCAATTCTGCCAGCTCATCTTGTTATTCCATTTTTAATAGGGGTCACTGCAAAATAGCACACCTAAGTGCTGCCTTCTGAGCTGGACTAAAAGTAAGGACCAGAAAAGACAAGAAACACAGCAAGGAGCTATTTAAATTAGACCTGCAAGTGTCAGCTTCCGCAAACATGAGGATGAAGCTGGAAAGTGAAATTGCAAGGATTTCCTGATGGCTCTAGGGGAAGATATCCTACTCTTTTCTTCTGGTTCTGATATCCATCCTGCTCCTTCACACCTACAAAAATGGACTAATACTCAGTGCCTGGTCCCTTTATTTTGGAAGCATGTGTTACACAGCTCAGCACCCTGTGGGTGCCAGACAAAGCAACACCTGGCCAAGCAAAGGGCACTAACTTTTCCTTTGGAGGGGATGGTGAGGCACTGGTGATGCACTGGAGGACTTGTCCACGTTATGGGGAGCTTACTGTCTAGAAGAACAAAGCAGAACTGTACATCCAATACCAGATTTAGGTGACCTAAGCAAACCCTCTCAGATGAATAGAAATTTCACCTAAAAATGGATTTCCAGAGCAACTGAAGGTGTTTGACTAACGTGTCATATGGCATATTTTCGGGGTGAGGAAGAGGCAGGAAAGAACTGGCAGGGACATGATAACATCTTATGTCAACTTTCTCAAACTGGAACTTTTCTGGTTTATCTCTTTGCCATCTAAATGGCAATTTTACCCCATGAAAAATTAAGCTAGATTTTTATATTAAAATAACTGCTAAAAATGTGAAAACAGAATAAGTTCACCAAGATTAAAAATGCATATATGCACTTTTTAACTCCTTTGCTCCATTTCTCTAAATTCTCCCAGATCAGCACAAATTCCTCCCCACACTGCAGTTCATTCTTTACAAGATCTGTACTTATTTAGCCCAAGTTTATGCTTAAAGATACATCTGACTCTTTTTACAACTGTTAGTGTTGTGTAATCTTCTTACCTTCAGGCATCTTGCATCTTAGATTTTTCAAAGAATAAAGAAATATCTGTGGTTAGTTTATGAAGCCAAAACCAGTCTATCTAGACCTCTCTGAAATTTAACTATATTCTATTCTGGGCTATTGTCTCCTATTGAAAACCCTAAATTTTGTTTTGATGTTTTCAAGTAAGAGATCGCAAAGTAAAAGAAAGGGGAGAGGAGTATAAACCTTAATGTGCATAAAAATGTGGCAGGGAGTGAATACAAGGGAAATTCACACCCAGGTGGCCTCTCCTCCTCTGTAGCCCAGGCTGAAACCGCCCCTGTGACTTCTGTCCTTGGCAGCTGCTCAGTGGATCGCAGCTGAAGATGCTCTTGTGAACCTGTGGGAATCAAACCTGCCAAGCTTCTCACAGCTCTGCTTGATCCAGTCTCATCTTTATTTAATGCCCTGTTTCCCCTGTCTGTGGCTTGGTGCAGCTCTCCTCTGTAATTGTCATTAAGATCTGCAGGCGAGGAGTGTTGTGTACTCAGGAGGAGAGCAAAGCCCTGCAGCTCCCTGTCACCCTGGTGAGATGTGAGATTTGAGATTTGGGCTGGAAAGAGTCACAAGCAGACAGCCAGAAGTGGCCTGAGATCCTGCTGAGAAGGGAAGGACTGCAGCAGAGGAGAGAGTTGCTGTCATTTGTAGCTCTTGCCCTAAGAGAAAGCACAATTCAACCATGGCACTGAGAAGTCAGTGAGAACTACTGAGTTTCCAAAGCCCAAAGAAACCCTGAGGTACAAGACAGGTACATCCTGTCTGTCAGGGAGCTTTTCTGAACAAAGGTGCCCAAAGCCAAGGTCTCTCCAGACTCCTGGCCCAAGCAAGCCCCTCACCAGCCCCTCTCTGTTTGGAAAGCCTGTGCAATCTCTCATTGTAATACCAGCTTACCACTGGAATTGGTGTTCAGGCAGAATCAATATTGCATCGAGTTCTCATTAACTTTTGGGTGAAATGTGCATGCTTCTGGCTCCACTAAGAAAATGGCCCCGTTCTACTGATGTCCCTATTTGTCACTACATTCTCAAGCATGACCCTGGAAGCTGGGCTTCATTACAGAAACAATCCCCAGTCCAGGGGGAAATTAACCAAAAAAAGGATTTATTTCCTTTTTCAACAGCAAACAAGCAAACAACAACAAAATGCATCTTGGCAACGTAATGGAAAGAAACTCATCACTTTTAATGAAAGTTAAAATGATTGTATTCTAAGCAAGTTAATTATATCACTGTATTATTGTTGCCTGACAAATTAACTTCATTTATGCTCAGTGGGGAGGTAACCCACACTAGAAGCCCATTGCAAATATTTTCATTGATTTTTAATGGGCTTTGAGTGGGATCTTTGGCCAATTTTGCCTCTATGCCTCTATAGTACTGAGCTATGAAAGAAACACAGGGGTTAGTGCAATGCTTGGTGCGTTTTTTCAGAAGGAAAATTATTTGCAGTGGTGGGTATTAATACTGCAAAGTGAATTAATTCCCCTCCTGACAAGTCCAAAATGCAATTTTAACAGTAAGAGGTGTAATAATGACTTCCTGAAATGAGTTTTTATAGGAAAAAGTGGTTTTCCTTGTTGCTTAAAAGACTATTTTAATATTCTCATTTGTAAAAGGTCACTTTTACACTATTGTTTCCACTTAAAAATCATTATAAAATCTTTGGCAGAATAGTTAAGAGTAGGGCCTGCACAGCTAAGTGCTGCTTTTCACTTATAAAGTAGCATTCCATCCACTGGTGTTACGTGAAAGTGATGATGTTACTTTCAAGAGAAAGCATTTTGTCTGTCAATTTCTGACCACTTTTCAGCTTTTTATCTGTTAGGGAATTGTTCTACAATTGAAAAATGTAGAAAATTTTTCATTTACTCTTTTTTTTCCCCTAGGGAAAAAAAAACAAAAAACAATTTTCTACAGAAAAGGTTGGAATGGAGATCTTTTTTTCTGAAATCTTTTCTGGGAATTTTTTTTTTTCTCTGATGAGTATTAGATGCAAACTTTTTCATCATCTTCATAAGGTGTTGAATCAAACCTCTTCCCAGCTGGATAATGTGAGCAATGTGTTTGCTGGCTGTCATGTTTCATGGTCCACATGATGGCTGTAATCTGGGGTGTAGTCTTGAGTCAACCAGTCCATCTGCACCCTTCTGGTCATATTTTCAGTTCTTCGGCTGTTCAGCAAGACCTGAGAGGTTTTCAGAGTAAATCAATGTTGTTTAATCTAACAGGGTTTTACACAATATTTGCTTTGTGTCATAGCTGAGACCTCTACATCTACATCCTCTACATCCAGGGACCATCTCCTATAAAAGTATGTAAAGTAGGAATGAACACCAGAGACAGAATTATCCATATACTGAGATGGGATTTGCAGAAGAGCTGCTCTTGGGTGTTCAAAGCAGTAAAAGTGCACTTTAATGTCCATTGTGGGTTTCTTTATTACTCAGGTTTGGGAATTTTTCTGATCATCTTTCCTTTTCACGGCAAGTGTAAAAAGCAGAAAGTTTCCTGTTTGTGTTCATGTAGTTTCTGAAAGTGTAAAAAAGTAAAATCCTGCAGTTCCTGTAGCAATGGGCAATGGCTCATAGAACTGAACCTCTGGTGTAAACCCCTCCAGCCTCAAAAGCATCTGTGTGACTCTGCATGTTTAGAAAAATTAATATCAAATATCACACAGCTTAAATGTTCACTGAATGTAAGATGCACGGGCTCAGCAAGGTTTAAAGTACTTTGTGCTGCTATAAGAAGTTTTGCCTTATTGTTTCTATTCTAACACTCTAGTCCATGTCTCTATCCTGCTCTGGCAGGTTGCTCAGTGGGGCTCAGTGGGGCTCACTCCCTGTTCCAGAAGTGGCTGCAACTCAGCGACAGGTTAAGTGCAGTATTTAAGTGCAAAATACACAGCTACAAGGGTTATCTTCTTACTGAAATTTCAAATCCATTCCTCCCACACTTTAGTTTGGTATTTTTATTTTATGCTGAAGAGAGTCAGTGTTGAATCCGCTTATTGTTCCAAGGTAGCTCAGAGGCAGAGGAGTATCTGCTTTCTTGTGCAGGATCTGCTGGAAGAGAAGTGAATTGGTGCTTCAGGAGGGTTAGAAACTCAAAGGCAGACTAGTCTGTAAAATGACAGGCAACAAAACACCCTGGAGGAGTTAAGAGACTTCTGAACCTGCTGCTGGGTGCTGTGGTTTAGGGGTTACAGAGGCAGTGCTGGGTTGACTGTCGGCCTTGATGATCCTAAAAGATCTCTTCCAAGCTTGATGATTCTCTGATTCTATGGGGAGGTGAAATGGAGTAGCCCATTTAAAGAGTGAGAGAAGAACTTGGGAGGACCTCAACCCAATGTCCCATAGCCTATGGTCTCTGGAGAATCGGACAAGTCACCAGTGTTGACTGAGAGCAACCAGGTTTTGTGTCTTGCACAAGCTGTGAGCAGAGTCCTCCCTGTGGCTAAAATCATCTTACCCCGATTCCCATGGGATCACGATGCTGCCCATGGTTTAGTCCCCCCAGCTAGGCAGCCACAGTAGCTCTGAGACAGTCAGATGGCAGAAGAGAGTCACAGTGAACTATGCAGTAGTTCCTCTATTCCTCTTATTCATCTTGCTCATAAGACGTGGCTAATTGTTCACATGGGAGCAAAGAAAATGTGTTAGTTTATAACCATTATCAGATTTTCTGGATGTGTTCCATATTCGATATTTTTTATGTCTGAACTCCCCCTCACCTGGGTAATTTCACAGGATTTCAGTGCTTTTATGGAGGTGTAGAGTAGTTTGACAAGAAAAAGGATTATATCAGTTTGGTGCCTAGTCTGGAAATGAGATGGATGTGGGGAAGGAGGTGCTGCAGGATAGAGGTCTATTAAATCTGGTGTGGCATATGAAAGGTTTGCCTCCAGCAAAACACAGAATACGAGGTGTTTATAGTTTTCTAATAGGAAGTTGTTTTAAAACAAAGCAAAAATATACTTCACACAATGGAGAGTTATGGATCTCCTTGCTGCAGGATAAGCTTTAGTGGGTGTTAAAATGTTACGACTTCAAACTGGAGAAAAGCATAGAAGAAACATCCCTCTGAGGCTGTGGTCATTCCCTCCCACCCCACAAATAGGCATTTAAAACTTCTGAAAGTTGGAAAAGCAGCCTTCCCAAAGTTGTGGAAATACACATTTGCCTTTCTATTATACTCTTCCACAAAACCAGGTTCCTGGGTGGAGGAAAGTTGCCCTCACCTTGCAGGAATTTATGTTCTATATGTATCCAGCTTTGCAAGTTGAAATATTTAGAGAAATTCACTTCTATAAATCAAGTTGTAAAACTAGGTTCTCAGCAAACTTGTGGCATTCATTGTTAGTTGTGAGGTTAATTAGCCAAAATCCAATAGTTCTGCCTCCTGTGCCAACAATTATTTTCAGATAACAAATGTGATATCAGCAATTTTGATGGCCTTTTAATGTGTTTTCTTTTAAGACAATGCTAAGTAGAGAACTGTTTAATGATCCAAATTGCAATAAATTTTAACTACCAGAAATTATCTTATAATGCTTCTTAATGTATTTGATGCATTATCACTTGTCAGGAACATGCCACATAGGCAGAGAAAGCAAGGCACCATATTTCTTTACCCTTTCAACCCAAGGCAAAAGAGAGCAGTTGAAAAATCTATGGTCTTTCGTGTTCCTTCCGGTAGCTGCTTCATTATGGGCACACGTTGCCTTTTGGTCATTGGATCTTCTTGGAAAGGCTCTTGCCCCATTATTTTAAAGTCCCCAGAAGGAAGACTAACTTGACTTTCAATACATTACAGTCCTTCCCCCTCCATAGCCTTGAATCAAATGGAACTAAAGAGTTTACCCTATGCTGCAGTACTCTAAAAGAAAACAGGCAGCTGACCAAAACCCTCACAAAAAAAGTGCACTACAAAATATGAAACCAGCTGTGACACCCTGAGTAACCTGCTGTCAAAATGGGGCATCTATTTCACTTAGACACCTAGAAATTAGGTGACTCTCTAGCCAGCTGGCTGCAGGTTGGATATCTAGCCTAGTTTTGGTTTTGACTACTTCTATCGTCCACAGAAAGAGAAACCTCTGAGAAGTCAAGAAGTGTCCTCTGGAAGTTATCCCCTTTCCATTTGATTGTGACATATGTGACACACTTGTACAGTATCTTGCCCACCACTCCAAGTTTGGGGAGATGCCCAGGTTGTAGATAACCAGCAAGAAGCAAGTACCCAAAGGGAGCATTTAGAGATAAAGCACTCTAAGGATAAGCAGTGAAAAATCACTGTTTGTCTCTCAGGGACTTCACCTTCGTCAGTCGCCATCACTTAACACTTTACTGTGGTGGTGGTGGTTGACAGCTGTGGCAGCACAGGGCTGATCAGGAAGGGATTTCTGTCCCCAGTAAATATTAGCAGGACCTCTGCTATGCTGAGCAGCACAGGACTGGGGGCACACACAGCTCTGGTTCAAACCAGAGCAAAGGAGTGGAACACACTGATTTCAGCACAGCCAGTACGTGCTGTATTATCCAAGGTGGTATTGATGCCTTATCCCTGTTCTTAAAATCAGAACCGAACACAGTTAGAAGGGGAAAAGGGGTTTTTACCTCGGTATTTATTTCAAGGATCCCTGGTGCACTCTGTCCAGGTGGAACACGCCAAACATGCACATTGAAATTATCGAAATGCCCACCCCAAAATGCACACCCAAAAATGCACAACCCAAATGCCCACACAAAAATGCACACCCAAAAATGCACACACACGATAGATGGGCTATTGAATTATAGCCCCAGTCCACCCCCTCCCTCCCCCAGAACCCTCCCCTGGACAGACCCATCTTTGAGTTTACAAAATGTGTTCCAGAGAGGACCTTGGTGTCTGAGGCCTCCAAGATGTTCAGTCTCCCAACTCAACAAAACATCAAGTCTAGGAATGTAGGCTAAAAGAAACACCAAGAATACAAAAGGCCACAAAGGCATACAAAAGAGGTACAAAAGAGAAGGCAAAAAAATCATTATGGCATCAGTATCAGTGATGGATGAAGCAGCAATTTTTGAACTCAACTATTCCTAAGAATACATAACCCATATACTTATTAAAAAAGCTTAAACTCTTAAATTCAGCCTTTTACTGTGTTTTGAAAATGCTGCCTTTTTAGATTGTAAAGTCACTGCTGCAGAAACTTGATTTGATGCCTGTTATCCACAACTGTTTTAGTATTTAGATGCCTGATGTCCAGCCCTCTGATGCTAATTACCCATGCGACCTGCTTCTAATAGTAATGTAATCAAATGAATTTTTTAGCCCTTTTTGTGATCTCAAAACTTGACAGGGTGGCCTCAGCCCAAAAGAGAAATGAGCTGCTTGTTTTCAAGGCACTTTTCCTTTTGCTGCATTCACTTGGGAAATCTTATATCACTCAAAATTACCAATCCCTATGGACAGGCATTCACACTCACTGACCTTTCCCTGCACGTCGGAATGATTCCAACTATGCTTTATGAGCAGTACTTTTTCATCCTTGATCTGAGTTGTCCAAGGGGATTTTTGCTTTTGCATAATCTTCCTCCTGTTCTGTGTTTTTGTGGTAGAAGGGGAGGCAAGGAAGGAACAATGGATGTAGAGCAAGGAGGTGGAAAGGCAACTTAACCTCTGCGAGCCATTGTACACAAGGAGAAGATACCACTCTCTATTTCGGAAAAGATAATGAATTTCATCACATGCTCCCTCTAGTAATGTTTGCATTTTGGGACAGATCTTTCCCTACCGTGACCCAGTTCTTGACCAGTTTGAAACACAGGCAGTTTGGGTCTGAAAGGAGTGGGAGGTGCTTGTCTCCTTTACCACTTTCCTAAAGACAAAGTGTTCCCCTTTTCAAAATCAAACCCTAAGAAAGAGCCTGGGAAAATGAACCTGGGGCAGAAAAACAGAGTAGCAGGCTAGAAAGATATAAAACCATTGTAAAAAGTCATTTCAAGTTAAGAAAAAGTGACTTACAAGACCAATTTGAGAATATATCTGTCATGAGCCAGACAAGATGAGCCAAGAGTTTAAAATCGTTCCTTTGGCTGTTAGCAAAGGAAAAGAAACTTTGTGCACAGCAGGGAGAATGTGATGCTGAGCTGATCGAATGTGCGTGCAGAGGGAGCAGCAGATGACAAGGACGGGGCTGGCAAGATGTCCCCAGATTGTTTGATTAGCAATGGGATGGCTCAAAACTCCCTGTCCTAGCAGGGACCTGGCACAGGAGCTGGCACACGACTCAGTCCTCAAGTTGTTGTTCACAGCAATACAGTTTGGGAACTGGTTCCGCTCCTCTGAAAACAGGAAGGGAATTAACAAAAACAAAAACAGGGATGAGAAGGAAAGGCTACAAGACTTTGTCTACAAATGTTAGACTCTGGCCCTTCCTTCTTATAATACCATACAAACTTCAGATGAAATGAGATATTTGAGATGGGATAAAAATTGGATAATTTGAAATTAAATCTAGCAAGAGTAATATAAGGAAGCATTGATGAGTGGGTGCTTTCTTTCCCCTACAGTCAATATCCACCTTATTGCTTTTCTCCATGTGTTAGTTTAGACCAAAAAGCCACAGAAATGGAAAAAAAAAAAACTAAAATGTGATTTTTTTTTAAGGTTTTGTGTGGGGTTTTTTTTTCCTGTGAAAGAAATGTTAATGAAAGCAAGAGCACTATCTCCTGATGCACCAAATTTGCATCTCTGCTCTGGTGGAACTAAGAAAAAAAAGCTGATTTTAGCCATGTGTATACAGGGGTGTGAAGGAAGTCTCAAACACCAAACCTACCTAGAGAACCAGTAAAATAATTGTCTTTAGTTACTACCAGCAGGTTTTTCAGTCTAGGGACAAAATATATATGGATTAAGAGCAATTTTCTTAGCCATCCAAATCAGTATCTTCAGAAAGAATCAAGATTTTTGATGCTATAGCAAAGCTATAGTCCAAATTATATTGTGCAGACACACAGGTAATATTATCATTGGACTTCTGAAAGTTCAGAAAAATTAAAGGATCTATCATCACCCTGAGACTTTAAAGATACCTTGAATTACAAAATAACCACCTAAATACCTTAGAAAAAAGATATACATTGATCTTAATTTTATATATTTAGTACACCACATAATCAGCTGCCATGAATTAGGATAGCTCTGTTAAAGTCAACAGATTAGAACTACTTTTTATCTTGTGACATCTAATCCAGAGTGTACAAAAGACAAATATAACAATCCTATAGGTATATGGAGAAATATTGTAATACAGCCAGAAGTCTATAATGGGATTTCCTATGCCTGGATGCTTCCTCCCAAACTCTACACGTAACTACGATCCTGTCAGTTTTCCAGCACAGATATAATTTTCAGATGGATGTAATATTTCTCTCCAACATGTCAGTTTTCTGACTAACCTGTCATAACAACCTATGACACCATTCCCTGACAGCTTACCACTGCTTCCCATGGAATATGAGGGCTTTCCTGCAATCACAGGTTGGATTCATACTCCACAACAAGAGTGTGTGGGAGGTGTGTGTAAGTATAGATGTAAGTGCATATGTGTGCACAGACAGAAACATACACAAATCCAAAAGTATCTACCTGTGGATAGTTAGAATTACAAACAGAAAAAATAAGCATTGCCAAGTTGGATATTTCTCCTAAGTTGAGCATCCGTTGTTTTCTAGATTTGTGAAGACTTCTTTGTACTCTGTGACCACGTAACCCTGTGCACCACCAGTGCAGTAACAACAGAGTGCTGAGAAATTGGCTCCTTGCCTGAAGGAACTTTGCACTTGTTTTAGAAAGAACTGTCTCCAGTTTCAGTCACAGTAGTTAATTTACATTGTGATTTTCAAATGACTCATATTCCTTTCAGTAAAAAACAGGCTAAAGAACATAACATCAAATCCCCAAATAGGTACAGTTTCTTGCTCTAGGTCCCTCTGGAAAGCCTGGAAACACAAGAACTGTTCAAAATATTGTCATCTTTTAATAGAAATGAGGGTTCTCTGTTCTGCACCACACACTCAGACCTGTCAAGTGATTCCTGGATTTTCCTGATGATCGAACTCATTTCTATCGTATTTGCATAGTTTAAATTCACAAGACCATGACCTCAGCCTGCAGATATCTTCTGACAATGATGCCCTGTTCTCAGTTGTTTCCACTAGAAACAGTTTCCATCCAGTGATTTCCACTAGATTAGTGTGACTGATTTGTCAGAATGGGAAAACTCATGGGGAAAAAAAAGACAAATTAAAATCCAAAAGATAACTTTGAAAGTTAACTTTTGTTAAAAAGGAAAAGTTGCCTGCTTCTTGTAAAATACAGCCGTTAACTCTCCCGCTTTTGCTTTTCTGAAAGGGCTGGCAAGAAATTCAGCATAATCTAGACTACACTCTCTGGGGTTCAGCCACCTTCTGGAGCTAAGGACAGTCCCACTGCTGCGGTGATTTAGTCAATTAAATGATTAATTAAACTCTCCAATATATCAATTGGCAGCTGCACAGTCACACAACACTCTCAGCTGTGAACACCCACAGAGCCACAGAGATTGAGCCCCCAGCCCATTCCCCGGAACATGAGAAGCACTTTTGCTCTCTCCCTGCAGTGCTCCACAGACCCACAAAATCAAATCTTATATTCTCCGTGGTTTAAACACAGCAAATGCTTCCCAGCAGCCTACAGAGAGTGCAATATCTTCATTTTGGGTGCTCATCGACATCAAAGCTACATCTTCCTGCCTGCAGAAGAAACAGGCAGCGCTGCCACTGTCCTTGCAAACAGCAGGGAAAATTTTAGTGACTTGGGAGAGAGGACCACATCCCACATACAAAGAAAAAACAAACACTTTACTTTTCCCATGGCCTTATTCCTTTTCCCTTCTTACATGTCCAAATGAAAACAGTCCCTCCTGTTCTCTATGGGGGAATCTTTCCTGGCAGGCAGATTAACCCTAAATTGAAAGTGAAAGCAATCAGGTCCCTGAAAAGCTTTTCTGTACGACTGAGAAAATCAGTGTCCCCTACTTTTCTCTTACTAGCTGAAGCCAATCTTGGATGTTCCAGATGTAGAAAAGTAGCTGAGAAATTAAGCTGTGTATAGGGGGTGTAAAATATATTTCTGGCTTTTACATTTATTGAAGTTACCATCTCAAAATCTTTCCCATGTTTCTGGGCATCCTCTTCAATCCCTGAAATCACAATGAATGCCTCTTAGGCAACCTTCCCCCTTCCCTGATCCATTTCTAATAGTGATTGCACTGAAGGCTTCGCTGTATTTGTGGCTGTTTAATCATTCATCACCCAGCAGCCTGGAAAATGTCACTGCTCTCTTACTCTGGCCCCTACTGACTAAAGTCTGCCTGAAATGAGGAATGGGTCAGTGGGAACTGGCTGAGATCCCGCATTTACTGGCACATCCAACACAGAAACCTCTTTTACTTTGGGACCCACTGATACCAGTGGAGAGATCTGATCCCAGTGGCTTTAACTCACACTCTGTAGCTGGGACTTCCAAAGCAGCCTGGGGGATTCAGACACAGATCTTTCATTACAGTCAGAGTGTATTACAGCAAATGGAAGATACATGTCTGAAATCTCCCAGAGTGGTTTGAAAACCAAACTGCTGTGCAAGATGTACAGCTTTCCCCATAAAAATAACTTCCAGCTCTTGCTTTGGTAAAAGTAATGGAATTGTGTGAAAAGATCCACGCTGAGGCCTGGACCTCTCATCCTTCAGCCAAACAGGGAGAAATATGGGTGGAGTGATTTGTTTACACTGTTAAACCCCCTCCCAGTTCAAAGCCATTTAGAAGAGCAATTGGTTTGCTCTGGACCAGCAGGGCTGTCCTGACAGATGAGGCTTCAGCCCTGCACAGATGAAGTTTCCATTCCAAGCACAACTTTATGCTTGTCCCAAGCTCGTTGGGGGTTAGACTGATCACAGCAGTCATGTCAGGGGAAGGATGATGTGGACCAAGGAGCAGACATGACCAAATGCCATCCTCTGTCATTTAAGGCTCAGCAACAAGGAGCTCTGGCTTTCTTTAATAAAAAAATTTAAAAGACAGCTAAGACAAAGGCCTTGGCAAGGACATGGTTTTGTACAGCTGAGAAAAGCTGCCTGCGTTTTCTGAGAGATGGTAAGAAACACCTTCCTACAGCCCACAACAACAGTGTGCTTATTAGTCAGCCAGCCTTTCCTAATTGCATTATTACCTTGTAGCAGGCTAGGACAAGGCAACATCATTAAGTGAAGTTTCTCTATTTTAGCAGTCCACTGCCTTCACACCTGATTTAGAAGGCAGTGGGACAAGAGCACATTCATTTACACACTACCCATGCAGCTTTGATCACCATTCACTCACACACCACAGTAATTTCCCTTTATTTCTTGCATTTTAGGAGTTCTGAGAATAGGTGAAGTTCTGGTACAATGCCAAAGAGTAATTGCATTTTGATTGCTATTTCATGGTGGCAGATAGTTCAAACCTCAGGCTGATTCTGGGTTTCAAATATCAGAAAGCTGGAGACAGTCAGCCCAGGGTTTCCAACTTGCTGCAAGACTAGGGCTGGGCAATGTTAAGCCGAGTCCAGGGATCTGCCCATAATTAATTTTTTAGTGCGTGAGAAATCAACTCAAATGGAAAACTACTGTAAAGGAAAATTTACATTAAGATGATGCCAGAGTAACTTTTGCTCTGTTGAGATGTTACAAACTGTGCAAGGGAATTTCTGAAACAGACAATGAGCATTTGAAAAACAGTAATCACACTTAAGATAACGACCTCAATGAGTCAGCCGTCAGCAGTGATGGATTCAGCTTCTATTCTATGTTTACCTATAGAAAAATCTGCTGAGGACAAGTAGGATACTCACAGCTCTCTAGGCAGAAAGCGCATTGTAACAGAGGATTTGAATAGACAGAAGATTGATTTTTGTGAAAAGAGAACTAGTCATACTTCTTTTTATTTTTATCACATAGCTGAACAGTTTAACTCATGAAGAAGGTAAATAGATTAATGTAAAATGTTAAATAAACCTTTTCTTTTAAATAATTTCCTCTTCTTTCTTTTTTTAATAAAATTTTTTTGGGTTGAGAATATTTTCATAAAGGCCATTAATTCAGGAGTCACAGAGGGAACAGATACTGTAACCTTTGAACAGAAATGCGGAAAAGGAATGCAAAGAGAGTTTGGAAACCCAAATTACCCCTTTTCCCTGAGGGACTTAAGGGATAAAAGTAGCTCTCATGGGACTCATGTCTCCCTCGATATTTCTGGCAGAGCTGGCACAGGATAGTGCATACTGCCACAATGGTATTCCCATCAAATCACTGGCTACAAAATGCTCCAGAGTGACATCTGAGCACTCACATGCAGCACTGCAAGGTAAAACCCAAAATGAGAGCTGCATGCTCAGTGCCTGCAATGGCATGGAGGGCACAACTGGGCCTGATTTTCTCCATCCAAAACATAAAGAAATTATCAGTATGTTTACTATCCAATATACTGCTTATCTTCTTTGAATTGATAAAAGCAGCACTCAGATACTATACAGAGATCCATTAAAGAAAAAAGAAAACTACCCCCACATTTTTCCTTTCTTGTACCAAGATCAAACTTAGGCCTTTTCCTTTCACTTACAAGACTAGAAACAGAATATTTTTGAGACTTGGCATCAATCTCTGATTTGAAGCAGCAAGTGAGATGCAAAACCCTACCCAGCTGATTGGGATCTGCTCGGTGCTGTTAGCTATCATCAGCTGGTTTCTGCACACCCCTCCTATATTGTCCTCCCCACGCCTTCAAAGCTTTTCAGTGCCTTACAAGTGGATCATAGAATCACCGAACGGCCAGGGTTGGAAGGGACCTTACAGATAATTTCATTCCTACCCCCCTGCCGTGGGCAGGGACACCTTCCACTAGACCAGGATGTTCAGAGCCCCATCCAGCTCACGGATGATGACACCTCTATCCTTCCTCTTGCACTTGAGCTTGATTGTAGCACTGCTATGCCAAATATAATCCACAGTTCTTTTTCTTCTCCTCACCCAGCAGTCCCAGTTGCAGAGACTCCCCAGTGACAGGGAAGAAGCCAGCCCACTCCCATCACCAAGCCACGATGTGTCACTGCCATGCATCATCAAGTGGCAGTGTCACCCACTCACATGAAATAATAATGGCCCAACTGATGTGAGAGTCATTGCATTCCTGTATAATGCTGTTGGAAGACAAATTAACACAGAGGGGCAAATTTGTAAGGAAATAGCTCTGGCAAAGTTTCTTTAGAGAACTAGATGTGGACCAAAAAGGATTGTGTGTCTTTTTTTGTTTGATTTCATTTTGTTTGGCTTTTTAAATACTTGTTTTTTCTGGTTTTAGGAATGTTTGTGACAACATTTCTGATTTGCATTTCAGCTACCATCAATAAATCTGTGCTGGGCTCATAAATACTTCTAAAATCATCACAGATTTCTCATTATACTCTTTCCTTTTTATGGAAGGCAGTACATTTACCTCTTCCAGACCCTCTGTTTTGTTGTTATGATAGCTTTGTGCCATGCAACTTTCTTCAGCTAAAAGAAAAACATTCTTTTCATCTTTTTCACTCACAAGGACATGTCCACAATCAGGAATAAATCCATGGGTGCCAAAACACAATGGACAGACCTTGCCACTAGCTGTGACATTTAATAATAAGAGACATTCACTGTTGGCTTAAGACTGTGCTTTATTCAGTGTTCCTTACAACACTTTAAGAGTGCCCTGGTAACTTCTAATTAGGAAAGTAAGCCTCATAAAAATGTTCTTTATAGCAACCTATTCAGAGATTTTTATTTCTTAGAATATTGACATTTTGGGATGACATTTGTCTTTATAGGAGATGTTGGACATTAGAAGAGGTATTTTAATCATGAAACATGATTTAAGTTCACAGTGACACGGTGCCAATCCAGTCCATGATCAGCTCCAGAAGTGTACCTTGAACCTGCTACATGATCCCAGGAGATTCACTTACTGTCTGTGCCTCATTTTTCCCCTACAGGGACAAAATATTCAGGGAGTATTGCTTGCCCAAACAATTTGCTGTCTGGTCATAAGAATATGAGCATGTACTTTTAAGGTATGCATGCCAATCTGTATTTACATATGTAGTTATCCAAAGCTTTTGCTGCTTTCCTGAGCTCTGCTCGTGCTCTGCTTTGACTGACTCGTGCTGCTCACTCCCACACCACGCTTTGGTCCGTGCCTCACATCAGGACAGCACCTAAGGGTTAACATTTGACTTAGTGATGGGGTAATTAACCATGTGCTGATATATGTGTATATATATATATATACACAAAAGTCAGGGTATGGTTCTCCTGAACCTGTTGCAGCTCGAGGCCAGACTGCTCAAAGCTACAGTGCAAAGCAGTGGCAGACTGAAATTAAAATCCCAGCACTCCTGTCTTCCAGACCACTGGTCATTCTCCTAGGCTATATTTTAGCCAGTTAAAATCAATTCTGCAGAACACAAACAAAATTTATTATGAAACAAGGCAAGGGAGTACAAAGATACTCTCTCCAGGTGACAGCAGACTCCACGGACCCTCTCTATTTTGGTAGTCTTTGCTGTCACAGTGACAAGAAGTTACTTGTAGCCCTTGCACAAGGCTTTGGAAACACCAAAACCTTCTGTCTCCTGCATTAAGAGAGACAAATTAACACTCTCTCAGCGCTGCTCACAGCTCCTCTGGGTGAAATGAGTGTGCCAGCAGTGATTCACTCACCGTTGCTGAACAAATCCCTCACCCTGCCTGTCCCGGTGGGGAGTCTGCCTAAAAAACCAGCACCTCAGGGATAATAGGCAGATGAAACCCAGCCCCTTGAGTCCAGCTGATGGCACCTGTGACATCTTTGCCTGTCCTGAGAGGCTGAGCACAGATCTTGCCTTCTGCAGAATCATGTGGATCCTTGTGGCCATGGCAATACACGGGGAAAAAGTCATAAACAGGACTGCAGGAGCAGTAAATCAAGTTAGGGCCTTGGCAAATGGTGGGTGTTGCTATTGTGTGGTTCTGCCAAGCATCTCTAGCACCTTGAGACAATCAGGAACTGTCCACTGAAGCACAGTCCTGGTGCCTCCTGAAAAACATCCTAGAAGATGCTCTGGGATATTAGCAAGCCTTTATTGCAGAAGGCTTGCAAGGTAGGTCATTGTGTATCGCATAAAATAGTATCTCTAATAAACCCATGGCTACTTTAATTTTGTCTCCATCCTACAGAATAAGTACCAGCATCTATCAACACCTTCAGAGGAATTTACAGGCACTCTGTAAGCTGGAAACCAGCCAGAGGGGCCATTCTGAGATTGGGGATGCCAGAAGGGAAGTAACTCAGATGGGCCTTTCTGAGGAGAGTTTCAGTCTCTCTTGTGGCCTGGCTCGGATCCAGGGTGCACAGTGCTGCACCAGGGCTGAGCAGTGAGACAATTCATCCCTTTGACACTCCAGAGATGCGTTTGAGGGTGGAGAATTTCATCTATATTTTATGGTGAACGTGTTTCTCTTTCCCATTACTCAACTATGCAGCAGCAAAGAGACTTTTTAAACTCTGTGTTAGAGAGATTACTCTAAAGTTATGCATTGTTTTTGTGGCTAATAGCTGCCAAATTAACTTCCTTGAGAGATTAAATTGCTTTAGACATCATTTCTCTCTCTGGGTAAATTTGTTCATACAGATTTCCATGTTGCTGTAACCAGACAACCACAGCATGTGTGGTAGCACAGAGGTGACAGCAAGTGAATTCCTTGAAATTCAGACAGTGTGTTAGGGTCTGAAGCTGGGGAACACATTCTGTGCTGGAACTGCCCTGTAGATCTCAGCCTGTAGCACGTCCCATCACAGTCACCTATGGAATCTCTGCATAGGCATGTCTGATGTCACCTGCCCCACTGAGCTCTGCAGGTCAATTAAAAACACTGAAGAAATTCAGAATTAAGACTCTAGAGCATCCTCACTACATAACCTGTGTGTAAGCCCCCAGGGGATGTCATCTTCTGGGATGAAATCACAGTCTATTGTCACCCCCAGGGAAGAGCATTAAAGAGAGAACATTGCTCACTTATCTCCACTCCTGTAGAACCAAAGGATTCATGCACCCTGAAGTTCCCTCTTTATCTATCAGAGTTCACACATCCAGTTCTCATAAAGAGTTCTCTGCAAGATCCCATCTTGCTCCATTAGCTCAATGGAAGCCTATTACTGCTAAAATCTTCATTTAGGTGCCTCATTTAGAAGCTGATATTAGATGGTATGAATAAACTCCCTTATCACTGCAAGTATCAGTGTCCTTCTTCAGGTTAGTCAAAATACATCCAATAGGATAATTTTCCAGTGGAAATCTGCTTTGAAAGATCCCAGTACATAAATATTTTAATGGAAAAAAATTATTTCCAAGAGATAGTTTTATGAAGAGTGAAACAACTATTTATAATTTATTGAGGACAAGAAAGGTAAATTTTAAAGCTCAGGAAGGGTCCAGACTGCTAAAAGCAAGCCCGGAGAGGAAGTTCTATGTGTTTTCTTCTCTTAGAAAAATCCAGATACAAGAACTGATGTTCGTCAAGACTGGAAGGGTTTCCACTCTGTCTATCTGCACTTTGAGCCAAACGGAATGCTGAAGGCAGGGCAAAAAAAAGAACTTTATGCAATCCTCAGCAGAAAAAATTACTTTCAAGACATAATTTTCTTTCACTACATATTTTCTTAACCCAAACTACACAGAAATCCTTTTCACTTCCCACAAAATTCACCAGAAGTCTTCCAGTGACCTTCAGCCCATACATTTTAGACCTCACTTCCAGCCTTAACTTTCCCCACATTTGTTTCTTGGCTTCTGAGGCTTGACTGTACAAAAGACATTAAAGAATGGGAATGAAAGTCCCTAAGTACCCAGAAAAAGCCTCTTCTCTAACCTGGCTCTTCTGATCCCTTTTATAGATCACAGTATTGACAAGAACAAGGCTCCCCTTCCTGGGCATGTACTGTGATCAAAGAATTTTAATTTCACAGGAACAATGGTGCAAGGAAACAACGTTTTGCTGACCTGGTACATGCTGAAGTGTCTGGCAGAAAGCAGGACAATTTTCCAAGCTTGTGCCTACTGGTCCTCTTTTGGCCAGCATTGCCTTAGCAGTGTGAGTTGTTACTGTTGAAATTAAAAATCTATTCTCACTTCTAATAAACTGGTATTTCTCTGGAAAACATAGTGCTTTGGAAAACATAGGATCATGCTGCTTCTTTGCAATATTTCAGACAAGGATGGGGTTTTTTTAGGCAGTTTTGCCAAAGCATCAAAATTAAAGGTCACTGGATATGCACACACTTAATAGTGAACATTCTGCTGTAAATATATACATTAAAAAATACACACGTATGTATGTACATGCAAAAATACACAGAGGAAGACAGATATAAAATATGATATTAAAATTTGCAGTTCTGTATTCTGCTCTTGTGGTTTAAGTGAAATAAATTTTATGAAATTGGTTAGACCTAAAGAACACTGCTTTCTAAGAGTGATTTTTTTTTCAATGCTAATGCAATTACTCCTCTTCTTTGCCTCTAAGCAAAGTCTTCTGCAGTATTGGAAAAAAAGAAAGATGAAACCCGCAAAATCAGTCCCAGCTGCCTAATCTAACCCATAATTGCAGTGTGTAGATCCCTTTGACAGAGGAGGAAGAAGGAGAACTCCATCAAAAAGAAGCATCTATAGGAAGGAGAGTCAACCTCCACTGACTCATTTCTAGCATCCTCCTCTATATAATACCTCTTCTAAATAATATATATTAATTATATTATATTATATATATAAATACATAATATATAAAACTTACATATAAACCTCCTCTAAATAGAGGTGCTATTTATAGATTAATGACAAATCCCCATCATTCAGCTAGATGATTCCCCACTCAGGACCCTGCCTGTTTCTCAGCTTGACAGTCTGGATGTGAATTAGCATTTCTTGCACTTTGAAGTTGTTTTTAAATTTCACCTGTTTAAAGATGTGGTGTGGAGTCAGCAGAAGGTGGATTCAGGTTCTTCCTCGGCTGTCGATTTACACTTTCTGTGAGTCAGTTTATCACATTTTCTCAATGGCATTTGAGATACTCATTTCAGAGGCAGAACCCACGGCTGCATGGTCCTTTTGGCTACTTCTTCACCAACAGATGGTAAAAAAAGCAACCCCCAAGCCCTCAGGGAAGTCATGAATTACTTCTTGTGAGCAGTGCCATTTGGAAAATGTCACTTTAACAGAGGATAAAGTTCTGCTCTGACATAGCTTATGCTTCTGCATGTGCTTCAGAGCCAACAGCAACATCAAATGTCTGGTTCTGAAAGAGCAATTTATTTCCCTAAACACATTTTTCCATAGACCTAGGCTTTGTATCCATTTTAGGATTAAAAAGTAATATTCAATAGAAGCAGAGTCATCCTGTCATTTTGTTATGCAAATGACAGTAATGTCTTTGTCAGTATTAAAATCTCAGCCAGAAAAAAGGCCACAGGTTAATGCTTAAACCACAGGAAATGATCGATTTTTTAATTACAACAGCAACGCAATTATGCACTTATCTAGGACTCTTATTACTAGATACATTCTTGTAGAGGAGACAATTGCCTGCAGGCTGAAATTCACAGCTAAGCTCCAACTACATCCCTTTCCATCAGATTTTCAAAAGTCTCTGATCTTCACTGAACAGACAATGCAGGGACCTCTTCTGAAAATTTTGCTACTAATAGATTTCTTTCCCTAAAGAAGGAGTAGTGTGAGGTTTGAGAAGAACCTTCTAATAATGTTTCCTTAAACACCATTTGTAAACAGTAATACGAAATTCACTGAACTTGCAGCCAAAGAGCTTTAATGGAGAGTGTTGACAGATGCAGAGGGAAGATCAGGGAGGACACCTGTGAATCTTTACAGCTGAGGCTGCTAAAAGAACAGCTGATTTATAGAAAGGGTAAGGCAATAATTGTGCTAGAATGGTGGTGGGGAATAGGAATGGGGAAGAGGGTAATGTTTTTTCTATTTTTCCAGAGATTTAGCTATAGCATAAAATAAAGGATAAATTTTGAGGCAAGAGTTCATTTCTGAAATTATGATAGCTGTTTTCTAAAAGGTGTATTTGTTTCTATTTTGAGCTTTTCTCTTCCTGGGAGTAAGAAGCTCAAGGGCAGGAAAGGGAAAGAGGTTTCAAAAGCACAAATGATGCAACTGATGCTGTCTCAGGATTTATCACTGCAAGAGCAAAGGGAATCCTGGAGACCCAGCAAAGATAGTGTATACATCTGACTCATCTGCTTTAATTTTTTTATTAGAAGTGAATGAATTGAGATTCCTTCTTGCATCTAAAAGAGGTACCTGGCACATACTTTGGTTTGCCTCCTCATTAGTAACTTTGTACCATGCCTCTCTTGAACCTCCTGCTGGCTTTTGCCAAGGCAGCTCAATGGACTTGTCAGATGCTTCTTCTGAGAGTAGCCACAAACCCTGCTGGTTCCCCCAGCCCCAAATCTTGTGCTTGCAACTGTATTTGAGGTGCCCAGCTTCCACACTGCAAAATTCTGTGTAGAGTACGTGTAGCATTGTGCTTTCACATGTGGATACCTTCCTGAGGGTTTGGCTGAAGTCCTTGATTTGGCTCTCTCAGACTGATTGTTGTAGGGAAGCACAAATGCTGCTTGGGCACGTGTGGGTGCAGCAAACACTGGGGTCAGGAGCTGGTTAGAGTTGTTGGGATGTTTGCTGTGCCATCTGCCATTGTACTTTCTGCAGCAGCCCCTTGGCCTCTGTCGTGCTTGGTGTGATCTGTATGGATGGCTCTGAAACCCTGGAAAACTTGTGAGACTATACAGGTAGCCTTCAGCTGCTAAAGATCCCCAAATTTTACCTATTCAGGAGAGGAAAAAGGCTGTTCCAGGCTGGCCATTTTAGCCTCCAAACACAGATTTACTTACTTATTACTTAACTGTCTTCACAACCATGGCACCATGGTGTTGATTTTACCCTGATTTACACTGACATTCCCTTCTGTCCAAGTCCCAGGACCAGTCAAAGTGCCATGCACATCTCCAGCTGACCTCACATCCAGTGCGTTCACCTGGAGATTTTCAAGCTGTGGTACAAAACCTCTCCATGGTCAGGTTCAGCTTTTCTCAAACAAGGAGTTTTTTCATCCCCTATTGTTGTGCCTTCCCTCAATACCATGTGTGTTACTCGTAATATTTTCAAGGCATCCCATGATGTTCTCTTTCATGAAAGACTGGTTTTCACCCAGAAATAGATTGATTATTTTACTGTGAGCATGAAAGGTGACATAGCCAGGAGGACAATTATTTTTTTCCTGGGACACATGAAACTGAGACCACTGTGTCCTGAAGACTGAATGTGTCTTAAGTCTCCCTGTTTGATTTGCTTTGCACAGTGTTTAGGAAGAAAAAAAAAGACTATATCATAATCTCTGATCACAAAGTTATGTGCAAATTAATGAAATACCTGCATCTTGTTCAGTGTTTTGCTGAGAAGTAAAATATCTTAAGCAAAAAATTTCTGGTTATAGAGCAGAAACAGGAGCAGAGCCTGGGCTCTCTGATGGTTTAAGTACAGTCCAATGTGTGGAATGAACTTGTCTCCAAGCTTGTGTGCAGACACAGAATATTGCAAAGAGTACAAGAGGCATTTATTATAAAGATAAGGGGTTTGATTTATTTCTTGTAGCTTTTGGGAGAAATAATGCAAACAGGACAGTGGTTAGTCTATTTAAGTGGTTGCATATGTATAATTTAATAAGGCACACTCAACAGCAGATGTTCTTGGAGTTAGCACTCATTCTCGATGATGTCCTGAGCAATTTTAACCTGAGGCTACTGAAAAATTAGCATTTTCAGTATGCTTTCAAACTTTCAAATGGATACTGTTTGCTACAAGATGCTCTAAATTGCATATGGCTGGGATTTACTTTTTTTTCCCCTCCCTACTGCTCATCTGTTGCAATTTCTAGTAGCCTAAAAGCTAAAACTTAGAAGGTATCATCTAGATGCCACTGTTCTCATGCATTGCTAAGCTCAGCTGTAGGCCACATCTACCACCTTGACTGGTGGCTCACTAACTCTGGGGTTATATCTTCATCTCAGTGTGTTTTATTTCACCCATTTCTCCAAGCTGTCCTGCAAATTGCAGCAAATAAAACTAACGTTGCTAACAAGGTTACCATCCACGTTCCTCTCAGTCAGGGCAGCAACCAGCCCCTCAAGAAGCCAGTCTTGAAACTTCTGCAGTTCATATCCTTCCACAACTACGTAAAGGTTTCTCTTCAATTTCGTTTTGTCTCTTTCCCTTGTGCTTATTTCTACAAAACTTTTGTACCTGTCCTTGTCTGCTGTGCTTGGCATGGGTACTGTGTTGCCAGGTTCCCAGTGTTTGAAGATTTTTAGGTAATGGTTTTCAAGGTTGAATGCCTAAGGCTTAGTTCTTGAATTCAGAAGAGGCAAGTAAATAATTAAGTTGCCTGAGGTTTTCTTGCTGTTAGTCATTGTCCTCCCTAATGGAGGTGAGAAAATCTGATTCCTCTGAATAAACCAGACTTACCAAAGTCTTTGACTTCTCCAACATCACTTTAAATCCTAGAGAGATGTGGTGCCTGGAAACGTGTCCCAGCCTTCAGCACATTCTACCCAAGGCTTCAATAGTTACATTCAGATAGAAGAACTTGCTTGTTAGGATGTTTTTAAGTGATACAAAAACACTCCAAAAATCAGCTACAATCAGTGGGAGCTGTAGCTTATGAAGCACATAAGATTTTCAGTCTGCTTGAATATTTCAGAGTAGTGTGGATCTCAAATCTTAGCTTCAGTCACTAACAAATACAGTCTCTGGGCATGTTAAACTACTTGCATGAATGAGGTTCTCAACTTCACGGGTCCCTTGTCCCTGTGATCTGGTGGGACACTGGGGGACGGGTGTGATGTATGTGTGTGATTTACTTGCATCTGGCTTGGTTGCTTGTCATGAGGCGTAAGGATAAACTCCTGTCAACTTGAGTAGTGCATTTGTTCTGAGTGCTGGAAACCGAAGCAGGAAACAGAACATTAAATGGCTGTTCATAGGGAGAAAAGAGGAGGTGTAGGTTTGGGCATAATGATGTCATGAAAGAAATCCAAACGAGACATTATCTATGAAAACAGTCTGAGCTGACAAAGCAAAGAGCCCCTTGCCAGGCCAGTGAGGAAACATCCAAGCTAATAAAGTAGGATTGTGAAAGTATGACCATGCTACTGCAAGGCTACTTACTGTGGCTAGGGAGAGGGAGCTGGCCTGGTTTTACACTCAATGAACACAACTCAGCTGTCTCACTGGTAAACAAAGACAGTGCAAGTGAGGTTTCAGGTCACCAGAGGCTCTTCAAAATAAATGGAACTCACCAAATCCCTCCTAAAGCCAAATGAGAAGTAGACACTTTCACCTGAAACTACCTTCTTTGGCAACAATTCAAACTCAAGGTCATTTTGTAGCCATTTTATTGCTAGAGACTGACTTTTCCTCTTTCAAAGGAAAGCATGGCCTTTTTTATTATTTATCATTTCAACAAACACATTAGGAGGCTAGCCAAGTAAAGTAAGTTCACTCTACCTCAGAGACAGCACCTGGAGCTGGCTTCTCATGTCCTGTGTAACTCCCCCATAAGTTCTGCAGTCTCCATAGCAATTGAGGTATTATATGTGAATGTTATTCCTGGGCTCACAGAAACACTCGGTAGCAACCTCTGTGCCTCTTACCTTGACTCCTCAGTGGAGCTCCACAGAGTCACCAAAAGCTTGTGTCAAACTGCATCTTAAATTCCATGCTCCTTTTTACAGATGTTCTTTGCTAGTCCCAGCCACTTCTCCCATTGATGTGTGCATAAAGCAGTGGTCTTTTTCCTAACCCAGACCATCTTGGCATATTTGATTTGCATTTATGGCTTGCAAAAAATTATTAAACAGCTATTAATTTGCTTGCTTTTATCATCAAACAACCTATTTTCTCTTTTTCTGTGGGTAGCAAAACCCAAGGTTGAACTCAGGTTGCCTTTATCCAGTGTTTTGGCATCCAGCATTACTGTATTTCCTACAGCATGGCCTTTCCTGGAAGCTCCATGTGCATGAACCAGCCAGGCCTGACCTTGCTCTGCCTGAGACATCTGATGAGATCACAGCTGGAGGTGATATAGCTATGAACTCTGTAGTTATGGGAAAGTCTGGGCAGATATTTTTAACAAATAAAAATTGAAAGCTTGCAAAAGCATGACGTGAGCAATGTTTTCAGTACTTTGAGTTCCCTTCTTACAAACATGTGGAAACTCTTTAGGCGTATGGCATCAAGATCTTAGTTAATTTATCTTTCCAGACTGCTCACTCAAAGATTTGTTCTATATGAGAAGCTAATGTTGCAGTCCAAGGTCATGGAAAGCAATGGGGAAAGGGTTTTGTGAATACACTTAATTGTTTTATTTTTAGACTTTGTTTTCTTCTTCTGTAGCCAGTATTCAGCATAAGAGAAAGGGAAAGCTGGTACAGGAATTGTATTGAGTAACAAGCTTTCAGGTTTTTCTCTGTAAAACTTTTGAAATAACCATAAACACATGTTCATATGTGGTGATTAGTAGAGGGAACGGAAAAGCTGGTAGAGGGGAAGGAGCTGACAAAGTGTGTGTGTCCCTTTCATAGAATGAAGGCAACCTGCAATTTCCAGCAAAGCAGAAGATTTAGTTTGTGCTTCAGAAACCAGAACAAGTTCGGGGGTCAATGAGTAAAATTAGAGTGCAACAATGAAGACAGCACGTGGACCTTATTAGTATCTGCTAGGAGGAGGAGCATTTAAAAAATGACCACAGGTATCTCCCTGTCACAGGGGACCCATGGCCCAGTGTCCCTCACACTGCAGAAAGGAACTTGGTGTGCTCTAAACCAGATGGATGTTTAGGCTTTTCCAAAGCAATTAACAATTTTAACATTTGCTAGTCAGAGCAAGGTACCTCTTGCAATTGCCAAGAAGCACCTGGAAAAAGTCCTCTGAGAAACCAACTTATGCTTTGAATTAAAAGTTTACAAGGTGCAGACTGCCTGTAAGTGGAGTGGTGCTGAGGGGCTGTGGACTCGCCCTCTCCTCAGCATTTGGCAGAGCTGCCATGGAACCCAGAGCCAAGTCCAGAACTGGAACATTGTACAAGACAAATTAATTCTCAAAAGAAAGGAAAGAAAACTATCCAGTTTTAGATGAAGTATTGGCTGAAGCTGCCAGAACAACTTCTGAGACTGAGAAACTACAGAAAGTAATTGAGGACATGAGAACAGGGTGAACTGGGCATTGTCTTCATGCACAGCTTTAGCCCTTACCATTAACTTCCAAGGGAGATCTCAGTCCTGGGTGGTGTGTTGTGTCAGGATTTACTTTAAAGAAAACATGGTGATGAATAAAACTCTTGGGAAACAAAATTTCATTTACTATAATTTATATATTGAAAGTCGTTAAAATCAAAGATGCAGAAACATGAGGTAATTATCCCACTAGCAGTCAGTTCAATACCTTCTGTAGAAGCCAAAAGTATCAGAACTTGTGAGATTTGTTTGTTTAGGTTTTTTTCACAAAAATTTGGAGATTAATATACTATTGTGGGACTGGCCACACTAATATAATTTTCTTCTGATCAAAAGTAGCTATTGCATTCTTATTATATTTTTTCATTTCATCTACATATAACTGTGAATACTTTAGAGATAAAACATCTTTAACCTTGAGCTAAGTCAACCAGAGACTCACAAAACATTGTCCTTGCTTTATGTTATTCCTGAGAAGGAAATAAAAATCCCAGTTTTGTGTTACAAAGCAGTACTAAAAAAGGGGGGCTCCCCTGATTCTTGAACTATGTATTCTGTACCACTGAATGACACGTAAATTTAGTCAAAACCAGTATAGGTCAGACAGAAGCAGTCTATGATTCAGAAAGGCTTTAGAGTTGTTTAAAATATCCTGTTTGCATGTTGTTCCTGGGTGAAGTTTAAATAGCCACCATAAATATCCTTTATTTAGGGGTAGATTTCTGCTTCCCTTCTTAAATAAGGTAATTAGCCCATATGCCAGCTTTCAGTCTGTGCCATATATTCATGGGAGCTGGCTCAGCGTTCTTAGTAGAGCTGCAGTTAGTGCATAATGCCTGCAGATTAACAGAATGGATATTTAAATGTCCAGCTGCCTGACTGAAATCATTATCTCTGAAGGATCTGGGGGAAGCTTAACATCCACATTGAAATTATGAAGTTATATCTTGTAATTACCCATCACTTGTAAAGCCAGCTGTCTCACAGGTCCTTACTGCAAGCACATTATCCTGTCTCCGTTTGGAGACATCTTGTTTCCAACCTAGAAAGGAGGAAGGAAATTTGTGGTTCTTCACATCTGTTGTTAGATGTTGTCTGCAACTTCATCTTTAGGTGCTCCATCCTAGAGGTTGGACTAGGAGCTGATGATGAGGAATATTTGGGACCAACAGCCTTTTGTAATGTTTGTTTTAACTAACCATTGTCATAAAGCACTAGGCAGCAAGGATTTTAGCAAGAACCAGCAATATTTCATTGCAGTTCTGACTGTGTTTTACAAGTGAAATTAGAGCAGCTTTCCTCATAAGTCACAAAAATAAAACCAGATTCTGTGTTTTTAGGAAGCCTAGTCCTGCTGCTTCAGGAATCTTTTTGGTGTGTGGGGAGCCAGACTGGGAGAGAAACTATTTTTATTTGTTTATTTGTATGAAGCCAGTTACAATATGGCTCAGAGCATGGAAGGAGAATCTTCCTCCTCTCTCAGGAGGGTTTGTTTTTGTTGGCCATGGCTCTACAGGAATGCATCTCTGGCTGCCCCAGTGCTGAACAGATAAATCCCTTCAGCATGCAGTCACTGCCCTTGTAACTCTGCCTCCTAAGAGTGTGCTGAAACCACCCTGTCCATGCACAGCCCAGAATATTTCTAAAATTCAAGAGTACAAATGGATTTATCTATGGCCCACGAAGTCAATAGTGTTACCAAGCCTGCTTTCTCTTTTCACATTGTTTGAGAATAATTTGTTTTAATAAATTAGATGTGTTTCTTTTCTCATAAATTATGCTTTTCATTGGGAACTATCTATAGACTTAGAGGTTTACATGTGCAACTAACCCACAGCACAGCATTTGGTTGATTGTTATAGATGCTGATTACTTTAGTGACACTAGAATTAAATATTATTCTTGCAATGGGCTGCATACTACAAAAATGGCCCTGGATGTTTCTATCTGGTGCCAAGCTTGTACTTCCAGGCCTTCCCCTTGGGTACCATGGAGACATTGCAAGAGAAAGAAATGGGAACAGTTGGATGCTTCTGGTAATGTTTCTTTAGCAAAATTTTGTCAGGTTCTTCTTCTCTTTGGAATATCAAATCACATGTTACCAAGTAACTTGATATTCCCTGAGGCTGCACAAGTTTCATAGCATCTGGCTGTGGCAGGCATATATAAAACAGTTGTTATTTTTCTGAATGTCAGGTGGATTTTTGACTTCTACATTCAAGAGCTGGAGCACTGGTTGTTACTTTCCTGCTGAATCTCAGCAGAAAACACCATTTCTGTGAGACCTCAAAGCAGTTGTTTTATCAGTATCTGTCACAGCCATATATTTTCACAGAGAGATCTTCTCAACTTTCTCTTGTAAGAATGAACTTCAGTAGTTGTGTGTGAGACTGTTATCAGACAGATATGAAAGCTAGGAGAGCTGGTCCCTAGGCTGTGATCCAAACCATCTGGGATAGTGATTTTCAGTTTTGCCACTGATTCAAAACCTTGCCTTGGGGCAAAAATCGAAGGTTATTTTCTAGGGCTCAGTTTTATTAAGGTCCTCTCTCATGCTTAGAGAGACCTTTTGTCTTTGCTCACATTGAGTTTGAGCCTGAAAAACCATCCCCTATGCAGGAAGGGGCTTTGCTCATGCCACAGAGATACCACAGGTTACTTTAAACAAAGAGTTCTTCCTTTGTTTGTGGTTGGCTTTGGTGGGCTTTTTCAGCCTCGCCTGTTTCCTCAGGTGGTAGCTGGTGTCTTCCCCTCTGTCTGAACATCAGCAAAGGAGGGGCTGTTTAGGGTTTCCAAAAGCCTGTCCCACGTGTTCCCACAGTTTTGCGCTGCCAAGAGTCAGAGACTGACCAGCACAGGTACAGACAGGTATTTAACTCAAATGAAAATGCCAATCGACAGTGATCTCTTATCTCATTCTCGGCTGACACAGAGCCAAGAGCACCTCCAGACAGGCAAGAAGGAAGGAAGAGAACTTGGGTAGTTTTATCTGTGCCCTCAAATCCCGATGATTCTATGCTTGCTGTTACATTTTGTTACCCAAAGCCATCTTGGGAAGTGTTACAATAAAGGAGCTGTAACACCATAGAGTTCATATTTTTATATCACAGGACTACGATGTGGTTCTGCCAGCAGGTCTCCCGGGAACTCTTTGGCTGCTTTCCCAATTTAGCTGTTACATGGCTGATTCATTTAAAGAGACAAGAACACCATGTCCTCAGGAGTGCCTGCTGAGACGTTCCCTTGAAGACAAGTCTAATGGCTTCACCAATCTGTGGGTGCATTGGATTTATCACAGAAAATGAAAAGAATAGAGAAGCAGCGGTGTTTGTTCCGCTGTGAGAACACAGAGTGTGCCGGAACTGCAGAGAAAAGGAAAATGTAAAGGATGTTTCAAGTGTTGTCAGATGTGTTTGTGGCTGAAATATCAATGCAGAAAAAGGTTGGGATAGCTCATATTTAACCAAAGGAATAATTCTGAGTAGCCAAATTTCTAAATCATTTTTTCTTTCAAGGATTTTTGTGGGGTTTTGTTTGGGGTCTTTTTCCCCATATGAAACCACCTATGTCTGGTGAGACCTCAGTTCTATGGCTGAGTTAGTTACAGCTGCTCCCTCTCTTTGGACACACTGATATCTAATGTTATTGGTCTGAAAGCTTTGAGGGAGAGTTTTTATTGGGCTTTTTCTTCTGTGGACCATTGCTATCAAAAAGTATGTAGGAATTCGGGACCTTCAAACCTTCTGCTTGTCAGTCAAATTTTCTTTATCAGCTCATGAGGGAATTGGCAACATAACTCAGTTCTGCATTAAGGCTAAACCCTGAAATAGTAACTTCTGTGATTTATTATTTGCACAATGGTCAATCTGAACTGGGGTGATAAACATTCTTCACTACAGACCACAGGCAAAAATCCAGGTAATGACAGAGCTGTCCTCAGGTTACATGATTAAAAGCTGTTCACTCACTTGGGAAAGGGAAAAGATAGTTATGTATGAACAGATCGTTACTGTCAGGCTTCACACACACAAAAAGAGATGATTACCCCACTACTGACATTTACAATCAGCGAAAAACACTTTCTAAAAATCTGTATGATCATTTTGTTCCCTCTCAAAGATGTTGCAAAGCCACTTTGTCAGATTATGCTCTTAAGAGAGTCCAGACGGGGCAGGACCTGGACTCTTCTGACCAAATGGCTGCTGCTCAGCAAGATTGTCCCAGTGAGAGTCTGCACAAAGAGCTTTTCTGCTCGGTGAGGGCTCCAGTTTGTGCCCTCCAGTCTCTCATCTCTGAGGCAATCATAGCATAAAAGGGGCAAGCAGCTGGTTCTGCATTGTCATCCAAGCAACATGGCTGGAAGTAGTGCTGTGCCAGTCTTGCACAAAATCCCAAAATAGAGTGCTAATGAGTGGAGCAGCAGACTATGGAGACAGCTAGAAAATCAGTGTGATGTGGGAAAAGGTGGTTTTGGTGAGAAAAAGCACGTTATGCACTTTTTCTATTTTTGTCTCTTACTCTCTGAAACTCTAAAAGCCTCACAAAACACAAGTATTTTCTTTTCTTGGCCTTGATGTGTGCATAAACATACCAACATTCAAGTTGCCACAGCACTCCTCAGTGGTGTGCTTCCCAGCTTCCTGCTCCACAGGATTCCTGAATATCTGATGTGGACCCTCATCTACTGTTCCAGAACTAGAGTTTGGGTAATGTTGTCTTATTATGACAGTGTCCAGAGGATCCAACAGGAGACCAGAGTCACACTATCCTAAATGCAGCATAGACTCTGGCTTCTGAATGCAGGAATTGTTTAGCAGGTGTTGCCTTCTAACAGGATCCATAGGCTAAAAAACAACAGTAAACACATCTCCTGTACTTATCCAAGTGAGAAGAAAGCAAACAAGCATAAAGTGTTTGTTTAACTGTTTGTTAAATGGAGCTTGGGTAGGGAAAGACAAGTTTGTAAAGTGCTAAGTGAAACCACTTCAGTGGAGGACTTAACTGCTCCAGTATAAGAAGCAGTAATTGAATCAGGAAAAGGAGTCTCTTCCATGCAGTAATTGTTGCCAAGCTCTCTCACTGTAGTTTGTTTAGTGTCAAGAAGCAGTTTGAAATCTACTGGCTCTCGTAGGTGTTTGTTGTCAGACAGAAGAATAAAAGTGTAAACCCATTACTATTAAAGTTCTGGAAGCGCTTGCACTCTTCTCTTTTGCAAGAAGACATTGCAAGATGCAGTCTATTATGTCAGAAAAGCATTAAGGGGTTTTGTTTTGTCTCAGTGCCCCCATTCTATATGAAGTGCTTGTAGAGCACAGAATATTTGGAACCAAGCGAGGAAAGTGTAGAACTCAAAATTATAGATAATTTATGTTTCTGAAAGGGAAATTAAATTGTAAAAGTGACTCATTAATATGAAGTCTTTTTAATGACAGTTTAATGAAAATGGGCATGTCTTCAATGTCACATAGAGAGGAAAGCCCTTCAGGCTGTATCTTAATGACTTTCTTAGACTGCATGTGTTTAAAACCTAAGTTTTCAAATAATTCTATGCCATGAACAGGATTTGCTCTGGTTTTGACAGCCTCTTAAATGTTCATGAGGTTGAGGCAACATCTAAAAACGCTTCAAGCTTAAACAGAGCATCATCAGATGTCCTCTGCTACTTATGTGTGGTGCCAGGTTTGTTTCCTCTGTTGCATCCCAAGTTTTACATAACTTTACATTGTGATTTTTCTTACTGAGCCAAAAACAGAAAGTTTGACAATGCCAGAACTGAGGGGTCCTTTCTGTAGTTCATTGCATTTGTGCAAAGAGCTCTTCTTTTAATCCTCCCTCTTGAACAGGCGTTGACCTGATTGAATGTAAACAATTTAAATTGAGGGAAATTTTCTTTTAATCCTTTTCCAGCTCTCAGCTTGACTACTTTAAATGTCCTTGTGGTTCTGCTGCAAAATTCTTTATTCCGCCCTGAAGAATTGTTTATTCTATAACAGACAAATACTTTTAACAAAATAAAGACATTTAAGACAGATTGTTCTATAGCACTAAGTCATATCAGAAAATCTTAACAATAAATGATATGTCATATTTGTTTCCCCAGATACACAGATGGTTTTCAGGGTCTGTAATAGGAATATAAACAAAAAAAATTATCCCTTTACAGCTAAAGCAGTAGTCCAGTTTGGGTCAGGAGAAGAAATTAGTCTAGAATCAATTATCACTGCAGTCATCTGTCTTGTCAAAGAAAGCACAAATTTCTGCTTTTATGATCACATCAGAACAATCAAAGAGGCTTTTTCCTCCAAACCAAACCCATTTTAAAGGGTTTCCTCCAAACCCACTTGAGGTCTAAATTTTTGTCACATAGTTTTTACAGGTTAAAATACCTAAGTTTCTTCTTACTGCAACCTTAGCCTCTTTCACTTTTTTCCCAGTCCTTCTGTGTAGTTTCAGCTGCTTCTCATGCCCAGGGCTGAGCACAGCCACTCGTTAACACCAGTGGAAAAGCCCTGCAGCTCACAGCTCAGCCATGGGAAAGGCTCCCTGTGTTAGCTGGAAACTCCCCTGGTACTTTGGTTGGGAGCTTCCCTTGCTTTACCATCAAATTTCACGATGATCTGTTTCATTCCTGTGCCCCAAAGGAAAAAATTGCATGGCTGCTCTGTCCTCTGTTTCAGAGGGATCCTTCCACTTCTGGACATTGCCCATCAAGCAATCCATAGCCTGTGGCTGGTGCTGCCAAGATGCCTCATGCTCCATCTCCTTATCTGTTAATCCACTCCGAGGATCCTCAGGTTCTTTCACTTTGCACATTTTTCCTTTAAGAAAAAGGCTAATGTTTTTCAGGTGTACATGCACCTTTTGTCCTTTTTGATACTGAGTGTGGAAAACCCTTCATTTAATGATCCATAAGCAATAATTCCAGGTAATAAACAGTGAACTAAGGCCTATACATATTCTTTCTCAACTGTGAGAATGTCAGCTGCTCCTGATTTTGTTACTTTCCTTGTCAGCGTATTTCAGTTTTACCCCTAATCTCTCAGTCCATCACAAGGAACCAGCTTCACTGTGGCAAATGGAATCTTCTTTTGACAGATGGTTTCATACGACCAATAAGTCCCATCATCCATTAACAAGATAAAAATGTCATGTTCAGAGTTATTTTATAAAAACTGTAGGGACATGTCAGCATTCATCAAATACAGTTTACAAAATATTCTCCTTGCAGATTAATAAATTGCTTTGTAGCCTGTCAACAATTCTAGCTAACAAAATATCATCAAATAAGCATTCTGTACAATAAATAAAGCTATTTATAAGCATCAAAAACATTGCGAAAAATAAGAAGCCTGGCTTTCTTCTTCTGAATGTCTTGGAGAGCAAGGCCTCCTGCTGGTCCCTGAATCACTGAACATCTGGGCTCTCCAGAGAGCTCTGTACATGAAGTTCAGCAACATCAACTTGCAAGCTGGAAAGCCTTTTTGCTACACTGCATCTACTAGTGTATTTTCCTTTTTTTTAATATCAAAACTTTGATCACACTATCCAAGACTATTTTACTCTACGTCTTATATTGTTATTTATGATAATTTAAACCAAATCTAAAATGCTGTCACTCTTGATTGATTTGTTTGCTATTTGGCGAAGAAATTGATGCAGCCTTTAACATTACTGGTAATATTTGTTCTGGGTTTCCAACGGGAAAGTTTTATGTCATTTAGAATGAGATATTTCCTTGTAATATTGATTGGTCAAAACTATCAAAGAGCTTTCAAGCTGTAAACAGATCTGACCTTGAGTGTCTGTAAAAGTCCATATGTGCAACTCCAGCAGAATCTCTTGGGAGATGGTGAAATCTCTATCCTTAAAAATTTTCAGAATTCAACATAAAGCCTGAACCACCTGGTCTAACTTTGAAGTTAGCTCTGCTTTGAGCAGGAGGTTGGACTACTCATCTTCCAAGGTTTCTTCCAACCTCTATTTTTTCCTGTCATTTTATAATACCTACTCTTCTTCAGCCTCTCAGTTCACTTCGTGTTTGCTTCCACCCCTTTGAACAGTGAGTGTCCTTTAGAAACCTAAGTCACAGCTCTTTTTCCACACTCCTTCTATTTACCCCCTATAGCTCTTTTCGTTTCCTACTTTAATCAGTGTATTTCCTTCTGGTTTGCCATCTAGTTTCTTTGCAATAAGAATCTTAAAATGCTTTATCTTAACTCATTCTATTTCTCTGTTGGAGTAAGTCTTTCTTTAGAAGGTGTTGTCCAGATCTGTTTTCCTCCATGTCAGCATCTGCTTCCTTAATATCTGTTTTACTGAATGCTGATATTCTTCTACCTTGTTACATTCTTCATGTTTTACTCCAAGTTTTGAAGGAAATCCTGCAATTTTTCTCCCCCAGAGGAAGTGAGTAGGAGCACTCTGCCAGCCTTCCCTGGGCTCTGGTGGAGTCCCCCTACCAGCAGTCCTTTCCCTGCGAGTGTCTTCCATTGATCAGAAATCTTAAAACTTCAGAACACAAAATATAGACCTGCATACTAATTTTTATGACTGCTCCATGCCTTCTCTAGGGGCCAGGAAAACATCCAGGACCATCCTGTTAGGACTACAGCTTTGTGGTGAATCACTATTCCTTTCTATTTGCAGATTTTACTTCCTTTCCCACTGTTCAATATACTCCTCTGCCTTCTATTAGTCTGCAGGCTCAACGTTATTGTTCATCTCTCACACTCTGCTGTTCGGGGTATTTTTTTGCCCTGGTCTCTCAGTTTCTGGATACCAATTTCTTGTTATTTTCTGTTGTCTCTTTTCACCAACTGAAAGTTCTGTTCATGGCAGCAGCATTTGCTTAAATGCAGAAATGCTGTTACCAGAAAAAGGAGGGGGAAAACAACCAAACCCAAGCCCACAACATAAATTATTTCTGTTTCTTTAAGGGAAATATACACAGTGGTGGTGTAGTACACCAAGTACAACACAAAACTTCAACCAATTTGAAAGCATTGATCTGTACTCCTGACATAACTGGAACAGTCTCCTAAGGGATAGCTGTATTGATGCTTTTACTGTCTGTGCCCCACAAAACTCCAGATACTTTTGGTATTTGTAGTTTTCGTGGTATGCCCCGACCCCCTCCATCAGTAAATAAATCAAATTTCACATGTCCTGTCAAAGCTGTGTTGCAAGAGGTGGCCACAAACTGAACCACAATTCCAGACTTGGGGATTGTTACAATTTTGGATTGGATTTTACTTAGAAAGTTGTGCTCTAATTCTAGGAGGTTTGTTCTTTCCTAAACAGTTACAGGATTTATTCTCAGCAGTGAAGCCAAAGTAATCCTTTGCCAGGAAAAAGAGCTGTTTATAAGCAGTCAGGCATGACTATACAAACTAGGATGGCCACTGGAGGTAGTCTGGTATGACTTCCTGAGAAGGTAGGTAGCATCACAGTTTTAATTTTGATATCATGGGAAAATTCCAAACTGGGTGATGAGTGTTGTGCCCATCCAACCCCATAACACAGTCAAAAGCTTCTACTCATCTTCCTTTGTGGTGCTGGTCTCACTGTATGTCCATCAGCAGCTGAATAGTCTCCATCTCCCTCCTGCACCAGAGAACCCACCTGTACTCTGATCCTCAATAAAGTAACTCCAGAGTTTTCAAATACATATCTTTAAGATAAATAGTATCTATGACCATACATTGTGGATGTGCATGTTTTATATATAGCAGCCTTCCAGTACCTAAAGGGGCTCCAAGAGAGCTGCAGAGGGGCTTTTTACAAGGGCCTGTAGTGATAGGGAAGAGGGGGAATGCCTTTAAGCTGATAGAGGGTAAATTGAGATTAGATTTTAGGAGAAAATTCTTTCCTATGAGGGTGGTGGGGCACTATGAACGTCCCAGCCCTGGGATTGTACAAGGACAGGTTGGATGGGGCATTGAGCAACGTGGTCTAGTGGAAGGCATCCCTGCCCCGTTAGAGGGATTAGAACTAGATATTCTTTCATGTCCTCTTTCCAACCCCAAAAATCTAACATTATGGGTTATTGACAGGACATCCTCAGCAGATGCTTTTGGCGGTTATAGGCAGCCGGTTGATTTCTTGAATTCTGTAACAAAAACTCTTACAAAAGCCTTCAGTCTTTAGGAACACTTTCAAACAGCTTGCTGTGTAACATGGTCATTTAAAAGACTGTGGTATGTGTTGATAGATGTACTAGTACTGCAAGAAATTCACAGGAAATCATTGAGAATTATATTTTGATCATACTGGAATTTCCCTCGGGAAATACAATAAAAATCCCCTGGCTGCTGCTTAGGGAAACTAGGACAAATATGAGAGAAGTGGCCAAGATGTGGTTATCAAGCCAAATGCAAAAGCTAAACAATTGAATTGTGTGGGTCTTAAACTGGATACGGGGCTGTGCTCCCACAGGCATTGCTGGCTAATTTAAGTGGCTGTTGTGAGGGTGAAATAAAGCAGCAGGTAGTTCTGAAGCTGACATCGCTGGGCTCCCCAGAGCCAAGATGCCCATCCGACCTCTGCAGCTCTTGGAGCAGTGGGGCAGCAGTGGAGCTGCTGCTCTCCAGCTGCCTGGTTCTCAGATCTCAGTGTTTAGTTCTTGCCTCCAACAGTCTGCTTGCTTTTGCCCTACAAGGTGGCCAGGGCGCCGTGTCTCCCAACATACACAGTCCAATGTATCCCATGCTGTGATCTCTCTGAGGCATTTTTCCCTTTTCCAAGCTGTGTGTGGCACGCAGTGAATGCTGGCGTTTCAGACTAAACAAGAGCTTGCAGCCCATCCATCCTCATTTAGGGGTTGACTTTTCTTGTGCAGCTCATCAGGGCAGGCTATCAAACAAAGTTGTGTTTGAGAGAGGCTGGAAGCCCATGTGTGCCTGCCAAGCACCTTCCAGCTGGCAGGAGACCTGAGCAATTCCACAGATTAAATGAGATGGGTTTGGAATATATTTCCTGCTGCTGTGCCTCTGAAAGGGGAAGTAGCTGTTCTGCTGCTCCACTGCTGCATGCCATTCCAGGGGTGAAGGATGGCATCTATGTCCAGCTGGAACTGTGAGGGGCACTGCAAACACTTTTACGTGCTCGTGTAGCCACGTGCCCTCACACAGGCATCCCAGTTGCAGCAAATTAAAGCCAGATAAACAAGCTGTTTCCTAACAGCAACTCATGGTCCTGGCTGATCTCTCCGGCTTTTTACCAACATATGCTGTCAATTTCTAAAGTCCCAAAAGTACAAGATCTATGATATCTGGGCCAATGGGCTCGTTCACATTCCTTTCCTTCTCTCGGATTCAAGCCGCTCACAGCCGATGCCAAGCGCTGCTAGGCCAGGAGCTGAATTTCAAGTGGAGCCCAGAAACTTGGTGTAAATTCCTCCACCAGCATTTGCAATCTCTCTGTACATCTCAGTTTTCCATCATGCTTCCAAAAGCAGTTTAATGAAATGCAGAAGCTTTTCTTCCTGTGTTTGAAATGCTCTGTATTTTGAACTGTCAAAGGATTAGAGTTCTGTCCCAACTAACACCTGCAATCAGAAGCAAGAACTAGAGCATTGTCAAGTTAATGGCTGTGACAAGCACACCACTGGAGCAGGATGAAGGTCAATTTATTTGCCCTAGGTTTTTATTTTCTCTTCCTCAGGAAAATTACATTTCAGCCAAGCAGGGAAGGCATTCCCATATCCCAGATTTCCTTCCACTGTATTAGAAAACTCATTAGCTTTTTTCCCATGTTTTGGATATATTCACAGTAATCAGATGAAATGTACTAAGCCTCATGACCACAAATTCCTTTCTTTTCTCTTCCCTTCTCGCTAAAGATCTCGGCACCCAGAATAAAAAGGATTTAATGGTATAAGCCCCAGAAAATATCTTATTCTGCATAAACTCTGCTTTTGGGACACTTGCAAATAAAAATGCAAGTTCCTCAAGTGTCAGGTCACCAACAAAGGTCAAATAGAGAATGATTCACCCCTTTAATTCCTTAAATACAGGGTACCTTTTTGGAAAACTCTTCAAACACAAGTTACAGGAGACCCTGGATGCTGTTCCTATGGAAAACAGGCAAGGTTATGGAAGGTTTCCTTCCGGCCTTTAAAATCTGCTTTTCTGCAAGAATCATTGAACATCTTTATAGATCACTGTCAGTGTCCTCCCATAGTTTTTGTGAATTTACTATGTGCACTGGGCTTTATGATGTACAGTTGCTAGATAAGCTGTTTGCTTGCATAAATCAATACTTTGAGACAATATTCCTAACTTCCCTAATGGATGGTGTTGTGGATGCTCTTTTCATTCCTTCAGCCCAGCTGCAGTCTGTATACAATATTTTGTTGGAATGCTTTTCCTTTACTAAACATAAAAAAATATCCTTCTATATAATCATACTGGGATTCCTGTGATAATATAAGCAAGAGCAATAGGCACCATTGCTGCTTTGAATTGCATGAAATCTACCCCACTCTGTTTGGAATGGTGTGAAAATATAAGTGGACTTTGTCCTTTCAACCAAGCACACCATACAGAGAGAGAGCTGCCATGAATTAGGAAAAATATGTACTTAAACTTCAATAAGCATCACAAAGTTCCCACTATAGAAGTTTCCTCTTAGGAGCTGCTTTGTAATACTGGGGCATCCATCCTACCATGAAGTTCAAACTCCACTCCTGTAATTGTGTGAGTCTATCATCATTTGTGGAAACATCTTCACTTATGAAAACTGCTGCTGCAGAAAGCCCTGAAATGCTGCTGGAAAACTCACATGCTCAGCTGCAAGCACAGAACATTTTTTCTTCTGTTTTGTGGGAAGCCATGCCTTACAATGGCTTTTCATACTGTCATACAGGCAGAACCCTTTCCATCAAAATCAGATGGCAACATCTTTAGGGCATTTTTTTTCATTTGAGTGCAACACTGAGTGTTTAGGGAAGTATCAGCCATGCCCTGATATACATACAGCTTGCAGAAAGAAACAACAAAGATGGGTTTATTATTTCTGTCACAGTAGGGCACAGCTGTGATGCTGGGACTCTGATATTGTAGGTGCTGTACAAATAATGACCAAGCTTGAAGAAAGAGAATTGTTAATGACCTGTTCCAGTAGTGCAGGAGGTGCTGATCAAGACAGGGAAATGGTTAAAGGGAAGCTAAAGAAAAGCTTTAAAATTTGTGGAAGACATGTGGAATACAATTAGGACTTCATAGTGGTGTGGGGTGCCAAGCTCTCCCTGAAATCTGTGCTGCATGATTTTATACAGGTAGACTGTATTAATGTCATAGGAATGTCTGTGGTAGGTCATATATCTACTAGGCACATGACAGAAATACTACTTAAAAAATATAGTCTCAGTGAAGAATAAACTTTGATGAAGTATACATTTCAGGAAATTGTTTTATTTTATAGTGTTGCTTAAGTGGAAAACCAAGTTAAATTTATTGCATTCTGTGTGTAATGACTCATCCTCTTCTGAAAGAATGCAAGCAGACTTGTAATGCACTCAAACATGACACTAAAAATATCCCACTGCCATCCATAGTTTGTCATACTGAAGTATTTCTCAAGAGGTTTTCAAAACCAGGACTTACATATTCCAGTTCAGTTCATCAAATAAGGAGGCCCTGACTACTTTCCAAACAGCTGCATTGAGGTCTTTAGAATTAATTCTTAAAACCTTACACAACCAAAATTCCTGCTAATTGGATTTTAATTAATTTCTGTGCAACATATTTAACCTAATGCTTTTGCTTGTCTGTAGGAAAACAACATGGGGATGGAGCATATTAATTTAGCTGTACAGCTGTAGAAGCAAATTATCAGTGCTTCCTGTACTGGTAAATGCCTGTATTGTAGGCTTTGCACCCAAAACATTTATGATGTGGTGATGTGCTTTGTGTGCTTCTCTACCCCATTCTGGCTGTCTTTTCCCAGTGACTCTGGAATGATGTAGTTGTCTATGGGGTTTGAGGAAATACAGTTGTCTCAAAGTTAGAGAATTCCCACTGGATTTGTGGAAAGAACAGAAGGTGAGAAAAGAGAGGCTTCAACCACCCTCTCACCACTTACTAAAAATGATTAAGTCCACCAAGGTGGCCATTTGGGACACAAATCAATAAAAAGCCAGACACTCCATTCTACTGCTCATGGTGTTCTTTTAAACTGTGACAGACACGGGTTTCTTAAGGATTTGTCTCATGGAAACCTTTTCCATTCTGCTTCGTGTCAAAGAAATGCCCTGTTAATGAAAACTAGAAGATTTTGCTAAAGACTTCATAGCCCATCTCTCTAAATGTTAGATGACCCATGGCATTTTCTCTTATCCAGGTCAGTACACCTCTCCTGAAAAAGCCCGGACAGTTAAAATCCAGGCATGTTCTGTTATATGGATTGCTTTGTGTCTGAGCTGCGGGCCCTCTTACATCTCTTCTCTGAGCTAGGATCACTGAGGGAGAAGCTTAAAAGCCTGAACCTAAAAGGAATCAGAGGGCCAAGACATTTTGAGCCTGGCTTTAAGAAACAATTCTGATCTATATGCTTGAAAACAAGATGTTTTGATTATGCTTATTTAAATGAACAACCATTAATTGGTATTTCAGAGGATCAGAATTTTTTCTTTTACATTCCAGCATTATTTTTCCCTTCAAAATATTCACCATCCTTGCTCTACAGGGGTTATGATTAACCAGACCTTTCAGGGAAGTATAAAACATTATTGTTTGATCACTGCTGGGAAAAGTCTTAAAGTGTCCTTAAACCAGATTCTATTTGCACAAAAACATTAATTTTTGCTCATGGTGTTTTGCAAACAGGAAGTACAGGGCCTGTTTATGGCTTTGTTGTGTATTTTAAAGTCGTTATTGCTATTACAGTAGAAGCCAAAGACCTGATAAGGACCCCTTTATGCAACCATGTTTGGTCAAATGATGGTTCTATGTATACTATGTGTGAACATTACAAACTTATTTTTAGATGACCAGTGAGACCTATGTAGTTTAAAATTAGCCAGGCATAGGGACTATACCGTATTTTTAAAGGACAAAACACAGCTGCTGCATGAGCAAACACAAACCAGAAAAACCAAATTTTATAAATATGTCATCAAGGTCATAAAAACAAATGTGCTGGATGAGAAACATTATTCTGATTTAAGCAGGGATGTCAACAAGTTCACTGCCTGCTCTGTATTCAGATTGGTACTGATAGGAAAAGAAAGGCATTTGGCAGCAATGTTAGCTGGTTGCAGTTTTCCTTGGCAGAGTGAGAGAGGGAAAGCAGGAATAAAGAAAGGAACTGTGGCAAGGACAGGTCCAGAACAGGCCCAGCCACCTGTAGGAGAGTTGCACAGTGCTGGAAGGTCTAGCAGAGCAAACTGGTCTGGTTCTGCTTCTCTGATGAATGCACAGCTGGTAACATATCATAGAATCACACAATCAATTAGGCTGGAAAATACCTTTAAGATAGAGTCCAACCTATGACTAAACATCAGCTAGACCATGGAACTGAGTGCCAAATCCAGTCTTTCCTTAAACACGTCCAAGGATGATGACACTACTGCCTCCTTGGGCAGCCCATTCCAATATCTAATTATCCTTTCTGAAGAATTTCTTCCTTATGCCCAACCTAAACCTTCCCTGGCACAGCTTAAGACTCTGTTCTTTCCTCCTGTCACTGGCTGTCCAGGAGAAGAGCCTGACCCTCACCTTCTTCCAGGGAGCTGCAGAGAGCAGTAACATCACCCCTGAGCCCCCTTTTCTCCAGGATAAACAACCCCAGCCCCCTCAGCTGCTCCTCACAGGACTTGTGCTCCAGACTCTTCACCAGCTTCTTTGCCCTGGCTGGACTTGCTCCAGCACCTTGATGTCCTTCCTAAATTGAGGGCCCCAGAACTGGACACAGGATTTGAGGTATGGCCTCACCAGGGCTGAGTACAGGGGAAGAATCATTTCCCTGGTGCTGCTGTCCACTCTGGCTGATACAAGCCAGGATGCCACTGGCTTTCTTGCCCACCTGGGCACACACTGGCTCATGTTCAGCTCCTGTCAATCCCCAGGTCCTTTCCCACTGGGCCACTCTGCAGCCACTCTGCCTGCAGCCTGGAACTCTGAAGGGGTTGTTGTGGCCAAAGTGCAGGACCTGGCACTTGCTCTTGTTGAATCTCCTGTTGTTGGTCTTGACCCATCCACCCAGTGTGTCCAGGCCCTCTGCAGGGCCTTTCTATCCTCCAGCAGATCAATATTCCCACCCAGCCTGTTGTCATTTGTGAATTTGCTAAAGATAGACGTAATCCCCTCACCCAGGTCATCAGTAAAGATATTAAACAGGACTGGCCCCCAACACTGATCCCTGAGGAACACCACTAGTGACTGGTCACCAGTTGGATTCACCACAACTCCCCGGTCCTGGCTGTCACGAATGGATTTT
>VZRO01006635.1:10227-74793 GCA_013397915.1 Daphoenositta chrysoptera
GGGCCGGTGCTGCCCCTAGGCCCCCCCACACCCCTTCCCCCAGCGCGGCTGGAACCTGATGAACTCCAGGGCCACGGAAGTTAAGCGGCAGTGGGCTCCGTGACCGGCGCTTCGGAAGCCGCAGACGAGAGACATGGCCGCGTGCGGGGGGCTGCCGGCGCTGCCCCCCAGTGCCCCGGGCGCGGGAGGCATTGCCGGGGTACTGCCCGCGCTTTGGGGAGTCACTGGTGAGCTGGCAGCGGAGTGCGTTTTCTTGCGCCGAGGATCCGCGGAGGTGCTGGAAAACGTGCCCGAGTGGCACCTCGTCCTCGCGCTTTATTTTTGTGTTTTGCCTCAAAAAACATCCCAACCGCAGGTTTATTGCCCCTATGTGCACAGCTGGCAGGGCTAGAGCACAGCTGGCGAGGGCTGGAGTGCGGTGAAGGGCCGTTCTGCCCAGCGGTCTGCGGGGTTTCTGGCGAGGGCAGATCGCTCTGCTTGCTCCGTCATTCCCTCAAGCCCGGACACGCCGGCGTTAATGGCTCCTGCCCTTCCTGGCTGTCGCCCAGGTCTCCCCAGCCAGCCCGGAGGTTTCGGCTCAGCTTTTGTTGTCGGAAGGCGGCTTCAAGGAGACCGGCTCTGCCGGAGGAGCTGCCGCAGCCGGGTGGGAGCTGGCAGCGGTGCCTGGCGGAGCAGGAGGGGGGCATCGTCGGGCAGTGTCTGGCAAACCCGGGAGGTGCCGCCGACCTGTCGGCCTGCCTGCGGAGCACTGAGTGTGGGCACGAGCTGCTCCTTGACCCTTCTGATGTGGTCAGCAGTGCCCTTCCCTCCTGTGCCCCCGCCGCAGCGGCGCGCGGTGATTCTCGGTCAGTGCTGGAGGGGCTGTGGCGGAGCTGCCTCCGCTCTCGCGGCTACCGTGGGCTCTATGCTGAGCTTGTCGCTGCTGCATTCCACCGTCGAGGAGCAGACTCGAGGCTCCGTGCTTGGCTTGTGCCCTGACCGAGAGGTAACAAAAGCGGCCACAGCACGGAGGGAAGAAAGGATGGAGGCTGACCCAGGCAGCGGTGCTGTAATGCTCTCGCGCCGAGGGGATGTTCCCTGAGGATGCTCCTGGGAAAAGACAGTAAGTGCAGTAGGAATACGAGGAGGAAGGATGAGTTGATGCCAACAACAGCAGCAGCTGTCTCGGTTTGGGCAGGTGCTTACAGAGCCCTGGGTGTGCCGGCTGCTGCACTTGGAGCTGGGTCTGTGCCCTGCGCAGCCTTCCATGGCAGCTGGGAGCCTGTGCCCGTGCACAGCCGTGTCCTGCCTGGTTTGGAAATGCTGCTTTGCAAAAGAAATGGAGCTGCAGTGGGTGATAAATCCCTGCCTTGCACAGCGTGCACCAGGTGATCTGCACTGACCTCCGAGGTACAGGCACGGTTCAGGGGTGTGTGCCGGTGTGTGGGCATGTGTGTGAGTGGGGTGGGATCAGCCCCGAGACCATGTGAGTTTGATAAATGACTTACTTTTAAAGCTAGGATTATGTTGTTTCCTGCTGCATCCCCTCTAGGGACGGATAGGTGTTTCTAAACCCACACTGCGACTCCCCTGGGCTCTCTGTGGGTTGGGGCTTCTGTAGTGGGGAGGGGGGCGTTGGGCCTTTTAGCTCTTGGGTCAGCCCCTGGCTTTAGAGGGTTGGTACATCCCGAAGGCTGGTCACTGGAGAGACCATGGCTGTCCCATCAGAGATGCTGGAAGCAGAACTGTCTCTGCAGGCTGCACAGCTGGTTCATTAAATGAAGCTGATGAGCAGTGTGATTATTTTGTTCCTCTGGAAGGAGTTGCTGCTGCTGGTAGCAAACACACCTTCTGTAACAAACGTGCCTTGCCGGCCCGGAACACCTCTGAGGCTGGTGCTCCCCTCATTGGGGCGAGTGGGTCTGTGGCTGCTCCCCTGAGCTCCCTCCTGGGGAGGGACAAAGCCTTGGGGAGGCTGGAGCCCGTGTTGCTGCTTTCCCTTGTTTTCGCTGTTCTTTGACTGGGAAGCGAGTGTGTGTTGCAGCCTAATGAGTGTCTGGCTGTACCTTCGTCTTATGCAAACGACCAGCTCTGTCGGCCCCTCCGATTAGGGAGCACACACGTGGGATGCTGCTGACCGGCCTCAACTGCTGCTTCCAGCGCCATCACTCGCTCCTGTGGAGCCTGGATCCCAAAAATGCCAGGGCAGGGAGGTCAGCAGTGGGAGAATGGTGTGTCTGTGTGGCTGTGAAAGGCGCCTTGTGCTGTGTGAGAGCGGGGGGCCCCAGAGGCGTTCAGGGAGCATCTCACCCCTCGGATCCCAGGCGCCTGCGTGTTCTTACACAGTGCTGCAAACATCGGGTTGGACCTTGGTGCCAGCGGCCCCGGACCTGCCTCTCATCCGTGGTTGCAGGGAGGGGCACGGTGCTGAGCCCCGAGCTTGTGGCTGTCATCCTTGGGAGGACATAGGGCAGAGCTAGGCATGCTGCAGCCCGGCCTTTGGGGTGCCAGTGGTGGGGCCCTGCCAGCATCGGCAGGATGTGGCGTCTTCAGCATCTGCCCTTCCCCTGTCTTCATCCCAGCTCCTGGCCTAGGGAGCATGGCTGGTGGCAGAACGGCCCTTTTTGTGCCTCGGGGTGCCCTGCACTTTCTCAGGAAATAGCCGATTGTGCTCGTTGGCAGTCCGTCCCTCTGCTGCCACTCTGGCCCCTGCCTGTAGCCAGGGTGGGGACACCCTTGCCCTTTTTACTAGGGCTCCTAGCTCACTGCTGTGGGGAAGGCAACCCCAAGCCCCCAGTAATGCCCATCAGCACAGCAGGGAGAGGAGTGGGTTGCTGGCCCCCAGGACCATGCCAGTGTGGGGACGGGGCTGAGTGACAAAAACTGGGGTGCAGCCAGGGCTGGTGGAGGGGTCGGGCTGGACCACTTTTTATCTCCTTTTCATGCAGTCTCACCTCTGGTGCCAGTCAGCCTCCATGCAGCTCACTGGTCCCCATGTCACTGTGGGCTTGGCTTCCTCCCCCAGCAAACAAACCTGAAGTGCCCTGGGTGGGGACATCTCTGCTGGGAGAATTCCCTGTGTTTCATGCCTCTCATGGAATCATCCAATAGGCTGAGCTGGAGGGGACCCATCAGGATCATTGAGTCCAGCTCCTGGCCCTGAGCAGGACACCCCAAGAATCTCATCGTCTGCCTGAAAGCATTGTCCAGGTGCTTTTTGAGCTTTGGCAGCCTTGGGGCCGTGACTACTTCCCTGGAGGGCCTGTCCAATGTTCAACCACCTGCTGGGTGAAAAAACATTTCCTGATGTCCAACCTAAATACCATGTCCCTGTCCCCCCTTCTCTCCCCCTGTGTGATGTCCCTTTCTGTGCAGGTTTGCTCACAGGGGGTGTGGGCTGTCCCAGATGTCCCCTGGTGCTACACCAGTGGCTGCTCCCAGAGCCCAGGACTGGGGAGGGGACACTGCACCACTGAGGTGCCATCACATACCCCATTGCCCCGGTGTGTGGGAAAGCCCAGTGTGCTCTGTGTCTACTTCCACCTCAGCCAGGGCTGCCCTGGCATGGTCCAGGAGCATTTTGGACAGTGCTGAACTGGGGGAGTCTTTTAAATCAAAGTGGGAAAGGCTTGTAGTGATTCTGATGGGAACCATTTATTACTGAAGCTGTGCTGGCTGCGAGGTCCCGGTGAGGAGCTGCTGCAGGAGCCCAACACTGCCGCCGCCAGGTCTTCCCGGCTGGGTGGCGGCATCTGGTTTGCTGCCTTTGGGGCATTTCCCGTGGGATTTCCACCCTCGGACAGGAAAAGGGTGCGGATGGGATCCGGTTGGAATGGAATCTCAGCCAGAGCGGTCTGTGAATGAATGGGGACGCTGCTGTCACTGTGTAGGTTAAACTGCTGCTGAGTTTTTTACTCTCAGAAGAGGAGAATGACTGAAGGGAAGTGGGGAGAGGGAGAGGAGGGGAGAGTTGTGTGGGGTTCTTGTTTGTTTGGGGGAGTTGGAGTTTTTTATTTTTCTGGAATTTTTTTACAGATGTTGCAGCTGGATGCTGCAAGCTCTCAGGTCTCAAAACTGTGTATTTTTTAGGTCTCACTGTCTAGAGACTCTGCTACAGGGGGAGAAGGAAAACCCAGAGGCTTGTGAAAAGCCAGTGTGAGAAATAAAAGAAAACTTGCTGCATCACTCAGACTCTGAGGACAGATCCAATGGTTGCGTGTTGCAGCCGTGCAGGAACACATCCAGCAGGTCCATGTGCCAGCTGGGGTCCCCCAGCTTCACACGCTTTCCATGGGAATCAAAATGAAAGGGCTCCATGCCTCTGCAGAATGTTATTATTGTTGTTTGTAGCTGAGATTTGTGTCTAAGAAGGAAATTAATTGCTCAGTCTCTTTGCCTATTGCTCGTTTTGCACATGCAGGAACTAGACCATGTTAGGGTAATGGCTTGGAAATTAAATTTCTTTAATACACAAACCCAATTTTGAGGTGGTTGACTGAAGGGGAAAAAATTACATGGAGGCAGGAGGCAGAGGCCTGACTGGAGCGGGGTTCAGGCCCAGGGTGGTTGATGTTACCTGGAGAAGATCTGTGGGGGCACAGGGGAGGTGGGGACATGCCAGTTCTCCAGGGTGCAGCCTGCAGCATCTTCTGGCAGCACAGCAGCGATACTGAGGAATAAATTAGCTCTCTTTGTCAAAGAGACACAGAGCAGCTTAAATGCATTTTGTGGATGGTCCTGAAAGAACCCCACAAACCTGGTTGTGTAACAGGACTGAATGCAGTGAGGCAGGGCAGGGTGGTCTCAAGGATGCTCAAGAACCCAGAGCAGGGGTGGGCTGGGGTGGCAGCACCGGCCTTCGAGCTTGTGGTGTAGGTCTGTGGGCAGCTGCTCTTGTTCACTGCCCCCTGGGCCTCCTGGGGGGGAGGAATTTGGGGGGTTTTGAGCTGCAGGGTGACCTGGCTCAACACTTCTTTAAGGAGCAGGCTGGGGTTTTGGCTGGATGCTGTATTGGCTCAGGCTGCCACCCACACTCGTGCTGATGCTGAGCACCAGTGTGACACTGTGATGGTGGCCCTGCTGGCTGTGGTGCTTGTGCTGCCTGGGGTGCTGGGGTGTCTGAGGCTCTGGGGTGTGTGTGAGCTACTCTCTGGCTTCTTTCTCAGCAGTTTCTCTTCAGTGCTGGCTAGGGGCAGATGGTTTGGGAGAGGGGGAATGAGGCACATGCGGGTGGCAGGGGTCTGCAGTCTCCATGCAGTGGGGAAAGAACAGGCGCAGGAACTTCACATCCCTCCTGTAAGTCCTCCAGAGCCCCAGCACTGGACCTGTTTCCCATGCAAGAGAGCAGATGTAGATCCAGGCTTTGGAAGTTTTACCTTTTTTTGGAAGTTCTGCACAAGGGGTTTTACCCTGGTGGGACAGCCAAGAGCAGCCAGGGCTGCTGGTGATTGCTGCCCTGGTACTGTGGATTTGGATAAGGAGTCTGCATTTTCTGTTCTTACCTCCTTGCACCTGGCTGAGATGTCACGGGAGAAGACGTGGGGGTTTTTAACTGTGAGATTGGTGAAATGCTGCCTGCAGAAGCTTTGGAGTCTCTGTCTATGGAGGTGTTTGGAACCCAGCGGGTCACGGTCCTAAGCAGCTGGATCCAGGTGACCCCAGGTGAGCAGGTCTCAGTCTCCATCCCCAGAGCTCCCTGTGGACCCCAGGATTCTCACCTGGGGGCACGGCGAGCTCTGGCCTGCTGCAGAAACACTGGCTCAGGCCGTATTAATGGCATTTTGTTTATCTTAAGCAGCTGATGTTGCAGCCAGCACAGGAGGACTATGGGGAGCACGTCCCCGGAGCAGCCTCTGCGCACGTCGGCATGTCCCGAGCCCGGCTGGAGCCCTGGCAGCGCTGTTCCAGGGGTTCTCTCTCCCCCCTTGCCATGCTGCAGCACTGCCAGCACTCCTGGAGCTGAATGGTTGTGCAGGGGCTGGAGCACCGAGCCAGGATCCCGGCCGGCTCAGAAACTCCATTGGGACCTGGCCTTGCACTCTCCGCCGGTGTCTCTCGCTGCCTGTGCTGATGTTTTCCCCTCCCAGAAACCTGCTTTGAGGCTTTTTTAGCTTGAAGGTTTTCGCTGGCTGCAGTGGCTCCTGCTTTGCTCCCTGGTGCTGGCAGCATCTGTGTGCCTGCAGGAAGGAGGATAGGATGGGGTTTGTCTGGCAGGCGGGTGGTGAGTGCTGAGCTGTGTGAGGAGCAACCCTCCAGAGTCTTCTTCCTTGTCATGTTCCTTCTCCTCCGTGGCTGGTGGTGGGATGTGTCCTCTGGGATCCCCACGGCCACACCTGGCATTCTCTGGGATCCCTGCTTCTCTGTGCTTTGCCTCTCAGGTTTGTCTTTCTCTTGGGAATTCTCCTGACTCTACCAGGAGCAGTCTCCTTGTTTTTATCCTCTGTGATTTTTCTTCTTGGCCCCCAAATCCAGATTGGATCCTTCCTGGCCTCCTTGTTCTCCCAGCCTTTGGGCTGCCTTGTGCCAGCTGTGAGAGCCTGTAGATAATGCGAAACTGAATTTCTGGGAAGGACATTGCTCTGGTCAGCGGCTCCATTGTATTGGGCAGGGAGGAGCCCAGCTTCTGGCTGGCATGAGAGGTGGCTGTTTGGGTGCTGCTGCTGTCACCTCCCTGTCCTGTCTCCACATGTGACATGTTTGTGGTTTTCTGGCATTTAATCTTTTGGCCTTTTTCCATTGCTTTTACCCAGTTCCTAAAGTCCTTTAGCAGCTTCATTTCATGAGTAATCATCGCAGTGCCCCTGCCCGTTGGGAAGTGTCTCAGATGCTCTGGGGGGGTAACCCAGTGGCAGGGTGACCTGTGTCACAGAGGGAGGTGCCACAGGGCTGAGGAGTCCTCACAGCCCCTTGGCCGTGCAGGGACTGCCATGGGACCAGATCCAGCTCTGGCACTGGCCTGGTGTCCTTGCTGCATGTGGGCGTGAGTGGGCAGGAGAGGGGCCCTGGAAAGCTGCTCATTGCTCCAGCACTTGGATGAGGGAGACCATGGGCCTGCCAGACTGAATATATATCTATATATAAACACTGTTATGTTTTTAAACACTTTTGCTCCTGTCAGTACTTTCCCAAGCCTCTGGCCACCATTGTGGTCAGTCCCAGAGTGACCTTGCAGAGTGCTATGCTCCCTCCAGCACCCCAGGAATTTGTGTCCACTTGTCATTCCTCAGCGGCTGTGAGGTTTGCCTCTGTCCGTGGAGCCAAGGGGAACCAGCAGTGTGAGATGCTCTTGGAGGCGAAGGCGCCTGGGTGGGTCAAACCCCCAACGAGGCTCTGGCATCGTCTGTGCTTGTGAGAAATGCAAAATTTGGAACGTTTTGGGTTCCGTTCAGATCATTAAAGGACTCATCAGTGTATGAGAGCAGGTATTGTCTGTGCCGTGCCTCTTGTCACCAGAAGCCGCTGCCTCTGTCCGGCAGCCCACAGGGAGGGAGTGGGGATGGCAGGAGGAAATTACCTTTGTAGTTGCCTGCTTTGTCTCCTGAATTGCAGCCGAGCAGAGCTGAAAGGGATGGGGAGCACATCCGCAGAGCCTGCGTGCTGCCAAAATTACCTCGGCTGCCCCTCAGAGCTGGGAGGAGAGCGTTGGAGAGATGCAGCGTGGTGGAGCCCAGCTGGCCAGGAGCAGGGGTGATGGAGGCAGCCAGCGTGGTCCAAGTCCTTCGGGAACTGGGTGGGGATGGTGGACTTCTGTTTGGTGTGCTCTGGGGTGCAGCCTGCGCTGGGATCAGGGTTGTTCCCTGGTCCCTTGCCACAGGCTGATCCGTGGGGTGATGGGGTGAGCTGCACGGTGCTGGCCTGGCTGTGTGAGCTCCGGGCTTGCCTTCAGCAGTTACTCCCCATCCTGGCGTGAGCCATGGGAACCCGTGTCCTGCAGTGGCACGGCTGTGCTGGTGTCCTTGGCTCAGGAAACCCCTCCTGGGTGGCTGGGGAGTGAGCTTGGGGCTGATTCCAGAGGATGAAGTGTGGTACTGCTGGTGGAGCATCCTTTGATGTGCTTCATGAAGTGTGAAGGATACCACTGTGGGTGTGACATTCAGAGCAGAGCATGGGACATGGGGACAGGCAGTGGCTCTGCCATACCTGTCCCTTCTGTGTGCTGGAGCCTCCTCTCTAGAGACACAGCCCCTTGGCAAGGGATGTTGCAGGGGGAGCCTGAGGCAAGGGGAATTGGTGCTTTTTTGTTTATAAATGTATTTTACTTTGAGATGAAGTGCAAAAGTGCTCCTTTGCAGCGGTGGTGAGGGTGGAGAGGCCGCCCCAAAGAGATGCTAATGGTTTTGATTCACCTCGGGGCACGGGAGCATTTTGTCCTGAAAGGCTTTAAATGACCTGTGTAATGTGCTGGAAAAGTGTCCAGGGAGCCCTGGGTCCCTCTGTCACTGCGCAGCACGGCAGGAGGACTGGGAAATGTGCCTGGTCCATGGAGCACTCCCAAGGGACTGGGGTAGGAAGAAGAATTAAAAATTGCTGTGATTTGAAAACAAGCCCTAGTTGGGCCTTCTCTGGAATGAAGGGGAGGTAACTGTAGGAGCAGCAATCCCTGGCATCCTCTGGCTGGCTGCGGAGGGAGGCGTGGGGGTCCCAGCCCTGCAGCCGTGCGGGAGCTCTCCTCGCAGTCTGCCTGCGGCTGACCTGGGCCAGCGCTGGCGTCGCTGGCTGGGCTGTGCTGCAAGCGGGGCACGGGTGGGCACAGGCGCAAGCTCCATCTCCAAACGTCCTGTGCTGGGACCCTGCGTGTATGGGGGCCCACAGCCCCCAGCCTCAGCTGGGCTGGCTCTGGGAAAAGCCTGTCTTTGAGACTTGTCCTCGTGTGCCTGGAAGCCTGGAATGGTAAAGCCCCAGGCTGAACCCTCGGCAGCTTCCCTCATTTTAAATCATTAATGTCTTTTAGCTGGCCCAGTTACACCAGTCTGAGTGTCTCTTTCTGAGCATTTCGGGGGGGTGGGGGGAGGAGGGTGTAAAAGTCCAAAATATCTGCTACCTGCATTGTTTCTGCACGGGGCATTAGCACTAATTATCCCCTCATTGTCTCCAGTTCCTGCAGGAAGTCTTGTTTATCCTTCCAGCCTCCCAGGAATGCAGCCCAAGGAACTGTGCAGATATATATTTAACCTTGCACAGAGCAGCACAATGGCCCTTGGATTTCCCGACTGTGTGGTATCTGTTGGAAGTGCAGCCGATCTGTCATTTTGGGATGGTGAGGTTGGAGAGGGCACGGGGTCGGGTCAGTGCCAAGGCTCCGGGCTGACACCACAGCCTCCATCCGCAGCGTGAGGCCGGGATCTGCCAGGAGTCAGAGCTGCTTCTGTCCTGAGCAGCAAAAGGCGACTAAAACGATGTCATGGGCAGCAGCAGCGTTCTCATGGGCTGGGGGCTGGCGTGGTGCCGGGGCTCCATCAGGACACACGGCAGCCCTGAGCCAGCAGGGACGAGGCAGAGCCCTGGGTTCAGACAGCAGCTCCCGTCCCCTGCAGAGCCATTTTTGCTCCCTTGGCCCCATTCAGTTTTGTCCCTCTCCAGCACGGGCCAGGTGGTGTAGAGGGGCAGTGCCCAGAGCAGGTTGGGAGGCACAGGAGGGATGCCCCTCGCGGGCTCTGTACCTTCACTGGGGTTTGTGCATTGTGCTGTGCAGGGGGAACCTCCCTTCTTTGGTTGAGGATCTGTTGTTATTCCATCCCCCAGAAAACATGCCTGCAGCAGAGCTTCGACTTTTTCATGGCAGGAGGGGTCCTGGGGAGCACTGTTGAGGGGCCAGCTCCTTGCTGGGACACACTGGCCCCTGGCCGTGTCAGGCTCACGTGGCAGCAGCACCAGTACCTTCCCAGGTGTGGGTCTGTGTCTCCTGGCTATTCCCATGGTGGGCTTTGCCAAGAGCCCAACCTTGCCTTCACATAGTGGTCACTTTGAACTCCGCTCAGTAGTAGCAGTGTCCTGTGCTGGGGCTTGGTGTCCTGTAGGAAGCACTGGAGTGGGGATAACCCTGGTGTGCCTCGGGGGATGCAGGCCCTGAAGGATGCTGGTCCCCTGGAACGGCACTGTGGCTGTGAGCACTGGAGCTGGCTGCTGCTGCTCCAGCCTCTGGAGAGGCCAAGGGGTTTGCCTTGCAGTATGCTCTTCCTCAGCAGGACGGGTCTCTGTGCAGAGCTGGATGATCTCCGCAGCATCCATCTGAGGGATAAGAGCCGTGACTTGCTCTGGAGCCCAAAGGTTATTCCAGAGCACCAGCTGCCACTGCAGGCATGCCCTCCCTCATCCGTGCTGCTGGGCCTGGGGCTGCTGGCTGTGGTGGGACTGAGGCTGGGCTGGAGCCACGTTGCAGGCAGTGGCTGAGAAAGAGGGGAAGGATGCGGAGCCACAGGTATGCCTGGAGAAAAGCTCAGATCAAAAGGCTGCTGCCATGTGTGGTCTGGCTGGAGCCAGCTGGGAGCAGAGCTGCTTTCAGGAGCTGCTGGTGCAGATCTGAGTGCTGGGTCTGCCCGACTGCCGTGCAGCATCAGCTGGAGAGGCTGTCAGAGTGGGGTGGCAGTAGAGCACAGAGCTGCAGGAGAGGTAAGGGAGGGGAGGGGTGGTGAGACCTGGAGCAGTGGAATCTTGTAGCAGAAGGGGAGGGACGATTTGCAGGGGGGTGGCAGGGCTGCCAAGGCTCTGTGAGTGCTGGACATCATGCCCAGTCCCCAGCTGCTTTTCTCGAGGGCCAGGCTGGAAGGGTGTCACTCACATCTGCGGTGGCCATGGGAAGGTGGCTCTGCTTCCACTAAAGCCACGTGCTTGCAGCTGTCCCTGGCAGTGCCACGGCCCCCCCTCCCAGTCCTTGACATCTCTGTGACCCCCCAGCTTCAGCCGAGGTTTCAGCCCCTGAGCTCTGGTGGCAGCTGCTGGCAGAGAGGCAGGGACTGTGGGTTTGGGCATTGCAGGGGGAATGGGATGGATAGATGGATGGATGGACAGATGGACGGACGGACATATGCAGTGTGTGGGGAAGAGGGTTGCCATGGGCTGTGACCATGGGTTGACATGGATTTTGTGATGGAGCAAAATGGGATCATCCCATCAGCAAGGGCAGCAATGGAGGTTGAAATTCCCAGAGGGAATAAGGTGCTGTGCAAAGGAAGGAGTTAAAGAGCACAAATGGCCAGGGCCTGGTGGGCTCTGGTGCCTCTTCTGGAGGGTTTAAGAATGAAGCAGCTGCACTGCCAGCAAACAGGGATCTCTCATGGAAGGGAGCTGCTGCATGGGAACGCAGCCTCTCGGCTCTGCCCTTCATTTCAGAGATGCAGGGAGAGCAGTGGAAATTATGTGAAGCAGCTTTGCTTTAGCACCAAGCAAATTGACTGGGAAAATAATTAAAGCTGGTATGGAAATGCTGCTTCAGTTTGATGGATTAGGGACAGCAACACTGGCTTTTCTACGGGAAATCCAGTTTGACTACAGCAGGGGGTGTTGTTTTTCTAGTATGGCAATAAGTGATTAGGGAGGGCAGCTGGGAGATGGATCATTGGGATTTTCAGAAAGCCTCAGACAAATTTGTGGAGTTATTATGGCAGCATGGTGGGAGGAAAGGCCAAGTTCTGTTTGGTGTGTTCAGGTGTGCTGGGAAGGAGTAGGGGCGATGGTGTGGCCGAGGGGTGCTCGGTGTTGGCCTGGCTGGGGGATGATGCTCTGTGCTGGCTGCGGCTTTCAGCTTCAAATTTGGTGTTAAATATGCACAGCTGATGCAAATACAGCACAGAAAAATTAGGTAAGGCTGGATGTGAATTGGCTGGAGGAGCCTAACGGCCCCTCCTGTCCCAGGGGTTCCTTCCTTAGGTCAGAAGCTGTTGCTGGTTACAGCTAGGGGCTGTGTCCCCTGCTAGGGCCCTGTTCTCCTGGACAGGCCTGTCCCAAGGGCACATTCAGGGAAGCTGGCTGGGAAGGCTGTGCTGGCAGGAGTGCAGGGTCATTGACAGGGCCGGGGACGTGGAGGGGGGACCTGTCCCCCTCAAGCTGCAGAATGGGTCCCTCATGCTGTAGGGCTGCGCTGGGCTCCTCAGGAGCCCGATGGACGAAATGTGGCTGCTGTACGGGCTGTTCTGTCCTCCCCTCAACACCAATCCAGTTTTGAACTAATTTTCCCTAGGACAACAAAAAGCACAGAGACAACTGCTGCCCAGATTTTGTATCCTGCTGTCACTGAGCCAATTAAGGAAAGGGTTGCCATATTTTATTACTTTTTTTGTTAATGCACGGGTGGAGCAGCATAGCTCTTCTAAAGCCTCATTCTTGGAAGAGGCTGAGCAAGCTCGGCTGGAGCTTTTTAGGGGGGAGGGGAAGGAAAAAAAAAGAGGGATAAAAGGGGGAGGGAAATAAATAAATAATGATACTTGGTGTGGAAAATACCAACCTGCAGAATTAACACTTGTCTGAACAGATCTGGGTATCCTGATGTGGGACTCTGAAGGCTGGCCAAGCTCAGCCCAGGGTTGGTGCTGGGGGAGACCAGAGGGAATTTTATGCGGTAAACATAAAATGGAAAACTTGGATAAAAATGGGGCCTGGATGCTGCTCGAGGGAAAAGTGTGGATTTTGGGTTGGCTGCCTGTGGCCTCAGGTGATGTACACTAAGATGTCCCCCCTCCCAGGTATGGTTGGGGTGATGTGGGCAGCAGACCTCCTTCCACGTCTCTCCTTCCTTCTTCCCTTGGTGCCAAACCTCTGCATCTCTCCTGACAAACCTCTGAGCTTGAGACAGTGATGAAGTGCTTTGATACTGTGAAAATAATAGTTTGGGAGAAGAGGTGGGGGAACCTTTGTATCCAAGAAGCCTTGGTGTTATTTGGCATGGGTAACCCGTGCACCCCTGGGGCTCACTGCGCTCCTGATGCTCTGGTTGGCACACAGGTTTTGGAGCCCGTCTAGGCTTCAAGTAAAAGCAGCAGTCCCTATGTCCCAGAGGACCTGCATCACTGGCGTCATCTGCACTGGCCCTGCATCACCCTCATCTCTGCCCACCCTGGGGTTCGCTGCCTTTCCCTATCTCTTCTAAGTCATTGATTTTTTTTTCCCCCCCTCTCTTTTTCCTGGGTTTTGGGCAAAGCTCCGACCAACACAAAAAGATGTTGGGTTGGATGTCATGCGTTGTTATCCTGCTGCTGCTGCACATCGTCATTATGGGACAGCATGGACAGGAGCACTGACCCTTGGGCACATGTGACACGGGGCTGCCTGTAAACAGTGTTAGTATTTTATAACTTTTATATTTAGGGCGTTAATGACTCTAAAGAAAGCAGATTTTAATCTTGTGCTGTGTCAATCCTGGACATCAAAGAGAACATCAAAGTGAGAGGCGTGAAAGGCTCTGATGGCAGCATGGCTGCTCTGCCAGGTGCAGCACCTTGAGCCGGGCTCCCCTCCATCCTCCAGAGGGACTCCTGCACCTCTGGGCAGGCTCCTGCCCCTGCTGCTGTGCTGCCCTCGAGCAGGCTCCTGTGCCTCCTCCACACCTCCCAGAGGGCTCCTGCTTCTGTCCCAGCCTGAGGCTCCTCTGCGATGTGTCACAGGTAAAAGCTGTTGTCCCAGCAAGGAAAACAAGGTTAACGTACAAATGTCCCTCAGTAACAAAACCAAAGGCTGTTTAAACTTTCTGCACTGTTTTCCCTTGGAGAGCAATGGAGCTGCATGTGAGGCTTGGTGTTGGATGTGGGAGCTTGTGGGAGCGTGAGATGTTGCTCCATGGGACAGTTGGCTCTGGCCAGGTGTTGGGGAGACTCTCACACCAATCCTGATTTTTAAATTCTTTTCCCAGTCTTGGTCAGGCTATGAAAGAAATCCTGTTCTTGTCCTTCCTTTTTCCCATCTTTGTGTTGCTGACTGGAGAGGGTCCGTGGGTGCTGTGGGGAGGTGGCAGGGGCTGTACCCCCTCTGCTGGGGTGGTGCAGGGGGATGCTGGGCTCTCAGGGCCGGGCAGCCGCAGTGTCTCTGGCACCCGGCATGGGTAGGGGTGGCATGGGAGGTGTTCCAGCTCCAGGGCCCAAGGGCAGTGCTGGGAGGTGCCCAGAGCGGCGATGGGGGTGATGTGGCCATGCTTTGGGACCCCTCCTCCTGCCAGGCGTGGGAGAGCCTGGTGGCACAGTGCGAGCAGCCAGGCACAGGGCCAGGAGCGGCTCCTCCCTGCTGCTTTCCCATGGCTGTGGCGGCTCCAAGGCTTCAGAAACATTCCCGGGGCTGTGGAGAGGAAGCTGCTGGGAGCCCTCGTGCACGTCTGCTTCTTTGGATGCAGCTGCTTCTCCACTGTCTCGCCTGGGGAATAGAGAATAATTTTAAAGAAAATGTGTGTGTGTGTGCGCATGTGTGCAAGGCTGCATTTGGCCAGTGAGAGCTGCTGCAGCACGAATGTATCAAAATACCCAATGGATTTATTTTATAAACCCCTTGAGCTGGTGCAGGGAAGAGCTCAAGGCTTCCTCCAGGCACTTGCAAATCCCATTTCAGAGAACTGGGAAGAGATGGTGCGCTGGGGTGGGTGTGATGGAATTTATGTGTGTGGTGGGGTGCGGCTGGGCAGGTCCCACCGTGGCACCTGTGTAATTTGCCATTTGCAGGTACTGGCAGCAGCCTGGGGCAGCCAGACTCTCTCCTGCTGCTGGGCCACCCCCCACACTTAAGGTACAGCCCTTTTTCATAGAATCCAGACTGGGTTGGGTTGGAAGGACCTTAAAGCTCATCCAGTTCCAACCAGGGACACCTTCTACCAGACCAGGGTGCTCCAAGCCCTGTCCAACCTGGCCTTAGACACTTCCAGGGATAGGGCATTCACAGCTTCCCTGGGCACCCTGTGCCAGGGCCTCACCCCCCTCACAGGGAAGGGTTTTTCCTCTTCTCCCCAAGCAGAGCCTGAGCCCGGGATGTTCCTGGGGTGGAAACAGGGCCGGGCACCACGTTGCTTCTCACAGGGTCAGTTCCTGCAGCAGTGCCAGGGCAAGGGCTCCCTATGGCTGTGCCTGAGCGGGTCTCTCCCCACATCCACGATGAGGGACTCCACAGTGTGAGTGATGAGGCATCACTCAGAGCCTGCCTTGCTGGGGCTGGAGGGACCAGGAGGTACCACTTGTGCACTGAGTGGTGGGTGAGAGAGGAGAGGCTGGATCTGGTTCCGTGTCACTGCATGGCTCTTGGGGAACATGCTGGGATGCTTCTGGGTAGCACTTGGGGTGCAGCTCCTGGTGGTCTGCAAACCGGAGTTGGCAGCAGCAGGTTGGGTCGCCTGCTGGGAGCTGTTTTCCAGCCTTGTGCCAGGGAAGGGAGCTAAAAATACAGCTTGTTTGCCTCCAGCTGGAGTTGATTTAGGCATCCCTGGCTGTTGTGGAGTGCAGCAGAGGACAGCCAGTAGTGGAAATTTGCTGACTATAATTTCGCTGCTCTGCCCTCCCCACCCTGCTCTAAAAAGCAATGGCCAGGAAAAGCAGGGAGCAGGACGGGATGTTAAGAGCTCCTGACCTGCTCTGCTCAGAGTTTCCACGACTTGATTCGCCTTTTCCCGTTCACCAGAAGCAGGCAGGCCTGGAGCTGCCGGAGGGGATGTTCAGAGGTTTATCTCTGCCATGCAGAGCAGCCCTTCTGTGTGGAACGCCAGTACAGCCCCCCCACAACTCTTGGCAGCGCACACCAAGACAAACACGAAATCATGTGGTTTCTTCTGGTTTTGTCTCCAGTGTTATAGTCCAGGTCCTGCCCTGGCTGGGCTGGAAGGTGTCAGAGGAGCTGCTGCTCCTCCTCTCCTGTCCCCTCCACAGGGCTCTTGTCCTGCTGCAGCTCCAGGCTCTGTCCATGTGGGCTGAGACACCTCTGTAAGAGGCTTCAGCCTGCACTTGCAGGGGCCTGGCTGGGCTGGAGTTGACAGTGTCAGAGTGCAAAGGGGTCGGGGTGTTGCGGGGGGGACGTGTCCGACCCCCCCAGGCACCTGCTGCTGGAGGAGAGGAGCAGCCCAGGAGTGCAGCTGTAGCTGCTGTCTCACATCTCTGCTCTCCTTCCTTGCAGGTTCCTGACCACCTTCCCTGGTTTTTGATGCTGAATCAGGATTGTGTTAACTAAAGATGGAAACACTGGAGTCAGAATTGACCTGCCCAATCTGTCTGGAGTTATTCGAGGACCCCCTCCTGCTGCCCTGTGCCCACAGCCTCTGCTTCAGCTGTGCCCACCGCATCCTGGTGTCCAGCTGCTCCTCCAGCGAGTCCATTGAGCCTATCACCGCTTTCCAGTGCCCCACCTGCCGCTATGTCATCTCCCTCAACCACCGGGGCCTGGAGGGCCTCAAGAGGAATGTGACCCTGCAGAACATCATTGACCGCTTCCAGAAGGCGTCCCTGAGCGGCCCCAACTCCCCCAGCGAGAGCCGCCGCGAGAGGACCTATCGCAACAGCCCTACCATGTCTGTGGCCGGCGAGAGGATCGCTTGCCAGTTCTGCGAGCAGGATCCGCCCCGCGACGCCATCAAGACCTGCATCACCTGCGAGGTGTCCTACTGCGACCGCTGTCTGCGGGCCACACACCCCAACAAGAAGCCCTTCACCAGCCACCGGCTGGTGGAGCCGGTGCCTGACGCGCACTTCCGCGGACTCACGTGCCTGGAGCACGAGAACGAAAAGGTGAACATGTACTGTGTCGCTGACGACCAGCTCATCTGTGCCTTATGTAAACTGGTGGGCCGCCACCGGGACCACCAAGTGGCGTCGCTCAGCGATCGCTTCGAGAAGCTGAAGGTAAGGACGCAGGATCCCTCCAGAGCGCTTTGAAGCTCCGTCTTTACGTGGGAGCTGAGGTTCCGTGAATGCAGTGTGAACCTGTGTGGATGATGTTTGACCTATATAAAGTTTGAAATCCCTCTCCGTCCCCCCTGCATTCTTAATGAGCCTGCAAAACACTTTTAATTCCTTTTACTTAAATGAAAAAAAACTACTGCCAGTCCCATCTGAGGTCGTGCTGGTGAGGCTGTGGCTGTGGCAGCAGTCATGTTCCCATTAGAACCCTGCTCACACCTTTCTCAGCTGCTGCTTCCTCTGGCCTTTCTCCCTTCATGTTCCAGGCTTGTTCTGCCCCAAAAGTGCTTTTCTTGTATCTTTGACCTGTTCATGTTCAGAACAAAACCACTTTCTCTGCTCTCATGTATTTTGAGGGCAGAAGGAATACTTCATTGCTCCAGCAAAAACACAGAACACTTGGGGGTTTTTTGTGCAGACCAGATTATTTTTTTCCTCCTTGTTTTTAAACAAACTGGTGCCTGGAAAGAAATCTTCCTAGATGTCTAGTTTCCTGGGCTGTTTTCCCACCTCCCTGTTCCAAACTCTCCTAAACCTGCTGCGAGGTGCCCAGTGCTGTGCCTGAACACCCCTGATGGCACGAGGAATGCGCGGTGGGGTGTCCTGGGTGTTTCTTCCTTATATTGCAGCCTCCAGGTTTGGCTTTGGATTAGTGCTGCCAGATGGGGCCTGGGGAGGCTGGGCTTTTGCCTCCCATCTCATCATGCCTCACCTAAGTTCCCCCAGTGTGCAGAGCTGCACCAGCAGCCCTGTCCATAGTCCAGGACATTCTTTTTTCATGAGAAAATGTCTCAATTAGCAAATTGGAAGCCTTTGAAAGCAATGACCATGTATGTTTGCACGCAATATAACCTGGGGAGAGGAATTAAAACCTTGGAATACTCCTCCCCAGTCCAGCCTGTGCCAGCCAGGCAAATCCATCTGAGGAAGCCTTGCAGGCTGCCAGAACACTATTCTTTCCCCTTTTAAATACGAGTCTGAAGTGATGTTGGCCGTGGAGGGAAGCTCTCCTCTGCTGGAAGCATTCTTCCTGTGCTGTTCATCCCGCCCAGCTCCACAGTGTCCCCAGGGCTGGAGCTGCTAGGGGAGCAGGGGTGAGCATGGCCACAGCTACCTGGGGAGGACCTTGATGAGTGTCCCTCCTCTGGTTCATCCTCTGACACATCCCTGCCTCTGGCTGTGCGTTCGTTGGGCTGGGTTTGGGTTCTCTTTTTCCTGATGCTCCACCTCTGCTGCAGGAATTGCTGGGTATTGGTGCTGGGCTTCACCAACAGAGCCACTCTTTGTTTTAGCGTCTTGTGCCATCTCCTCACACAGCCTTGGTCCACAGCTCCGACCACCATGTGCTCCCTGGCAGTGCTGAAAATCCTCGCAAGTACCTGAAATAGTTGAAATCCTTAAATATGTGCTGATAGGATGCTGCTGCCTGGGAATCTGTGGCCAGTGGAGCGGCTGCTGCCTCCCATGTCCCTGCCCAGTGCCCATGGCAGGGCTCTGCCCCTCTGTCCCCTCCTCAGGATGTCACTGAGGTGAGGTTGGCGGCTGCTCCCAGAGCTCCACAATGAGCAGATGCACTAAATCCCTGGTTTTGATCCCGCAGCTTGAGTGAGCTGGGAATGCCTTTCAAGTTAGATTTTTTTTGATGGAAAATTGGGTTTTTGAAGTGAGTAACTTCCTGTTGTCAGAAGGGCTGTGCTTTCCACAGAAATCTTTGGTGCTGAGTTGTTTTTTTTTTCTTTAGAAGAGCTGAGTTCCTGAAACTGGATTGGTGTCTGTAAATGAGAAACCTCCTCCCAGTGCTCCCCTTTATTCCAAGCTGGTTTTACATCTGAAGTCTCCAGCGTGTGCCAGCAGCCTGACTTCCCTGTGGATGCTCTGCGATGATCCATCCATACAGTATTATACACCCCCAGATGTTTCAGGAACCATCTTTAATACCTTTAATGCATGTGATGGGTTTATTTTGTGCGTGTTCAACTCCGTTTGTTTATGTCGTAAATTACGATTCTGGCCCGTGTGAGCAGTTTTCTGGATTTGAGCCGGGACCACATGGATGCCAGGCAGGAGAGAATGGAGTGCTGGATCATGTCCAGGAGCTCTCTGAAGCTGGGATGCCTGGTATGGATGCAGTGATGTTCTGTTTCCCTGGGAAGGTTCATGTCAAGGGTTATCAGCTGCAGAGACCCAGAGGAAAGAGAAAAGCTTTGGGGCAGGAAAGTGTCTGCAGTGGAGCATCTATGTCACAGAGCTGTGCTGTGCTGGCACACCTGGAGAGCTGCAGGGAGGACGGGCGATGAAGCACTGGTGGTGTTTCCCACAGGTGAGAGGCAGGCAGGGGGTGATACAGGGATGAGGTAAGGGGTGCCGAGGTGCCCTCAGGAAGTGCTTCTGAGTTAACATGGCATATTTAAGGCATCGTTGTATCTCTTACCCTCCTGCAGCCCACCCTCAAGGTCGCTACCTGCCCTGATGCCCCCGGTGTGAACTCTGAGAGGTCCTGGGGTGCCACCTGGGTATGTCTTTTGGGGCGGGCCCTGCTCCACCTGCCCTTGCTCAGCCGTGCACTGCCCATCCGGCTGTCCCCTGCAGCCCCTTGTTACCCTGACTTCTGCAGTCCTTCTGTGTGTTCATTCTTTGGTAAAGTTTCTCACACACTTTCTGTAAACATAGTCATGTTTTGTTAACTGTACTTAATTGTTTTCATTCTTTTCTCCAGGGTGGAGAATGTTTGATGGACTGTTCTGTTAACTAATGGGGATGGAAGATGTGGCAACCTCATCCTCCAATCCATGGTCATTCCTAGAAACATATATATATGAAAACAATAAAGTACAGTTAACAAAACATGACTATGTTTACAGAAAGTGTGTGAGAAATTTTATCAAAGAATGAACAGATAGGACTGCAGAAGTCAGGGCAACAGCCCCTCATGTGGTGGGTGAAGCATCCCCCATCGCATGGACTGGGCTGGCTCCTTGGTGAGGTTTGCCTCCCCTTCCCAAAAGTTTTCTGTGATGAGGGTGATAAAACACTGGCACAGGTTGCCCAGAGCTGCGGTGGCTACCCCATCCCTGGAAGTGTCCAAGGAGAGGCTGGACCGGGCTTGGAGCAACCTGGTTTTAGTGGAAGGTGCCCCTGCCTATGGCAGGGGCGTGGGACTGGGTGGGCTTTGAGGTCCCTCCCAACCCAGACCATTCCATGGTTCTCTGATTCCCCAGTCCGACAGGCAGTGCCGATGCTCCCGGCTGGGGAGCAGTCCGAGCTCATTGGGATGTTGGTGCTTGTTGTCCCTCTCTCTGTGGGTTTGGGAGGGGTCGATGTGTTGAGTGCAATCAGTGACAAAGTCGTCTGCTGGCTCAGCTCACTGGCTGGCAGTCGACATTAAAGATGAAATTAAAACTGTGTGTAGATTAAGAGCAAAACTAATGGCCTGACCTAGATACAGCGAGTGCCCAGGACAGCAGTGCATTATCTGCCGAGTGAAATCTCAGCCAATTATAAAGTCAGATTGCTTGGAACTTGTAATTAGCATCCTCTCTGCGGTGCCTGCCTGGGTCCTGCCCGCGCTGCGGTGCCACTGCCATGACGGGGCTGGGGCAGGGTACAGCAAGGGACAGAGCAGGAACAGCTCTGTGCAGAGCTCCAGTGGCTCCTCCATCCATGACTGTTGGTGGAAGGAGTATTTGAAGAAAGGATTTTACCTTAATTACCGGCCACTGTCCGTGGCTTTTCTGTGAGCTCTGCTCCCTTTAAAGAGCCAGAGAAGGGCCAGCTCTGAGGAGGCTTTTCCTATGTTGGTGCTGAGTCTTCTATAGATTGACAGGCTGGAAATACGCAAAAGAAAGAGAAAAGCTGTGTTTTGTAACACTTACATCCACTCTCTGCTGGAGAAAGAGCCATGAGCCAGGTGGAAAACCCATCCTCTGTTACCTGTCAGAGCAGGGCTGCCTCCTGTGGGGCTGTGGGAGTGAGACCAGGACTAACAAAGTCTCCCTGTGCTGACAAATTGTGCAGAGAGCTGGTAGTGATTCCAAGGCTTTTAGGAGAGTGGTAGGGTAGAAAATTGAGGAAAACCCTCCATCATGCTTCCACGTGGGACTTGTTCACCTGGGAGCTGTGAATGCATTCCCACTGGTGCGGAGTGAGTCACAGATTGCTGCTTGATTTATAATTTACTGCACTGCCATGGGGCTCAGAGGAGTTTTGGTGTGCATGTCTCTATTTCTTCACACCAAGAAGAGTCAGCTGAGGACAAGGGCTGCAGTTGTGACTGCTGAGACTCCCACACAGCAGATGGGGGCTGTTCCCAGCAGGAACAGAGTTCTGGTGATGTCAGCGCTGTTGGACCCTGAGCCCTGAACCAGGGATGGTTTTGCTGCTTTATTTCCAGAAGTGAGAGAAGGGGATTCAGCCCCAGCCAAGGCTCAGGTGGTGGAGGCAGGAACCCCCTGCTGCTGTGGGGACCCCAGGAGGAGATCCGTGTCCCACAGGTGCTGCAGCCTCAGCTGTGCAGACAAGGGGGCTTTGGGCACGCCCCGCTCAGCCATGAGCTTCTCCACAGCTCTGGGTGATTTCAGAGTTATCTCGGGGCTAGTTTGTTATCTTGTGACCTCCCTGAGCGGGGGGAACCTGTGCCACACACCAGGGTCCCCCCCCCAGGGTTCTCAGCCCCATCACTTCCCTCAGTGGCAGAGCAGCGAGTGCTTAGCTGACACTGAACACCCGGAAAAGCATCCTCGTCCCTGCTTAAATATTGATTGTTTGGAGGTCACAGGGGCCACGCATCAGCACGGAGGGCTGGGATCTTTGGTAATTTTCTTTTCTTCCCAGAAATCTTCTTTTTAGGGAGGCTTACCTTTTTTTTTCTTATTAATAACTAAGCTATTATGGATATTGAGATAGCAGAGCTGCAAAGCTGCGTTGGTTAGATTAATCTCTCACTTTTTCCAAACCTACATTCACATCCAAGATGATTTCAATGTTGCTATCTCAAGAGCAGCTTGAGCTGGAAAATAGAAGCATAAAACTGTGTGAAAATCACTTGGTGACACTATGTTTGGGATGAGGCTGGAGGATTCATCTCTAGCCTTTGTATCCTGGGAGATGGCAGGCCAGAACTGGAGTCCAAGGTCTCTGGAGTGAGAGGGATGGTTGGCAGATGAGGTTCTTTTTAAATAACAGGTGTCACCTTGCTTGATCAAAGCTCCTGTGTTTCTGCAGCAGGGTCTGATTACCTGTGTGCTGCTCCCTGCTGCAGCTGCAGGTTGTTGAGCTCCCTTGCAGGTGACCCTCTTGCACTGAGGGGCTGTGGAGGGTGCGATTCTCCGTCCTTCCCCGTCCAATGGCTGCATTTTTGGAGAGCTCATGGCTGCTGCATTTTCTGTTTTATTTGGATTTTTTCCCTCTTTCTGCTCCTGGCACTTCAGCCACGTCAGTGACAAACCCTGCCTGAAGCCAGGCCGTGGTGGGCAGACATCAGTGGGATGGGAGCTGCTCATGTTGAAAGGTGCCACCGTGTGAGCGCCTCATTTGGGGGAAACAAAGTCTATTTTTGCTTTAAAAGAATGCATAGCCAGCAGTTTTGGAGAGCACAGCCCTACCTGGAGGCTGGGCAGCAGCACTGGGATGCAGGGCTGAGTGACTGGGCTGTGCAGCTGATGCCTTGAGAGGCTACCTAGAAACAGAGACTACACAGGAATAAGGAAATTAAGGTCGGTATTTATTGGAAAGGCCTTCAAAAGGTGCACCTTGGGAAGCCAAGAGCTCCAGGCTGGACCCCAAGATGGACCCTGAGTCACGAGTTCCCCACGCCTTTATAGGTTTGGTCCATTTGCATATCAGCATAAACTCGCCAATTAAAACTTTAGCTTATGATGTAATTTCCCCTCAGCTTGCCCCCCCTTCAGAGGCTCTGGGCCAGGACAGCCTGGGTGTCCTTGGAGAGCAGCCCCAGAGAGGTTTGTTATGAGCAGAGAGCTGAAGTGAGCGGGCTACAAGAAACTTCAGAGTTACACATTAGGCAATACAGGATTCAAAAATATAAGAGTTAAAACCTAAGGCATCACTGCCTGCGCCTGGCACAGGGCGTGGCACAGGGCTGTGTGCCTCCAGCACGGGACTGTGAGTCCCTGCAGCTCCGGGGGTGCAGGGGGGCTGCTGCAAGGCCACCAGCCCCTGCTCACCCAGCACCACCTCCCTCGCAGGGGGGGAGCAGCAGTGCTGTCCCTCTCCCCACAATGGGCAGCATTGCTGAAGGATTGATATTCCTGCCCTAGGTAGCTGTTGTTTAATATTCAGGATATATTGCATTTGGGCACAATGAATATTCACGAGTGGGAATGAGCAGAGCTCAGCTGATGCTGCTGGCTGAGCGTGGGGGAAGACACTGCTCTCCTCAGGCTCTACTCAGTGATTCCTGGTGTGTGCATCCCTGGAAAATGGGTCCCAGCAAGCTTCAGTAGCTTTGAGTAATTTGGAAAGTTGGCTACGTGCAGTTGAGTGTCAGATGAATTTCTCAGCAGGCTCGAAACCTTGCTCTGTGATACTGAATATTGCTATTATTATCACATTAGCCCCTGAAACACCTGACAGGTGTAATTAAGTAATTTTACCTTGACAGCTGATGTGTTTTTTTAAAAAAAACAACTTTGAATATCCAATCGGAATAGTTTGATGTGCCTTTTTGTAGAAATCAATATGCAATAGCAGTGCATTTGCTGATAGATCCTCCTGTGTCATGAGTGGAGATGGATCTCGGGGACCTTGAGAAGGAGCAGTGGGGGCAGTGTCCCAGCTCCTGCTTTGTGCTTTAGGGATCTCCAGGGAAACCATCCCCTTGCTGAAAGGTGCTTGCTGGCTGCTGTGCAGCTGGGCATGTCCAACAGAGCTGACAGGCTCTGCTCCCTGTGGGAGCTCTGACCTCTCACTTGACCTCAAAGGTCTTTTGCACCCCAAAGGGTTCTGTGAGCAGTGGCAGATCAGCCCACCTGGGTTTGATCTTTATCAGGAAACAGGTAGGTGAAATGAGGAAAGCAGAGGTGTGTCCCCAAAATTTCCTGAGCTGGCATCCAGATGAACAAGTTTTTGGACCTCTGATGTTGTTTCCGAGCTCTTGGCTTGGTAGGCCGTAGGAGGCCACGTCTGGAGCAGCTGGAGAGCCCTGTCCTCGCAGGGTGTCAGGGCACTGCGATGCTGTGTGGTGGGCACACACGGAGTCTGTGTTTGTGAGGTGGAGCACTGTGTCAGGAGTTGGAAGGGGAGGTGGAAGAGTGCAGCCAGGCTGGATGGCAGCACTGGAATGGCACCAGCGTGAGTTCCTGCTGGCTCGTTACACTAACGAGGCACTCAGTCCCCCCACCTGCCTGTGCCCTGCGCTGGGCTCTGGCCACGCATGGCAGGATTAGGGCTGTCTTGGTGTGCACACAGTGCCTGTGGGAGCCAGGCCCTTTGGGGCATAGATCAATGTCCCTGGCTCTGCTGCTTGGAGCAAACGAAGTCTCAGAGATGAGGAGCAGGGATATTTCCAATCATTAGTCTCTGTGGCATGGATTAGGCATTTCCTGCTCCTGCTTGATGCCTTCCTTTCATTTGGTTGGTTTGGGAGCGTATTTTGCTTTGATGGGAACATGCCCAGCAGTGCTCTTGGGGGGGATATCCCTCACCACCAGCAGCGTGAGCTCCCCCCTGGCTCTGACCCCGTCAGCTCTGTGCACGTGGTGCTTCAGCAAATGCGCTCCAGGACGGACAGACCTGGGCAGCCGAGGGCAGGACGGGCTCCTGCCCATGGCCAGAGCTGTGAGCAGCCGCGGCAGCCAGGGAATGGGGCGCGATGTCCCAGCAGGAAACACCATCTCCTCCTGAGAAAGCTGTTGGATAAATCTGCTTCCTGCTCTCCCCTGCACCCTGCCATCTCATCTGAGCATGGCCCTTTTGGAGCCCATTCTGAGCACTCCGACTTTCCCAGGCATTCACATCTGCTTGTGAAAGGCTGGGATTTGGGCATTTTAGTGGTCAAAATCAGCACGATATGCAGCCAAATCCTTGTGAGCTAGCTGAACCCCTTTGTGCTCTTGTGGGCATCTCTGGTTTATGGGATAAGCTCAGCAAAAAGGTGTGTGTCATGTGGGAAATGCAAAAACAATAAATCCAGATTCCTCCCTTGTTTCTCCAAAGGGTTTTTGGGAACCAGACATCCAGTTCCCAAAACAAAACACGCACGGGTTGTCTTTCAGCGTGAGTTCTTTGGCTTTGTTTGTTTATTTTTACGATGACAGTGATTGGAAACTAAAGGTCGAGAGACAAGAGGGCCTGATGGATGTGCTCACTGCAGCTTTGTGTCGTGGCTGGAGTCTGATGCTTGTAGTAGAGTGATCCATAAAAATCCAGCCTATAATGGAAAACATCAAAAAAACAAGCCCCTTCTCTGGCCTCCCAGGGAAGGAGCTGTGTCCTGCCTGAAGCTCTCCCAGTACTGTGGAGAAGGAGAGGTTTCCAAGTGGTTCAGGGGTAATGGAGCTGCAGCATGACGCCTGACAAAACCCAAACCTCTTTCTGAAGTGTGTTTGCAAAGTTTCATCTCAAAATAACTTACCCTGAGTATTTCCATACTGCTCAAAATGGTGTTTTTCCTGGATAACTGGTGCATGGAAACATTTTTTATTAGCACTGAATGGAGGATTGTGAGTTTATTGGGTGCAGAAGTTGAAAGCTGGCTATTCCCTGATGGCATCTGCAGGCAGTAAGCTGGGCCAGGGTCTTGGGAAGCTGTGAGCCCATGGTGGAGTCAGGAATGTTGACGTTTCAGGAGACTAAGGACTAGGTTAAAGGCAGGAGAGTTCGAATTTCTCTTCAGCTACATCTGGCTTCCAACAGCAATGCCTCTGTTAGCAAAGACTCCTGACAGTCAGATCCAGCAGGAAGCCACACGGGCTGGAAGGTGAAAGGATGCTTAGAGTGTTGTGGAGAAAGCAGCTGGAGCAGGGGGGTTAGGAATGTGTTTTAGGAATGCTGTTTGCAGCGTGAACTTGCTGGTTTTGTTTGGAATGTGCCAGGCAAGGACAGAGCAGGTTATTTATGCACTGCAGGGGTGGAGGTGGGACAGCGTGGTGGCTTCCATTGCATTCTCCTCCCAGACCCTGTCAGCCACCAGTACAGGCACCATGACGTGTTGTCCTTCAGTGGCAGGTCTGGAGAAGAGGATGCAGTGGCATCTCTTCCCCAGCCCCTCGAGAAGCATCAGTCTGCTGACAAAAGCCAAGGGGTTGCAATTCCTGCTGTCCTCAGCCACCCCCTGCACCTCAGGAGGCTCTGGAAGTGGTGGGACATAGGCAAGCTGAGCAAACCACGGACTCTGCCCCCTCCCACAGCCTGTGGGTTATCTGCGGTGTGGCATCCCGCTGCTGTGGGCCTCGGCAAGTCCCTGCTTTGGTGCCATCCCAGTGGCAGATTGCTCCTGGGGTGCCCATGGGCTTCCTGCGCCTTTGGAATGCCAGCTCTGAGCAGTGCATCAGAGGAAGGGGAGATCCACAGCTGCTGCGGGTCTATTCGCAGTGCCATGGGCTCTGAGAGGGCTGGTGCAATTCCATCAGTGCTGCAGGAGTCCTGGGGTTTTGCTTCAATCTTACAGGTCATGAGCAGAAAGGGTGAATTTTTAGGGTTTTGCCAGCAGAGCCAGGCTGCAGGTGACGTGTGCGAGACTGAAGTCCCAGGTGTGAGCTGCGCTGTGCCAGCTGCTCCACCCCAGGGGTCAGAGCATTTCCCGCAGGAATTCCCTCTCCCTTCCCATCAGAGCACGCTCACAGGCAGTGCTGGGCTGGCCAGTGCCAACGAGTGCCAGTTGCTGGGGACCAGAGCAGTGCTCAGAGGAATCTGGTGTTGGTCCTCTGGCCGATGCTTCCGCTGGAGACAAAGTGCTGGTTATTTATTGCTTGGTCTTCTCTGTGGTTTGGCTGCCTTGGGCACATCTCTCATGCACCCCTCAGGGAAGCCCACCCTACAGGCAGCGTTCCCAGCAGCACATCCCCACACGCTGCCAGTGGTTTTGGGGGTGGCAAGTGCTGCCAGGACCCGCAGTCTGGGCACCTGTGTTCCTCCTTCGCCTCATCACTGTCTCTGAGCCCTGCAACCTACCTCAGGTGTGGCGTGGTTGTTATGCCCTGAAAGAAGAGAAATTATTGTCTTAAGCTCATTTTTATCTTGTTTTCCTGATGAAATGGGAGGGAAAATTCTTGTTTCCCTTCCCACACAGAATAGTGTGGCCACTGGAAAAAAAATCCGTATTAAAGTTTAGGACTGGGAGGAGGGTGAAGGAGGGTGGCACAGCCCTGGGACAGGTCCCAAGGAGGCCATGGGCTCTGTCCTCGACAGGGACCCCCTTCACCCTATGCAGTGCCCCGGCGTTGGGGAGCCCAGGCCTCAGCCCAGGATAGGATTTGCTCAGCCCCTTCTGCATCATCACTTGTTCAAACGCAGCATTTCCGTTTCATCAGATGCCACTTGGTCCTTAAAGCTGTGATTCTGAATTTCACAGTGTTCCTTGTCAGTCCCAACAGGAAATATGTTTGGGACCAGTTGGGAAACAGAAGGGGGAAAAAAATCACCAGAAGGGTTTTTTTTCACTCCTTTGATCTGTCTTTATTTATTTATTAATTTATTTATTAGCAGAAAGCGCAGCGAGAGCACAGCTCGTCTCCCACCATCTGTTTGCTGCTTGCTGGGTATTAGAGGATGACACCAGCTGGGCTGGTAAAAAAGTCTTCGAAAAGAATAATCCCAAAGCCACATTAGCAATTAAACATGTCACTCCCTGAACTCTGAAGTTTAATCCATTTTCTTCCTGCTTTTTCTCTTCCTTTTTTTTTTTTTTTTAATTCTCTCTTGCTTTGTTTCTGGGTTCTGGTCGGAGGCCGTGCCAGATGGGGGTTGTGCCTCAGACTGATGCGGAGTTATTTTATATTCTACTCAGGATTAATTAATGCAATGCATGAGCGACTCCTGGGTGATGGCTCTGCTCTGAGGGGCATGGGGTGAGCGGGTTCGGGTCAAAACTCTGAGAGCGGCTTTGAGACGCTGAATTGTGGACTTGCCAAGGTTGGAAAAGACCTGTAAGATCATCCAGTCCAACCATCAACCAACACCATCACCTTGTTCATCACTAACCCATGGCCTCCCACACCATTCCATGATTCTAATACAGCAGCAAGGACAAAGCCCCTTTTCCATGGGACCAGAGCCTTGAGAGAGGGACATGGGAAGCTGCTGAGGGAACCACACCCTTCCCCTGTTCTGGGGCAGCAGGGAGGTCGGAGGGGCTGTTCTCCAGCCCCACCTGCCCCAGGCTGGGCTGCAGGGGCTGGGCTGGGGGGTTCGCATCCTTTCATCCACCCTTGGTGTGAGCAGGGTGGTACGGGGAGGCTTGGGGCGTCCCACCTGAGAGGCAGCCCTGTCACCGAGCTCTGCTCACTGCTGGGCCGAGGCACAGGGAGAGCGCAGAAAATTAAGGAGAATAGAGAGTAATAAACGTGACGGTTTTGGGATAATTTAAATCCAAGTCATGCCCAGCCAGGGGGTTTATAATTCAAGTTGCCCACAGCTGAGCTTTGTGTAACCTTGGGTAAGTGAAGGGATCCCACACACCTCTAGTATGATCTCTAGTGAGTTATTTAGTGCTCAAAATCTACTTTTTAATTGTTGTAAAACACCGCAGTCAGAAAATAGAAATTAGATTCTAGTGAGGCTGTTCAGAGCCCAGGCCGAGGCCGCTCTCATGGAAGCTGTTTCTCGCAGCAGCCTTGCCAGCACATAAATCTGTGGCGTCAGAGGGAACAAAAAGTTCCCATTGGCAAAGATCGTCTCTAAAGAAAGATGAGGGGACTGATGGGGGGAATAAAGAGAAGAAAAGCAAATTAGATCAAGGTTCAATGAGTGACCCTCAGGGTGGGGGTCTGCCAGGAGGATCAGTGTGGGAGGGTTATTCTTGTGCCTTGACACTGTTCAGTGTTGAAAGAGTCTTTTGACCCGTCGTGGATGAGCAGGAAAGGGGCTGCTGGAGCGGGATGGGGCTGTGAGTGGGCAGGGGAGGGGACGGGACAAGCAGGAGGAGCAGGCAGAGGGAAGGGACTCAGAGTGGACAGCGGGAACAGGCAGGGAGAGGGCCAGGAGAGGGCAGGGAGCAGGAAGGGAGGGGGTTGGGAGGTGGGCAGAGGGAAGGGGCAGGGAGCAGGCAGGGAGCAGGATTCCTGTGTCAGCCTTTCCTCACAATAACTCAGGATCTGCTGCAGAAAACGGCCTGGGTGTCTTGGCTGATGCAGCTGAGCTCCTGGTGTGTTGGCAAAGGGTACAAAGAGGTGAGGTTGTGATTTTCCTGGATGTGGGAATTCCTGTTGTTGCTTCCATGTGCACAGTCCTCCTGAGGTGTTGCTCCACTGCTGAACTTCTGTGGGAGCTGCTGCAGGGACCTTTGGGCTTCCCAGACTCTCCCTCCCTGCCCACTGGGGTTGGGAGTTAGTCCAAGACCCCAGGGAGCGGGGATGCTCTGTGGTAGCTCCTGATGCTGGCGATGCCGGGCCCCATTGGGACTGACTGGGCTGAAGGGTGCCTCTGGCTCCAGCGCCATCCCAGCTGTCGGGGGTTTGGGAAGCCCCTCCTTTGGTAGGAGAGGGGATGTGAGAGCCTCAGCTTTCATGTCAAATCAAGCATCCCAGGGCTGGTATGTGTGTTATGCCGAGACTTTGGAGGGAAGCTCAAACGTTGATACAAATCCACTCCAAAGGCTTGGAAAAGAAAAAACCAAAGCAAACCCACAAGGTGTTTGTTTATTTTCTGGAGCTCTTGGGATTTTCCAGCCCAGCCTCATGACTCCCTCGGGCTCTGACTCACTGGGCTGGAATGGAAGGCCTGCACTGGGCAACGGAGGGTTGGTGGGCAGGGGCTGGCAGGTGGCTGCTGCTTGCCCCTCAAGAGCCCTTGTCCTGCTGCTGCACCCCAGAGCAGCCTGACCCAGGGCTCTCCCAGGGAAACAGCTGGATGCTCTTGGTCCACGCCAGGAAACCTTGTGCATGTGGAGATGGTCTGCATGTGTGAGGAGGGGGGGATAGCGACGCTGCCCCTTGGCAGTCCACCCCGAGGATCCGTGGGTGGTCCTGGGTCCTGCCCACGATGCTTCAGGCTCCCCTTCACTGACTGTGACATAGAAAAGATCTGTTTCCTTCCTAGAGCAGAGAGAGAAGGGAATTTTTTCTTGTATCAGAAATGGATGGGTTTTTTCTAGAGGAGTGAGCAGGGGCTGACGGGAGCTTTGCGCTTCACTGGGTGCAGCTTTAGCCAAGTTTGAAGCAGCTGGAGCAGATTTTGGCATGAGCACTTACCCTGCCCTCAGCATGAAGGCTCCAGCAGTCCCTCCCCTCCGTGCTTCCCAGATGTAACTTTTGGTGGAGTCTGCCTTGGGTTGGTTCCTGGCCTCATTCTTCAAGATGGTCTGTAGAGAGGCTTGGACAGCCCCATCCAGTGGCACAGCATGGGGTGGGGAGCTCCTGGGGTGCTCGGTGCTACTGGCTAGTGTATGGGCATGGTTTTGGGGGATGACGAGGGCAGCAGGGATGGCTGAAGGCAGGGCTGGGCACATGGGCTCCCTGTGGACTGCCCAAACCCGCTGCCTGCGGGCACTTTGGGGCACCTGCCAGAAGCGTGCTGTGTCCCCGGCCCCGGGGCAGCCGCAGCGGGCAGGGCTGCACTCCAGGAGGGAAAACCTGTTCAGACATTTTCTCTTGTGCCCATTGCCGTAAGACACTGGAGCTTGAGCAATCCACGGGGCTGGTGCCCGAGATCTGCTGGATAAGCTGGTACTGGCAGTGTGCCGGGGCAGCCCAGGAGCGTGTTGGGGAGGAGGCTGTGGGCTCGGACCCCTGGGCTGGTGTGGGGCTCAACCTATGGGAGTCACCAGTGGTGCCCTGGCTCTGCAGGGGGAAGTCCACAGGCTTTGCCTGCCCAGGGTTCTGTGGCAGCCATGGTGCCGCTTGGTCTGGCGGGACTGTGGGAAACAAAGGCTTTGGAAGTGCAGTGTCCCCTTCCCATCTCTGCAAAGTCCTCTAAAGCACCCCGTGCACTGCAGGGGCAAAAGGAGTCCCCAGGCAGTGCCAAGGCTCTGGCCACAGGAGAAACTCTGAAAAGGCCGTTTGTACCATTGCTTGGTGATGGTTTTGGTGACGTTTTGGTGGGTTTAGGTATTTTGTTTACTTTTCCAGAAGCAGAACAGCAAAGGTATAAAGGCAGAAGGAGTGGGACTCTTCTGCTCGCGCGTGCACAAGGAGTTAAAGCCTTCCCCAGCGCTGGCGCGTTCACCCCGAGGCTCAGTTTGTACCGTGTGTCTATCTTAGCATCTCTAGCGCTGCTTTGAACAGTCTCACCGTGGCTTTACATAAGCAACAAATCAGCCAAAATAAGCCCCATCCCAGGCAGTTGTTGGTGCATTGGTTCTCCTTCCCAGAGAAACCCGAGGGTTTGTGTCCTCCTCTGTGCCATGGCAGCGCCCACACGGTGACCTGCCAGCCCGGGCATGGCTGGGCCGGCTGGGCGGGAGCAGGGAGCACTCCCTGTGCCGGCTTCCAGCATTCCCAGGATCCTGCCTGCTGCCCCCGCAGCCAGGTGTGGGGCAGAGAGCCCGCAGCACCCGCAGAGCTCACCCAGCCACGCAGCTCCCACTCCCCTTGGTGTGGCTCAGAGCCAGGCAGGGAGAAACTCGGGACAGGTTCCCCAGGAAGTGTGGGATGGCCCGGCGGAGTGTGGGGGTGAACGTGCCCCCGGCAGCTCTCACACGCCGGTGCTGGGAAGGTGGAAAAGTTGGTTCAGTGCAGGCACGTCCCGCAGGAAGCAGGAGTTTGGGAGGAGGTTATTTATGCAGCACCAGTCTCCATGGGCTTTACACCTCATAGATCACAGAATATCCTGAGCTGGAAGGGACCCACCCCTGCTGGCCAGCTCCTCCACTTTTTCCATCCAAATTTGTTCTCCTGCCAGGGGAGGCGAGGAAGGGAGACCCTGGTTGTGGTGTCACCCTCCAGCCCACGCCTGGTGCTGCTCTGTGCCAGCCTCTCATAGCAGGAGACAACTGTGGATGAGAGGGGAGGTCTCCCAAGGGGCACATGGTGCTTAATTGTCCCGATTTTTTCCTGTCTTGCCTTTCCCAGCACTGGGATATGGGTTTCTAAACTGTCCTCAGGGGCTCTCCTAGCTCTCTTGAGCAGGAACACAGCAAGGCCCCAATGGAAGAACGTTTTCATCAATGGCTCCCAATGCTACTCTAATCCATCTTCAAGGTATTAAGGGAAAGCAGCAAGTTGTTTCCTTTAGACAGGCTCTTCTCTTGCCAGTCCAGAACAAGTAAGGTTGCCAGGGCTATGTGGGGACATGCTCCAGGATCATGTTGGCTGTCCTTGGGGTGCTCAGGCATCTTTGGGATAGGGAGGGCTTTGTATGGCTCAGTGCTGGGCTGTGCCTTCCTGCTGCTGCTGCTGCCCGCCTCATGCCAGCTCCCTCCATCAGAGTCAGGTGCTGCCAGGTGCCACCAGGTGCAACCAGGAGCCTCTGGGCGCTGCCAGGTGCCACCAGGTGTAACCAGGAATCTCTGGGTTCCATCTGTACGGGGTGCTGTCTCTTAGGGCCCCGGTGCCCAAGTGCTGACAAAAGTGCAAGGTTTGCGGCTGCCTTTCAAACCCTGACACTGATGTTTTGTGACAATTAATCTTGCTATTTATATCAGTCTAATTAGCAGCGTTATAATATTATCGAGGCGCCACGTGGTAATTATATGTCTGCTAACATGTGCTATCAGTGCTGTTCCAATCCAGTGTGATTCCGCCTGACATTATCCCGCCATTAGCATTGTTTGTTGTGTGCTGCAGAAGATAATTTGATGCTCCTAATCGCTGCGATCCTCATTAGCAAACTGTCCCCACGTGCCCAAGCTTTTGAGAGTGATGCCACCAAGTGGTGCAGCTTTCCTAGGGATGTTTCTCTGGGAAATCTTCCCTGTTTTGGGGGTTTCCTGTCCATCAGACTCTCCCTCAGGCAGGAGGGAATCCTTGGAAAATCCTGCCCCCCAAAATAAAGCAAGTAGGTCTTTGCTCTGGCATCTGCAGGAGCTTCTCTGCTCTTTTGCCTGGAAAAGGTTTTAAACTGAGAGGAATCCTTCAGTATGGGACAGGTGAAGAGATGCGTGTGATTCCTGACATTCTCCCGCCTCCTGTTCTGCCTCAGCCAAATGTCCCGTGGCTCCAGCTCCTCCGGCTGCTGCTGCAGAGATGGGGGAAGGAATGAAAAAGGCTCCTGAGTGTGCTCTGGAGTTGGATCAACAGGGAATTAAAACCCAGCTGCTGGAGCATTTGATCAGCTTGTTTGATCACCAGAGGTGGAAGATGAATTTTCAGGGCCTGCTGGGAGAGGGAAGGCTCTGGAGTGCAGGCTCTGTTCCGTTACCGGGCGCTGGCAGCCAGCTCGGTGCCCCCTCTCCATTACAAGCCCCTGATGGGGATGTGAGGGGGGAAGGCCGTGAAAAAGAGGGACTGAGGAATGAATATTCAGGAATCTTGGCAATGACTCACTTGCCCTGTGTCCTGCTGGGGAGGGCTCGGAGGGGGCTCCCTTGGGCAGGTGGTTATGGTGCTTCTGGCTGCCCAACTCAGTTCCTGCTGGTGGGATGCACCCTAGAGATGGGAGGGGTGTCACAGCTCTCAGATGGGTGTCACAGCCCCAGAGATGAGTGTAGGCTGGGTGGTTTCCTTCCCTTTGGGTTTTTTACTGAGCTTTTCCTATCGGATGGTCTCTCCCTATCCTTGGACGTTGTCACCCAGCACAACCTCCTCCTCTTCCTCCTCTTCCTCCTCCTCAGCCCTCATTCTCTGTCTACCTCCAGCTCTCATCCCTTCCAGCATGGACTGTCGGATTCCAGGCTCTGCCTGTACCCTGCTCCCGGATGGAGGAACTGAGAAATAATCCATAGGGACAGGATCTGGGTGCCCGTGCCCTGGCAGGTAGCAGTGAGGGGGTGATAGTGGCCATAGAAGCATGAGGGGGATGAGATGCCAAACAAACCCTCAGGCTGGGACAAACAGGTGGGGTGGAGCCTGAGCCACTTGCAGATATTATTTATGCACTTATTGCCAATTAATAGTTTAGATTAAAACCGTGTTCTGCAGTGTAACATTTTAGATTAAAACTGTGTTCTGCAGTGTTTTGGCTCAATAATGCTGAATCCTGTGTCATGCTCACAGCACAAGTCAGGTTTAGTGTCACCGCTGTCACTTGTCACCAACCTCTGATGCCTGTTCTGGCTGATCTCTGCAGAATTCCCTGTGTCTCTTGCCATAATTTAAAATGCAGGAGCTTTAGCTTCACTCTCCAGCTAATTTTGTATTTGTAATTCAAACCATTTCTTCCCAGTGTTGAGGCATGAATTCTGCTTTGCAGCCGCTTTGTGTTTCCCATTCAGTTTGGGAGCAGCCAGGGCTCAATCGTGACGTGCAGCCCGGGTAGAGAGGAGGTGGAGAACAGGTACCTTCTTCAGGATTCTTCCTTACATTTTGCTAATTTGGTTTGGGAGGTGAGATAGGAATTGAATGAAGTGATTAGTAAATCTTTGATAAAGCCATTATCTGGTGAAAATCACAAAGTGGCTTTTTTGATATTGAATGGAACCAGATGTTCTTTGGAAATGCATGAATCTTCCATGACTTTCTCTTTAGCACTAAACTCCCTGCTCACTGCATTCCCTTTGAATTGCATCTCTTCATTTCTGCCACAGACACTTGCTTGTTTATTAAGTGCAAATAGGAATTTGCATAAATGCCTTGCCAAATCCCAGATTTCCTTTAGCAGCCTCAGATGGGTGTTTGTGCTCCTGAGATGGTATCTCTGCTTGGAAAGGCTGTGGGAGCCTGTGGAACCCCAGCCATGCCCCAACCGGGTGTCAGAGGTGCCAACGGGATGGTTCCGTGGCTCCTGAGGACACGTCACGCCTCACAAGGTTTTGCCTAATGAAACTTTGCTGGTTGTGAATCACACAGAGAGCCTCAGAGGGTGAGGAGGAAACTTTAATGGAAAAAGTGTTTGTTGATGCTCTTTCAGGTAGTTTGTCCTCTTCTGCCTTCAGTAATTATTGGTGACACTGAATCTCCTGCTGTTCAGACGCACCCGTGTACGTCGCATCAGAATGTGTCAGGGTTTTTCCCTGGAAATTCCATCTCGGAATTCTCACACACCTTGTGAGTGTTCCAAAGGGCTCTTCACAGCCAGACGGTTACCTGCAGCCAGAGCAGTTAACATTATTGCAGTGTCCTTAGAGCACCCCTGGAGGCTGCTGTTCACTGGGGCTAGCATCATTCCCTGCCCTGCCCTGCCATTCCCTGCCCTTCCCTTTCCCTGCCCTGTCCTTCCTTTCTTTTACCTGGCCTCTTCTTCCCTCCCCTCCTCTCCTCTCTTTTTAGGAGAACTTTGATGGTGTTCTTGCCTACCATGTATTCATAGAACTCCTTCAAAAGATGCATCTTCTTCCCACCAGTCGGCTCTTCCACGAGGATATACATATTTTTGGAATGAAGCATTATCTGTCTTTTCTACTTTGAAAGGATTTTGTTAATTTTGGCTTCAAAGCCAGCAGTGCCAGGGTGCTGACTTATGCTTGACAGTCGATCCTCAAGTGTGGGGCTCTCAAGATGTCTCACGGTCTGATCTCTCCTCGAGCTGTGTTGTTGTTGGTTTGGCCTCTGGTTATCCCTCTGCCTTCCGACAGCTCCTCCAGGCACTCGGTGTGTTCTGATTCCTAATCCTTCCCCGTGCCTGAGATTGTTGCTCTGTGTTTCAGGCTGTGGGTTGTGCCTTGTCCTTCGGAATTCCTGCCTTCCCAGAGTTGGGGGTGACTCCTCCTTGACCTTGCCCCGGGGCTTGCTGGGCTTCTGAATGCAGCTGGTAGAGCTCTCTGGGCGTGGGACTGTGCGAGCCATCCGCCCTTGGGGGTCCTGCAGACCCCAGATCTGGCAGGATGTGCCACAGGGGTTTGTTCACCTGGGTGTCTTTAGGACACTGAGGATCTTGGGAAGGATCTGTATTGCTGCCAGCACTTGGATCCTCCAGCTCCAGCAGCAGGATCCCCCAGACGCAGAAGGAACCTGCTCCCTTGCAGCCTCCACAGAGCAATCCTCCTGTGCAGGGAGAGCTTTGGGCATCATCCCCCAGGCCACAGTGACCCAAAAGGGTGACAAATGAGTCCCTTTTGCTGCACAGGAAGAGACAGAAACCCCAGAGGACGAGAGGCCAGAAGGCTGACTGAAGGAGCAGGTGGACGTCTGCAGGGTCGTGGTTTTTTTTCTCTCTCTCTCTCCTCAATTTTTGTGGTTTCATCACTGGCTGAATAAAATAGGACCACTGTTAATGGCTTACTTTTCTGACAGAAGGGATTTTTCAGGGAAGCAGGAATTCCAGCGATGCTTGGCTCCATTGGGGACAACAGAGCTGCTTCCTGGGTTCCTCCCAAAATGAGCCCTGGGGATTTCTGGGGCCGGTGTGGGGGGACCACGGCTGGTGGGGAGCTCTGGGGCTGCTGCCAGCATTGGCTTCTTTTGCTCACCATCACCCATCCTGCAGAGAGCTTAGAGGGGGAAGGTGGGGGGCTGTTCACCCCTCGGGCTGTACAGCTGTGGTGGTTCCTGCAGCAGAGTGTCAGAAAATGACCCCCCTATAACTCCTGGTTTGGAAGGAACCGGGAATTACTCACTAGAGAAAAATTCCTGGGAAAAGGCATTGCTTAGAGCACTGGAAATCTTTTCCTTCCACTCTGTCTTTTTAAAGGAATAAATAAAAATAGTGGGAAATGCGCAAATACACTCAGGGCTCACTGTAGTTTGGGAATTTTTTATAGCAAATGTAGCACATTTAATAAGATGTCTGAAAACCACATTCTTTTAAGCTGAAAAAACACACAGCCTGAACTGAGGAGTAAAATCTTGGTGTTTAACTAGGACAGCTCCACCAAGCAGATCATGCTTAGATGACTTCAGGAATGAAAACTGGCTTGTCACAGTCAGGATGAATTTAATAAAATATTTAAACAATTTTCAACACTTCTGTAATGATACAGAAAACCAGGATAATATCCAAGCACAGGAGAATTGCTTTGGAGAGATTAAAGGATGTAAAGACTGAAGGACCTAAATCACCCGTATGCATTTCTGCCAGGATGAACCTCTGTGATGCCCAGAGGCTGCCCCATCCCTAGAAGTGTTCGAGGCCAGGGGCTTGGAGCAGCCTGGGCTCGTGGAAGGTGTTCCTGCCTATGGCAGGGGGTGGAACTTTAAGCTTTAAGGCCCCTCCCAACCCAAATCATTCTGGGATTCACTGATTCTAGTGAGTGCATGGGGAACTGGGGAACCTGCCCAGATGCAAACAGCTGCCTTGGGTGTGCTGGCACCATCTGCCCGTCGTCCCCATCGAGGCAGCAGACAGTGCAGTGTGGCACTGAAATGTCCTCTTGGGGCTGCTGGTTGTCCTGTGAGAGCCGCTGCCCCGTGGCTCGCTCACAGGAGTTACCCCACCCCAGGCTGGGGCGATGCCCCGGTGCTTCTGCAGCCTCATGTGTGCCTCCTGACTGCTGGAGGGGCTGGGCCCGGGGCTGAGCTGCCACATGTCCTGCCTCTCCATGGCCTGGAAGTGGTGTCAAGATCTGTCCCAAAATGTCTTGGTTGATAATGAAGGATGCAGGAGAGAACACCACCCAGAAGCTGCTGTGCTGTGCCCTGTCATGGGAATGAAGGGAGCCAGCCTCTGCTGGAAGTGTATCTGGTGGAAGTGTGGCAGCTGAACTTGTCTTTGGGCAGCTCCTGGTTTTCCCTTCCAGTTCCAGGAGCTGCAGGAACGTGCTGTGCTTTGCTGGGCTTCTGCCTTGTGCTGACTTTGTGATGGAGCCGCACACTTATGATGTAGGAGAAGGTCTGGTCACCACGTGACACGGTGGTGTCAGCTGCCTCATTCCCATCCTTTTTCACGTCTTAGCCAGGAAAACAGCAGTTGGGAGGAAAGTGTTAAAACCAGAAGATTTGGTGAGGAGGAATACTCTGGCTCAAAGTGACCTTGCAGCTGGGAATGCTGGGAACATCAGTGTGGGGAAAGTGCATTTATTATGCCTGGTGCTGTTCATCCTCTGCCTGTTCTGGGAAGAATTCCTGGGTAGGGGTAACGCTCTCTGACAGACATGCTGGAGCCTCCTGCTGGGCAGCAGAGAGATCATAAAAACACAGCCTTGAGATAAACTCCGTGTGTGCAAAGCTGTCTGATATACTGGGGCAGGCAGACCTGGCTGCTGGGATGAGCCCAGCCTGACGGAGCCGTGTCCCCGAGTGTCTCTGGCTGCTGGGATGGAGCCTGACAGAGCAGTGTCCCCGAGTGTCTCTGCTGCCCAGCACAGTTAGCAAGGTACTGAAATGAATCTGCTCTTTGTGTTTCTGCTGTGGTTCAGTGTCACCCTGGTTACCTGTGTGTGCTGATTCACACCACAGCCCAGCGTGGTTTGCCAAGGAACAGTTTGTTCCATGGGAGACATGCATGTGTGGCCAAGCTCCAATAGCAGAGGTTCTCCAGCACCGCCAGCCATTCCTCTTCTGTCTGCAGTGAGCAGGACATCCTGTCCCAAGGACTTCCATGTGTTCGGGCTCTTACAGTATTTTGCCTGAGGGAATATTTTTGGAAGCAAAGCCCCTGTTGCTGTTAAGTAGCCAGGGACAGGGGCAAGCAGGGGACAGGGAATGTGCACCCTTGAGCTGCACCAGGCAGCCAGACACAAACCTTGCCAAAACCGTGCTCAGACCAAGTCTGCAACTAATCAGCGACTTTGGAGAAACAACAACATTAAACTAATTTATGTGACTGTTCCCCTTTGTGACTTCTCCAGGACAGCTTTGATTTACAGAATTAGCGGCGCTCCCTGGTCCTCAGGTTGTCTGCAGGAGCAGGAGCATTTCGTCACTTTCCTGGATAACAGAGGCCAGAGTGAGGCATTAGGAAGGGGTGAGTGGGACCCTAGCTTGCTCTGTTGGCAGGTGACAGAGCAAGTTTTACCCACAGCCATTTCTGTCCCTCTCATTTCTTCAGCTGAGATGTACCCCAGAAAGGCAGGAGCTCTGCAGGCGTGCACATGTGTGTCAGCAGAAGCTGAGGTCTCCACCATGGGTGAGGATGTGCTTCAAGTGTGTCCCTGGGGTGTGCAAGGTTGTGCCACAGGGACAGGGCAGTGCTGGGGACAGTCCCAGACCTGGCAGCAGTGTGACTGTGCAAAGCCTGGCCATGTGTCATGGCCAGAGGGCTGAGCGATGCTGGAGATGGACCCGGACCTGGTGGCACTGGGACTGTGTGAAGCTCTGGCTGTGTGCTGTGTCCAGAGGGCTGAGCTCCAGGAATGTGCTGGGCTTCAGAGAGATTGTGTCAGTGCAGCTGGACCCTTGGGCTGTCCAAGAACTGCCACAGGCAGCGGGACCCTGTGGGCAGAGCTGCTGCACCGTGGGGTGTCCCATAGGAGTGCGGGTGTGAGTGACACCTCACCATGAGTGAGGCAGCTGCGGGACAGATCTGGAGTGTGCTTTTAGCTCATGTGGTGGGACAAGCAACAGGTTTGCTCCACAAAACCAGGCAGGTTTTGGCGATGCTGGTTGGCTCAGCCCAAGAGAAGATGCTCCAGAGGAGCCGACAGGACACAAATCCAGTAAGTGCTGATTCGGCAGCAGCACATGCAGCGGCTGCAAATCCCACTCAGCTCACCCTGTTTACTTGGGTTTTTCTGCTTTATTTTTTCTCTCCTCAATTTAAATTCCCAAGGAGACACAAGACACAGTAAGTGCTGATGCAGCCCGCACTGGAATGCTGTGTGGAGGAGCATGGATCCCACCTGCCTCCCTCTGCCCCCCAGTCCTGGCTCAGCCCAGCACAGCTGCTCCTGCAGGCTCTTGGTGGTTCCTTCCTTTCTTTCATCCCATTTACAAATTGCAGCATGGCCACTGAAATGGTGGATTTACCCCTCTGTGAGCAGGATCCAGTCCTAGGTCTCACCAGGCTGGGATTACCCTGTGCTTTCTGTGAGGTGAAGGGGATGGGCTGGGGCCACTCCCAGGCTGGGCACTGGGAGCCCTGGCTGTGACAAACCTACCCCTGTGTCACCTGCATCCCCAGCCCTGCTCTCCATTGGGAGCTTCCTTCCAGAGCTGCTTCACAACTGAAGGTGAGCATAGAAAGAGCCAGTCAGGGTTTAAACCTAATAGATCACCAGGGATTAAACCTGAGGAATGGATTTGGAGTTGCTCTTTTATTGCTCAGACTGATCAGGGGACATGGGACATGTCACTGCAGCCTCAGGTCAATTCCATCATCCCCACAGAGCCAGTGGGGGCCTGGGGCAGGGGCTCAGTGCAGAGCAATGTTTTGGCCAGGAACAGGGACATGGAGGGAGGTTTCCAGGGCTCCAGTGCAATTACAGCTGCCTCATGCTATCAACAACTCTGTGGTTTTAAAAAATGAGCAGCTCCCTCAGGAGCTCCATGGCAGACTCCTGATACCCTGGGCAATGTCCTGGCGACATCTGGCCTCCCTGTGCTCATCCAGAACAAGTCAGAGGACACCCAGCAGCAATCCTGCCCTGTGCTGGGACCTGGCAGCACATCCTCAGCCCTGAGGGCTTGACTGTGCATCCTCAACCTGGCAGCGACTGCAGACAGCTGCCACAGGTGCTCGTCCCCTGTCCTGTCCCGGTGGGGCTGGTGAATGGTGGCTTCCAGGAACTGGTTTTCCTGCCGTTTTGGCATGCTGGGAGCATTTTGGAGTGGGTTTGACTTGGTGCCTGTGTGCCTGCATGTGGGTTGGTGGATGCACATGTGATTTGTGTTTGTGGTGTGCAGGAGGAACAGGGCAGGGATTTGCCTCCGTTATTGGAAGTGATTACAGATGAACAGGGGCAATGAGAAAAGCCCTGAGTAAATCACTGGAAGTATCACTCTCCAGTCTTGGCTGCCTTCCCATGAAGATAAATGCAGAAACCTGTCTGTGATAGGGCAAAGGACACCCTCTGTGCTGTTGTGCCAGGCTGAGTCCCTCGCCCCTCAGAGCAGTGCTGAGGGACAGCAGCACCAAGCAGTAGCTGCCCACAACCCCTGCATCCCTGTCCCTAGGGCTTTCCCAGCTCCAGGGTTCTCCAGGTCCTCCCGTCCCACACCCACAGGTTCATGCTGCTGGAGGAGATCTGAGGCTTGCGTGGCCCAATCCCCTGGGGACTTGGACCCCCTCAGTGTCAGGCCTGTGTGACATGTGGGGACTTTGTTCTTTGGCCACCTGTGTGGGGCTCAGAGCCTGCTCTGCTCAGTCCCTCAGCTGGTTGAAGGCACAAGGCTGACAGCATCTCCCAGTGTGAACCAGCCTCCAGACTGGTGGATGGGCTGGGGACCGGCCATGAAGAGCAACTCTGTCCAGGCGTGGGCAAGGCTGTGTTTGATGAAGCACAGGGACCAGGAGGCCACCACGTATTTATAGTTCCTGAAGTTGTCTTGAGCCAGCAACCTTGATGCGTTCTTCAAACAGAGAAATCCATGTTTAATTCAACTGCTTGTTTGGTGTTTGGAGAAAAAGGAAAGTCGAGTTGTTGCCCATTGTGCCCGTAACTGAACAAACATGAGCACTGGTACTCGCAGGTCAGTGCTGTGTGGCTGCACTCCTCTGGCTGGGTGGGGATGGATTTATTGTTCATCTGGTCACTGGCAGGTAAAGAGTGCAGGTGCTGAGCTGCTCTGTTGGAGTTGTGGGAGGATTTGATCCTGTGGGTCCTTGACACTTGGGATGGGGGAAGTTCAGCCCCTTCTCCCCATGGCCCTTTTTATCACTTCTCTTCCCAGTTGTGGAGAAATCACCTATTTGTATTTCAGGACAGAAGGTGCAGGTTTGGGGAAATGACGGGCATTTTATAAAGCAATTAAAACCTAACCCCTGTAATCGCTGTAATTTATATACACCTACAAAATAACCAGCTGGTGTGATCCGGGCTTCAAGCCCATTTTATTTGTTTCAGCACGTCAAACAGATGGAAACATTCCACCTGTGTTTTCATGGGATGCAGAGGGGTTGGCAGCGAGGGTCCGTGGGTGCACCGAGGGGGAGGGGAGCAGTAAAGCACCACTGATTGCCCCAGCATTGCCACAGAGGATGTGTGACGGAGGGATTGATGCTTGGGAGCAGGGTTTGTGTGTGTTTAAGGATGGGAGGAATGATGCCATCCCCGAGAAAACTTGGGACGCTGCAAATGGGTTTTGGGCACGTGTGCTTCAAAGCTGTGCCCCCAGCGCCCGCCCTGCCCTCCATCACACCCTGGAAGATTAAAGCAGATTGGTGTGAGTTCAAAGCTGCAACCTCAGTGCAGCCATGCTGGTGACGAGGGAGGTAATTAACAAGTGAAATGTTCGTTGCTGTAGTGAAATTATGTTTATAATATTGGGCTGTGAGGAGACGGGGGTGGGAGCAGCTGGCTTTACCATTATCCGTGTAGCCCCACTCTGCATATAACGAAGGCTCCCTGGGCTGTATTCTGTTTCTCCAGCCTGTTCCTGCATTCTGCCTTACTCACCCTTGGCCAGCAATTTTCAGGGTTGCAAACGAGCTTGGTGTATTTTAGGAGCCAGTGGTTTTTCAGGAATGAGTGCTCTGCCTGTGCTCCGTGCCTGTGATTCAAGTTCTCCTGGCTCAGTAGCCCCAGTTACCCATCAGTGCAGAGGGGGGCCGTGTTTATGGGTCTGCTGGAGTCAGATGAAAGCCTCAGACTGCAGTTCCTACCCGCAGATGAATGAACCACCTCAGGGACCCTTTTCCAGCCCTGGAGTTTAAAATATTAATGGGATATCATTTCCCGACAAGCGCTGCAACAGGTAGGGAGTGCTTTGTTGTGAAGCGTTCCTGTGAGCAGAGCACGTGGAACTGGCAATGCTGTGTCGCTGAAATTGCTAACACCCACAAACTGTGTTCCCCCCGTGGCCACGGATACTGATATCCCCTCAAATGGGGTCTTCATCTGTGCTTCACTGGATCCCCTCCTTCTCCCAGAACATTGCAGCTTGTCGGCACCAAAGCCCCCAGGGATCCCTGTCCTCTCAGGTCGTGATCTGCTGGCAGAGATCTGCTGGCCATGATCCACTGGTCATGACCTCCTGGTCAGGATCTGCTGGCTGGGATCCACTGCCCATGATCAACTGCTCATAAGCTTCTGGCCCAGATCCACTGGCTGTGATCCACTGGCTGAGATCTGCTCTGGTGAGCAAAGGGCAGTGTGGCTGGGGACTGAAACCAGCACAGTGCAGCTGAGCTTTCCTTGCCTGTGCCATCGTTGCTCCACCTGAGGTAGTTGGCAGAGGAGACGCCCCTCTCCCATGGCTCATCAGGCTCTTGTTCATCTCCCTTACCCTGTGCAGAACAAAATTGGTGATGAAAATAGCCAAAATTTGCTCTCCAAAGGAGTGGCAAAGGGCAGGCACCCACGCTGTCCTCTCCAGCTGGTGACACCCCAGGGTCACCGCCATGCTGGGCTCAGTGTCTCCCCCATGGCACAGCCCCCTGGCATGGGCAGGAGCTGCCGAGGACCCCCAGAGTCTTTGCCCAAGGTTATTCCAGTGTCCCTCCCTCAGTGTGCTGGGTGGCAGAGGGTCTCGGTTGCTGGCAGGGGACTGGGGACACTCCAGCTTTGCTGATCTCTGTATTTTTCCTCTTTCTCCCATTTCTGGACCTGCAGCAAACCCTGGAGACAAATCTCACCAACCTGGTTAAACGCAACAGCGAACTGGAAAACCAGATGGCCAAGCTGATACAGATCTGCCAGCAAGTGGAGGTGGGTGAGGGCCAGGAGGGGGCTGGGGGAGGTGCCTGGGGCAGCTCCCAGCTCGAGGGAGGCAATGCATGGATCACCCCAGAGTCCTTTCCTGGGAGCAGAGTGAGTCTGGGGGTAGTCCCAAGCAGAGGAAGGCACAGGGATGGTTCCCAGGGGTCTGTAGGTCTGAAGGAGCTGGCGTGACTGGGAGCCACTGAGAGGAGCCATGGGCTGCTGAGCTGGCTCCAGGCAGGAGGAGCTGCCCGCTGCTCCATGCTCAGGTGCTTCTGGTGGAAGAGTGAGTGAAACCGAGCGTGGAAACAGGGCTCAGCTGGGTGGCACTGAGCCTGCAAAGAGGCCTCAGCTGGGTGCCACCGAGCATGCAGCAATTCTTTGAGCCACCTTCCCAGAGGACTAAACCCCAGGCTGCTGCTGGGATCACAGCCATGGATTCAGGGGCAGTTTGCCAGTGCCCAAGTGAACACAGCAGTTGTTTACTTCACCCTCGGGCACCCCAGGCCTTGTGGGGGATGCCAAGTCCTGTGCCTCCCCTGCACCTCCCCCATGCCATCCCATGGGCCCAGCAGCCAGCAGGATGCAGGAATGCTGTGGTGGGATGTGGGGATGTTACCTCAGGATGCTGCGAGTGAGATGGAGGGTGCTGTGGCAGGATGCAGGGATGCTGTGGCAGGACAATGGATGCTGTGGCAGGATGCAGGGATGCTGCGGCAGGACAAGGGATGCTGCCGCAGGGATGCAGGGATGCTGTGGCAGGACAAGGGATGCTGTGGCAGGATGCAGGGATGCTGCCGCAGGGATGCAGGGATGCTGCAGCAGGACAAGAGATGCTGTGGCAGGATGCAGGGATGCTGCCGCAGGGATGCAGGGATGCTGCAGTGGGATGCAGGGATGCTGTGGCAGGATGCAGGGATGCTGCAGCAGGATGCAGGGATGCTGCGGCAGGACAAGGAATGCTGCCGCAGGGATGCAGGGATGCTGCAGCGGGATGCAGGGATGCTGCGGCAGGACAAGGGATGCTGCAGCGGGATGCAGGGATGCTGCAGCAGGATGCAGGGATGCTGCAGAAGGACAAGGAATGCTGCCTGTGCTGGCTGGAGCTGTTTGGCCACAGCAAAGCATCTGGGATGCGTTTGCCAAGGGAGCTGCTGCTTGTCCTTCACCACCTGCATCTCAGAGCAGCCAGGACCTTGGTGCCCTGAAGGTGCTTAAAGCTCTGTGGTTCCTGCAGGCAGTGTCAGCACTTTGTTCTTCACTCCCTCAATAATGGCCTGATGATCTGGCAAGAGGAAGTGAGTGCAGAAGCCCTTTCTGTGAGTGCCAACGGGACCAAGTGTGCCGCCAGCAGCTGGCAGCCACTGTCACAGTGTGCAAAGAGAAGGAGGAGGGGGCTGAGATGCTCTGAACTTCCAGCCAAAATAGGGAGCAGAAAAATCCCACTTGGCTCTGCAGCACTGCTGGCCTTCCGTGCCGATGCTCCGTGTCACCAGCATTGTCCTGCTTCTCTCTGCTTGTGCATCACTCTGCAGCAGGAATGGCTGTGTTGGAGCTGTCTCTCCTGGGCTTCCTCCTCCCCAGGGCTCAGTGGGCTTGGAGTGAGTCTGGGAAAACAGGTAGCAAATGGATGTTTTGCAGAGAGAGAAGGAGCCAGGATGCCCTTGCAGAGCTCTGGTGACAGTCACCAGCCCTTGCTGCTCTGATGGGCCATGCTTTGGCTCTGAAAACCCACCAGGGATGGAGCAGGGATGTGGCTGGATGTCCTTCCAAACTTCTTTCTTTGAATACAGCTCCAGTGTCTTAATGACCTGACATAGGATAAACTGAAAGATATTTGGTATTTCTGTCTGATCTTTGGAGTCTGAGACCTCTAAGCTGTCATTTTTGACAGAGTTTGGGAGTTTTCAACTTTGTCAGACACTCTGCTTAAAATAACAGTTCAAATAACATTTCTCAGCCATGCTGAATGCACAGCCAGGCCCTTGGAGGCATCTTCGCAGAGAGCGGAGTAAACTGTGAGGCAGAAAATATCTGTGCTCCCCATCAATCTGATTCCAGGGAATTTTGCTTTTGAGCTATTTGTGGACATGGCACACAGGCAGGCACATGCAATCCCCATGTACTCTGCCCCTCAGACACGCTCAATGTAAACCTCATGGCATGTCCAGAGAATGGTGCCACCAGCACGTCCAGGGATAGGGGTTCACCCCAGAGAAGGGCGCTGCAAGTGGCCTCAAGGCACTGAGCCTGTGCTGCTCCTCAAAGTGGCTCTGGTGCATGGGGGACTGCACTGAGAGAGGTTGGAATGGCCAAATCCTGTGGCAGTGGTGGAAATGTGGACCAAGGAGAGCAGATAACAACCCTGTGGAGAAGCTGAGTTTGTAAAATAGAGGTGGTACCAGCCCAATGTCACCATTGTGGGGAGGGCAGAAGCTGCGCATGTGCCATGGGACTGAGGCCTCTGCGTCATGGCAGCCTTGCTGTGAGCTCTTGGTGTCCCCAGGGCACAGCTGCTACACAGCCAAAAACCTGTTGAGGATTGTGGAGGTGGGATGGGTTGCTCTGCTTCCTCCCCGAGCTGTCGGGGCACAGAGGACAAGATTTGCCTGAGTGTGAATCAGGCTGTGGGCTGAGATGCTGTTTCTCATCCCCACGAGCTGCAGGACAAGCTTTTCCCAGAGCTGAGTTTATTCCAGGACTGTTGTCCCTAGCACATTCCCCCCCAGCACTGAGGTGGGTGAAGTGTTTTTCTCTCCCTCATTACAACTAAAAACTGCCTAGCTTTCCTGCAGCCACAGCATCTGCTGAGTCTTCAGCCCCAAGCCCAGCATTTACCTGGGAGCCGGTTCATCCCAGAGTGGTTTGGCCAATGTCCAGGTGTTCTTGAGCCAGGGATTTGCCAGTGGAACAGTGCTGGTCTGCAGTACCCCCTCCATGCTCTGCTGGCCCTTTGGGGTAGCCCCAGCCTCACAAATGCTCCTTTTTGGGTAGAAGGCAACTGGGAAAGGGACTGTGGTGTCCTCTGCAACTTCACCTGCCTTCAGCCCCCCAGAACATGAACATGGTTGAGGGCAGATTTCTTGCCCTGGGCAGGTTTTCAGATTTAGGCTGGGGATGGCTACAGATTCACGATGTCCTGTAGCCATCCTGGAAGGGCAATACTGCAGGCCTGGGCTGGGCAGTGGGGCGGCAGCTGGCTGGAGGATGGACCCAGGGCCGAGCTGAGGTGCCCCAACCTCCCCTCCTGTCCTTTAGCCCAATATTTCCTTCCCACCACAGCAGCACCATCACAGCAGCAGTGCCACAGCAGCTTGCTGCAGGCTCCAGACCCTGGGGCCGTTCCCTGCCCCTCACTACATACAGCAGATAGGGAAGATTTTCCGCTGTTTTTCCTCTGTGGAGCTCTCTTTGCAGACCATCAGCTGTCTCCCACTCCAGTGTTGCATAATCTGCTGGCCACGTTTAAAAAAAGATCCTGTAGCAAAAACGTGGTTCGCTCAAGGCTGCCTTTGGACTGCTCTGGGTTTCAGAGGGATTTGGGAGAATGAAATGAGGAAAACTGATTTCTGTCCTGTGGTGTGCTTTAATGAAGTGCTAGGGCTTGATTCCTCTTCCACAAAGTGCATTCCCCCTTGTCCTGTCCTGTCCTGTCCATCCTCCCATGGATACTGGTCTTCCCTGGAGGCAGAGGACTGGAACCTCTTCCTGTGTCCCCTCTGCACTCTGTGTGTGCACCACTGTGGGCACAGCCATGGGAGTGAGTTGTGTGTCCCTCCTAAAACCTGTGAGCTGTGTGTTCCTGCCACCCCCTGCGAGCTCTGTGTCCCTCCTAGTCCCTGTGAGCTGTGTGTCCCTTCTAACATCTGTGAGCTGTGTGTTCCTGCCAACCCCTGTGAGCTGTGTGTCCCTCACAACCCCTGTGAGCTGTGTGTCCCTCACAACCCCTGTGAGCTGTGTGTCCTTCACAACCCCTGTGAGCTCTGTGTCCCTCACAAACCCTGTGTTGCTGTTCTGGCCAGGTGAACACAGCCATGCACGAGGCCAAGCTGATGGAGGAGTGTGATGAGCTGATGGAGATCATCCGCCAGCGCAAGCAGGTCATCGCTGTCAAGATCAAGGAGACAAAGGTGAGGGGTCCCAGCTCATGTGTTCCTGGTCACAGGTCCCCTCCTGTGCCCACGGGGTGCCCCCTGTCTAGGAACAGCACTCCCACAGCCAGTGGTGCTGGGTCATGCCAGCCCTGGGCAGAAGGGGCTGCAGCAGCATGTGCTGCCTTGCCGTGAAGGGTGTGCTTTGGGCAGCCACCGGGGCATCTCCTTGTCCAAAATCCAGGTGTCCCTTGCTGGTGCTGCCCTCCAGGCCACCCCACATCCAGGTGTCCATCACTGCTGCTGCCCTAGGGCTCCTCTGCCAAGGACAAAGCATTTGCTGGCTAAGGCTGGAGGAGGAACAGCGTGTTGGTTAGTGTGACAAGTTGGTGCAGAGGCTTGGATCACTCCAAACAGCTTCCTCAGGGCTCTTCACCACGGTGTTTCTAATAGAATAATGTCGAATTAATATTGAAGGACCACAGTCCAGTGCTACAGAGAGAGCAGAGGCTGCATGCTCTGCATTGCAGCACAGATTGGGGGGAGCTGCTTCTCACCGTTATCTTTGTGGGAGCGTTTGAACCTTTCCTCCAGTGGTTCCAGGTGTTTCCTAGTGGTTTCTGTGTGCAGCATCCCACCCCAAAGGGGAAGGGAGCACTCGAGATTCATAGATGCTCATGGTTGAGAGGAATGACAAATGTCAGAAGGTCAGCAAAAGCTTATGGAGTTTTATTAGTCAATTGCTCCTGGCTCAGTATGGGGCTCTCTCCATGCCTCTCAAGCTCCTGAGCAGCTCTGTCTCCCTCTGCTCCTCCCACAGGTGATGAAGCTGCGGAAGCTGGCCCAGCAGGTTGCCAACTGCCGGCAGTGCCTGGAGCGCTCCACAGTCCTCATCAACCAGGCTGAGCACATCCTGAAGGAGAACGACCATGCACGGTTCCTGCAGACTGCCAGAAATGTGGCCGAGAGGTGGGCTGGGCTGGGGGCACTGATGCTGGCGCTGGCCCCTGGTTGTAGGTCCCTGCCCAGAGATGACTCAGTCCCCCCCCAGTCACTTCCTCGGAGATCCCCAGCCATCCCTGCAGCCTCCCACTGCACTGTGCTCAAATAAACCCCGGGGTCAGGCTCCCATCCCTGATAGGACAGGTGCTGCATTGCAGGTCCTAACAACAGTGTGCAAGCGAGCCCCCTTCCCTGGGGTAGGAAAGTGGTGGAAATGCCAATCCAGAGGGAGTTCAGGGGCCAGTCAAAGCTGGGAGCCCCGGGGATGGAGCACCCCCACTCTCAGGGGACCTGTCCCCAGGCTGAGGCTGCCCCCATCCCCGTGCCTCCCTCGCTGTGCACACGCCATTGCTTACTGATGGTCCCTTCTTTCCTTCCAGGGTCGCTATGGCAACTGCATCCTCGCAAGTCCTCATACCAGATATCAATTTTAATGATGCCTTTGAAAACTTTGCTTTAGATTTTTCCAGAGAGAAGAAGCTGCTGGAGGGGCTGGATTACCTAACAGGTGAGTGCATAGGTGTGCTCCACTCTGTACCTTCCCCTCAGCCCCCTGCTGCCTGCACCCCATGTGTCCCCCTCTCCCCCGTGCCCCACCGAGGGCTGGCAGACCTATTTTAAGACTTAACCAGTAACAAGCGCCAGGTCAGCTGTGGCAGAGCAGGGGCTGTGCTGTCCCCAGGACAGCAACATGTCCCCATCCTCCTGTTTCACCCTGCCTCTCCTGGAGAACACAAGGAAAAGTCCAGAAAGCTTGAAAATCATGATCTCCATGGCCTGGGGGGGGAGGGTGATGTCCATAACGATGCAAGAGGGATGAGGATTACATAAGGATTACAGAGGAGGAATGATGAATTAACCAATTATTATACTTCTAAGGCGCTCTGTGCTTTAACATTTCCCTTTTACTGCCCTTTTTGTGGGTCACTTGGTCCTAAACTGTGAACCATGCTGGGTTGGGCCTCCCTTGGCCCCTCATTGCTGCCCTGATGCCACTGCACAGACTGATGGCAGCCTGTGCTGGAGCACTGGAGGGATGAAAGCTCCAGGGAGGCGAGGACATCCTCTCTCACCCAAATCCGATTTTATCATCATGAAGCAGATCAGCTTTCAGTGAAAGATTAACACAAGCATGTCGGGATCAGCTATGGGATAAAATACTTATTCCACAACCAGTGCAGGGAAATAGGTGGATTTGGAAGTGGGTTCTCATGGTGGGGCTGTCAGACCTGGTGGAGCAGCAGTGAAAACACTGTGCTCTGGCCTCTGGATGCCTTGTTAAAATAAATTAGAAGTTTAATTCAGTGGGAAACACAGTGACTGATAAAATGAGGGAGTTTTTGTTGTTGAGAGACTCTACTCCTGCCACGAGCCCATCTCAGTCCTTACATGAGCAGAAAAGCCCTGGGTTTTTAAGGAAGGAAAGCCCAAAGTGACCAAACTCTGTGGTCTGTGCCATCCCACAGCACCAAACCCACCGTCAGTCCGTGAGGAACTCTGCACGGCCTCCCACGACACCATCACTGTGCACTGGATCTCAGAGGATGAGTTCAGCGTCAGCTCCTACGAGCTCCAGTACACCATCTTCACCGGCCAGGCCAACTTCATCAGTAAGTGACCACACTCCCCGTCAGGAAGGAATCCAGGGTGCCCAGAGCAGCTGTGGCTGCCCCATCCCTGGCAGTGTCCAAGGCCAGGTTGGACGGGGCTTGGAGCAGCCTGGGATAGTGGAAGGTGTCCCTGCCCATGGTAGGGGGTGGCACTGGATGGGCTTTGAGGTCTGTTTTAACCTAAACCCTTCTGGGATTCTGTAAGGAAAAGGTTCTCAGGTTCATCAGGGTCTTTAAAAGCTGGGTATTTGGGGAGGAAACAGCAGCAAAGGATCCTCCAGTGGCTGGTGGATCAGAGCAATGGACACCTCCCCATGCTTGGGGGCCATCCCTGAGGTGCTCTGGCCTGCACTTGGTGAGGTGGGTGAAGCAACTGGGTGAAGCACCGGGAACACTGGAGGTTCTCATCCATTTCATGGCTCCCAGATCCGTGTACCTGGGATCGAACGCAGGGCAGCGTTGGCTGCTCTGTGGCTGATAACTTATGTGGTTTGCAAACCCTCTGGAACAGCTCTGAGCCATATTTCCAGGTCATTTTTCATGAAAATTACTGCCATACCTAATTGTTTTTCCACACTGCCACAGATTTGTCTAACAGGAATGGGATTTGAGGTTTGAGGATGGATCTCATTGATGGCCTGTGGCTTGTGAGAAAGTTTTATTCCTGCTTTTCCTAGCAGCACTTGCCATTGTGAGAAGGGCTGACGAGGTGCCTCAGAGGGGTGTTCTGGGCTGCTGTCTCTCTGTCCCGCTGGCAGTACGGTGTCACAGCTCCGGAAGGCTGTTCAGTGCACTCTGAACTGTGCAGGAAGCTGCCAGAGAAAGTTGCCTGTGACTTTCCAAGTTGGATCTCACCTCCCCAGCCCTGGCCCAGCCTTTGCCCTTGTTTTGGAATACAAGGTGATGCATTTCCTTCCGGTCAGAGGCTGTCGGGTGCCAGTGCTGCTGCAACCAGATCCGCCCTGCTTGGCTCTCCTCTCCTTCCCAGACAGAGCATATTGTCTCCAGGACTTTGTCCTCTGGAAGCCTGGAGAGCTCAACCACGTCTCTGGCTCTGCTCTTGGATGGCCACCAGCTCCACGTCCCCTGCACTTCCAGCTGCGGACAAGATGGGGACTTGCTGGTGTCACCGAGTGGTTTTGGTAGGGAGGGACATCGCAAGGTCCCTGTGCCAGCTCTATGCAAGCTGGGCTGGCAGGCTGCTCAGGGCTTGCTCCTCAAGGAAGAAGGACTGTCCAGGGATGGAGCATCCAGTGCTTCCTCATCCTCGGCTGGAAGGATTTTGCCCTTTTCCAGCCAGGATTTCCCCTGCTGCAGCTTGTGCCCTTGCCCTGGGACCGTGCCAGGGAAGGGTCTGGCTCTCACCTTTCCCCACACGCCACTTTGGACACACGTGGCTTGGAGTCCCATACATCGAGGGATTTGGGAATGAGTGACATGCCCAACTCTGGGGTCTGGCACAGGCACTGGGAAAGGAGGAGCTGCGGAGGCCGCGAGGGTGAGGAACAGTGAGGGTAGCACTGGAGGAAAGCCCTGAGGGTCACATGTCAGAGGTGTCCTCTTTGGCGAGCCAGCAACCTCGACGTTGCTCTTCGTAGGAGGAGTGAAGAAAACATCAGTTAAATCCCTGAGAAGAAAATGGATAACTTGTTGTCCCTTGGAATAGCACAGTTTGGGTTATGGGACCGCGGGAGTCCTGGCTAAACTCGTGTGAAGAGACACTGGGACACTGAGCAGGAGCTGGGAGGCTGACCAGGCAAGGAAATACCTTTCCAAGGTGCGCACAGTTGGCCTGTGGAACCCATCCCCTTCATGCTTCCATCAAAGCCAAGAGCAGGGCAAGAGCCAGACATTTTTATGGATGATGAATGCTACAGTAAAAAGGATTTTTTTAAGCTTTGGCAAGGGTAGGAGTGAGGAGGTTGGTCTTCAAGGCCAAGCTCTTAGAAGTTGTTTTGGGCAAGAAACCTACTTGGAAGGTCAAGTCCTTCTCATTGCTTCTTCCTGGTGGAGTATCCCTAGCTGGTCCCTCCCGCAGGAAGGTGACACCAGCCAGTGCCAAGTGGAAAGCTGTGCGCTCCAACGAGAGCAGCTCTGTGTGCAGGCTGCAATCAGGATCACATCTGTTTTATTTTCTGCTTCACATCACACTGCTGTGTGCCCCTCAGCCATGCCCATGTGTCCCAAACCAAACTCAGGCTGACAGCGACTGCAACCTGCCCTTGTCCTGCGTCTGAGCCAGACACTGAAGATAAAAGAGTTGGAAGCCATTGCAGAAGAGGTGTGGAGTGTTCCCAGCTCCTGCCTCCCAGCCCTGCACGTGTTGAAACCGTGCCCTCCTCCAGTCACCCCAAATTCACAATGGACTCCTCACCTCCCACCAGACCCAGGAAGCCTGCAGCTACTTCTTCCAAGCCTCCTTACTCCTCTTTCACCTCAAAGCCCTGGCCCTGTGCTGTGATAGCTGCCCTGCTTTCCCCTGAGCCCCACAGCATTCTTGTCCCCCACTGCCAGCTACTCAGGTGCTCGTGCCAGCTGCAGGTGATCCTCATCCCAGTCATGCTGGTGGCAGGAACAGCCCCAGTGGCACCACGTAAGGCTTTTCCCCTCTCCTGAAGCGCTGTGTCACCTCACCCGAGCTACAGCAGTACATTTCCATGCGTGCCAGGCCCTGCAGCCTGGACTCTGCAAATCACGGCAGCAGTCAGCTTGGCACCTCCATGGTCTTGGATTCTTCATTCCTTCCCATTTCCAGAAAAAGTTCAGCCTCCTGAATGATTTCCAAGTATCTGGATCCCTTCACTGGGAGCTCATTTTCTTTGAACCACTCTGCAGACCAGTCTGTTCAGGGAGCCAAGCATCAGCATCCCTTAGCTATGGATTATTACTTCCCACCCTGGAGCACTGAGGTCTGGGCAGGAGCAAGATTCAGTTGCAAGCACATTGATTTGGGTGCAAATACATTCCTTTCTGCTGCTGGAATTGCATAATTGTGGCCCTGGAGCAGGAAGGAGGCTGTCCTGTGGGAGCAGAGACATGGGAGAGAGTGATGGTGGGAGGATGGTGGGATGATGGTGGGGTGATGGTGGCCATCACCCCCTCCAGCAGCTGCCTCTGCCATCTGCCCTGGCTGGAAGGTGCTGCTGGTTGAATTTCCCTTTCACTGCACCCTTTCCCCATCACTTCCCATGGCAGCATCCCAAGATGCCGGCACTGCAGCCCTGCCTCTGCCTTACCAATCTTGTCCTTGTGTGATCATAAAAAAGATTCTGAGTTGCTGGGATTTATCATCTTTGGAAATTTCCCTGCGGGCACTCTGAACTCCTCGGCAGGCAGTGAATCCTTCCAAGGGATACACGCTCCTGAGCTCTGCGTTAGCAGTGCAAGGGCTTTGTATTCTGTCCTTCCCTGGGAATAAATCTCTCCCCCTATCCCGCACTGCAGGTCTCTACAACTCCATGGACAGCTGGATGATCGTCCCCAACATCAAGCAGAACCACTACACAGTGCACGGGCTCCAGAGTGGCACCCGCTACATCTTCCTGGTAAAGGCCATCAACCAGGCAGGCAGCCGGAACAGCGAGCCCGCCCGCCTCAAGACCAACAGTAGGTGCCCAGGCGCTCACCTGGCCATGGCAGGAGGGGGGGAGTTTCCTGGACACTGGGGTGCCCCGGGCCAAGTGCTCCCGGTGAATGGGCAGTGGCCGGCAGCGGGATGGAGACCCCGGGCTGTTGAATCATTGGAGCGCCTGTCTCCCCTGGTGCCTCCGTTCCTCCCCTGCCTCAGGTCTCCTGATACCCCACGTGGTGGCAGGGGCTCCCATCAGCCGTCTGCTCCTGTCAGCACCCATCCCTGGGATCTTAGGTCATAAAGGTCCATTCTTCTGTCCCTGGGCTTTTAGGGGCCGATGCAAGGAGTCACAGAGCAATTGTGTTCTGGCGTGTGGCTTAGCGTGCAGAGGGTTGTGATTTGGAGAGCCATAAGGTTGAAGAGTGTCTCCATGGTGGTGGATGGGGCTTTGCAGCCACACACAAAGCAGAAGCTTTTCTTTCTAATACCCTGGGGATGCCAAGGAAGGTTAAATGTATTTAGGGAAAACTGAACTGTGAGGGCAGTGGAGCTAGACCAGTCCTGGCACAGACAGAGCTCTGCAGTTTGTTGTGGGAAACCTTTTCCCAGTGAAAGGCAGCAAAGACAGCAGAAGCACTGGCACCCATGGCCTGGAGGGTGACACGGGAGGGACAGTGCGAGATGTTGGGGTAGGAATAAGTTGGCTCTCCAGGCTCCTGCCTGCTCCGTGCCCGTGCCTTTCCAGGGCTCGCACATCTCTGGGTGGTCCTGGTGAGCACAGGTCTCCCCTCTGTCCCCTTTCCCAGCCACCGCTTCTGCCTGAACCAGGCTTTCATGATGATTTATCACCTCACCTCCTCCTTGTCTTTGCATGACATTAAACTGAATAAAACAACATTGAGGCAGTGGGGCTGAGGGAGCTGCTGAGGAGCAAACTCCAACCCAATCTGCCTGTTCATTAAAAATTTATCCCTCCTGCGGCTGCTGTTTTTCAGCACTTCCCCAGCTTTGAAAGGCGCTCGCTCTGGGAATGAGGAATGGGCTGCTTGGGAAGCTGGGAGTGAGGGTGGCTGGCTGTGGCGGCAGCCCCCGTCGGACAGGGTTTGCTCTCGGGGATTTTAGCTGAGTGTCGGTCACCAGAGCTGCCAGCACAGCTCCAAGGGCTCCTGCTCGGGGATGGACTGGGTGCGATCAGAGTGCAGTCAGGTGTTGAGCCCCCCGTGCTGCAGGGATGTGTCTGCAGCAGCCTCTTGCATGTCTGAAGCCTTGAGCAGCCCCACCTGAGACCCGGCACAGGCTGTGTGTGATTATGGATTTGCGTGTGCTAAAGCCCCTTCCACAAGGACCTATCCCTTCCTTCCCACTCAGGTGTTGGGCAGGAGAGGCACATGGCACTGATGGGCACATCCATGTCTGCCAAAAACTTTGTGTTTGTAGAGACTTCTGAATTCCTGAAAGTTTGATTTAGCCATATGTATGGATATAATATATATTGATTTATTTTCTTCTGTGGCCAGCCTCAGGGGACAAGAGCTCCTTTGGGTGTCCAGTGGTGCTGCCACCCCTGCTGCAGCCCCAGCATGTCCTCACTGGCTGTTCCTCCTGCCGGTGTTTGGGACCAGGGTTTCTCCTTTTCCAGTGGACAATATGCAGAGGATATCACACCCACGCTTTCCCACTGCTGTAACCTTGGTGGAAGTGTCAGCAGCTCAAGACAGAAATGGTCCATTAGCATATTTCACAGCCCGTCCTGTTCCTGAAGCGATGTCTGGAGAGATCTCTCCATCGCCAGAAGGTCGGTGTCAGGACACATCGATTTCCGCAGCATCAGCGCTGTCAGTGCTGGCACTAAATCTGCCTTCGGAACAGAGAGGCTTGGGAGAACAGGTTTGGTTTAGTGACAGGGAGACCATCCTCTGCTGAGGCTGGGCCTGAGCAGGACTTATTTAGGAGCAAGTGTCCAAAAGTTGCTGAAAGTGCTGGAATGCAGGGACAGGCCCAGTTCTGGCCATAAATAAAGTGCAGGGAGAGAAATGGGTTTTACAGTCCTTGCCTTGGCCAGTGAATCCTGGCCTCATTTTCCCTCACAATTCTGGCTTTTCCTGATTTCTGCATCTCTTGGCAAGACCTCAGTGTGCTACAGGATGGCTCCATCCACATCCCATGTGAGATGTCAGGAGTGGGTTTGATGCCTGAGCAGTGGGCTGTGGGGTCACTGCTGCTGCCTGAATCATGTTAGTGCAGGTGTTTTTAAGGAGCAGGATGATCCCTACAGAAGCTTCCCAGCAGGGAATCTGTGGAAAGATTCATAGATTTAGATGGATTTTTGGCTTTCCTATGACTTGATGACTCAGCATTACAGTGCTGCATCTTTGTTTCTTTGCAGAAGGTGATGTCTTGAGGAAGGACAGGATGGTGCTGGCAGCTGTGCTCTGTGGGCGTCCTGTGCCCCACAGGTGGCATATTGCATGGCTGGTGGGAGCAGGGACACTGCCACTACGGGCAGAGAGGAGGGACAGAAGGCAGGAAGGGCTAGCTTTGTGTCCCTGTGTCGCTGCAGTTTTGTTTGCTGTCTGGGCAGACTGTGGTGGATGCCTGCAGCATCCTGGGGAGCAGAGTACATATCCATCCCTGCTTTCTCTCCACACATTTTCAGCCAAACGCGGTCCCCAGCTGTCCATCCTCTCCATTCTGCCCCGTCCCTGTGCCCCTGCAGCCCGAGGAGTGGGGCACACAGGAGCTGCTGTGCTGCAGGGCTGATGCTCCCCGATTTGGCTGAGTGCTGGATGTTGCCTGCTGCTCCTGGGGATCTTATTCCAGTTATTTCCATAGCCCTAATGTAAAGCAGCAGGCAGCCTGTCCTCACTCTCCCCGTGGGTGGGTGACAGGAGCATCCCAAGCCGGTGATAGGTGCAGGAGCCCGGCGAGGTCCAGGGGAGCGGCGTGGGTGTCTGGGGCCCTGCAGGGCGGGAATGCAGCTCCAGCATACAGCTCTCTCTGCCTGGCTCCATCCCTGCCTACCACTGACCTTGATCATGTTCTGGCTGCCTCCTCTTTGCTCCTGCACACCCAGTGCCAGACAGGATTTCCTCTGCTCTGCTCGCTCCGGCTCTGCAGGGAAGGGAGGGATAATCCAGCAGATAAATGCCCCAGGGGTGCAGCTGGCTGTGTCCAGCTCTGAAACCAACTGCTTCCACACAGCTTTCGAGCCTCATGCAGGAATGACCAGCCCCAAAGGCTATTGGGAACATCCCAGCAAACTGAATTTGTGGGATAAAAGGTAATCTGAGTGAGCAGCCCAGGACATACACGCTAATTAATGGTGAGAAGAATTGTCACAGCCCTTGGCTCTCTGCCAGGCAGGGCTGGGGGGCTAGAGAGCAGTGACTGGGTGGCAGAGGGTGGTGATGGTGGGGGAGCAGGGAGTGAAAGCTGCCCTGCCCTCTTATGCAGTCAGAAGCCCCCTTCCTCTGGCAGCTCCCATGCCAGGGGCTTGAGGTTGGGACCATCATGACCTCTGTGAAGTCTGTATTTTTTCCCAGTGCCAGAGTGATATTTTGGGAAGGGGGTTGATGGTGGCAAGTGCCTGGCTGTGTTCTCTGAAACACCCTCTGGCCCATCCCAGCCCATGTCCTGCTGCCTCCCAGCCTGCCCCTCGCACACCCTGCCTGTGGATGCGGCTCAAGCGCTCGCTCCAGAACATGCCAGCACAAACCAGTGACAAGGGCTGGGCTCCAGTTCTTCACACTGAAGCAAGGGGTCGCCCTCAGAAACAAGGCTGTGAGTGTCTCTCTCCTGATGGAGCCAAGTATTTTTATACCTCACTTCCTGAGAGCTTGTCTCTTTGCATTACTGCCAGGAAAAGATACAGCAGAAAGATCAGAGCAGCCAGAAGAAGGAGGGGCAGGTCACTCCCAATTTGCAGGTTTACTTTCAGGCTTCTCAACTCAATTATTCAGCAAATTGGTCTCTGAGGAAAAACAGCACGAGCTCCCATCAGGTATCAGAGCACGGCACGGATGATCTCCGTTCTGCAGCTGCCCTTGTCGCTGATGTTGCAGCTCTCTGCAGAGGTTCCCAGCTGTCCTGGGGCTCTCATTGTGTGCCTGTTTGCAGGGTTTCCTGGCTGTTCTGGGGGACCCCAGCCCAGGCTCAGGGCCCTGTTGCCATGGTGGTGTTGGTGTTTCTCCTTGCTGGGACTCCGTGTCTGTAGCCAAAACTGCAGGAGGGCACAGCCACTCATGCCCCAAGCTGGCGACCAAAACGTGAGGGTGAAGGTGTTGGCAGGACTTTAGGTGTTCTCTGCAGCTGTCATTTGCTTTGTCCTGGAGCAGGTGAATCCCTATGGAAATGCTCTCTGGTGCCTGTGTGCTCTTTACTGCATCTCGCCTGAAAACGCAGCAGCAAAACCCACCTGAACTCAGTTTGCTTCTTGGCAGCATCTTGGGGTTTTGTTTGCCAATCCAGTGATAGTCTGAGGACTTCCGGAGGGAAAGCATTGGCAAACAAGGAGTTGGTTGAAGCTCTGGGACACCACCCTGATCTGGTCTGGTTTTGAGAAAAGCACCCATGCAAACCACCATTAAATATGCAAAACTGAGAACCCGGGATGTGGAGAAGCCCCTTTCCTGCACCTTGATGCTAACAACACAAACCCTAATCCATGTGTCTCCTCCCCACAGGTCAGCCGTTCAAGCTGGACCCCAAGATGGCTCACAAGAAGCTGAAGATCTCCAACGACGGGCTGCAGATGGAGAAGGATGAGAGCTCCTTGAAGAAGAGCCACACGCCGGAGAGGTTCAGCGGGACAGGCTGCTACGGCGCGGCCGGCAACGTCTTCATCGACAGCGGCTGCCACTACTGGGAGGTGGTGGTGGGATCCTCCACCTGGTAAGGCACCACCAGTATGAGGGGGGATGTTTTCCCAGTCTGCCCTCTGCCAGAGATGCCCACCCTATGCCCTTTCACAGGCAGGTGGGCTCTGAAAGCAGGGGGTGCCATGGCCATCAGGGCTGGGCCTGGTGCTGTGCCGAGGCTGGAGGGTGCTGAGCACAGCTTTTCCTTTCTGCAGGTATGCCATCGGCGTGGCTTACAAGTCAGCCCCCAAAAATGAGTGGATCGGGAAGAACTCTTCTTCTTGGGTCTTCTCCCGCTGCAACAACAACTTTGTGGTGCGGCACAACAACAAGGAGATGCTGGTGGAGGTGCACCCGCAGATGAAGCGCCTCGGGGTTCTCCTGGACTACGACAACAATGCGCTCTCCTTCTACGACCCAGCCAACTCCCTCCACCTCCACACCTTCGAAGTCTCCTTCATCCTGCCAGTATGCCCCACCTTCACCATCTGGAACAAATCCCTGATGATCCTCTCAGGGCTGCCCGCCCCAGATTTCATTGACTACCCTGAGCAGCAGGAGTGTAACTGCCGGCCCCAGGAGTCCCCATACGTGTCAGGAATGAAAGCCTGTCACTAGGCTGCCCAGGTCTGCCTGTGCCCTGTGGCAGCACTGGCTGTGCTGGTGGGTGCTGGTGGCCAGAGCTGCCCACTGGCAGCCTTGCCAGAGAGCCACTGTGGCACCTGAGCGATCGAGCAGCAACCACACCCAGTTCCATCTTATTTTAATGGAAAAGTGGAAGAACCTCGAACCACAGCCGGGAATGAACTGCTGTTGGTGAGGTCCAGAGTGCACAAGAGTGGCTGGAGCAGCTCCTTGACAGTGGCTCCCATCTCTCCCCAAGAAGATTGTCACCTGGGTGGTTCTGTCTTCCCTTGGGGGCTGGAAGGGCCAGGGCGGGTTTCAGGGTGACCTGAGGTGCCATAGTGGTCAGGGAATGGCTCGTGCGTGCCATGAGGCACGGGTTGGGGCAGGAGGGGTGGGCTCTGTAGCTGGTGTGGGGACCCAGAGCACTGAGCAGCACTTTCCAGGGAGGACTTCGCGTGTGGCTGAGGCTCGGTTTCTTCCCTGCTGGGGTGGATAAGGCTTGGAGCCCTCAGGCTCGGCGAGCACTGGGTGACTGTGGGGTTGATGGTGGTCCCGTGGAGGTCTATGGGAGTGAAGATGGCACTGAGGGTGTTCCCAGTGGCCATCTGTGCTGAAGATGGCATGGTCCTGATGCATTTTCAGGGCCCTGCAGTGGAGAGCCATGGACCCCCACTCCGCCATCTCCCTCCCAGTAACCAGGAAGGCCTTCAGCCTTGAGGAGCTTTGGCCCCTGGCACAGAGGTTTGGCAGCTGCTCCTTCCCGATGTGGGGTCTGGCTGGCAGTGCCCTGCTCCACATAGGCCTCCATTAGTGTCCTGCCCAGTGTCCCAGCAGCAAAAACTCATCGTCCTGCTCTGAGCCTGCGGTAGAGTCCTGCTCAAAGACCACCTCTGTGCTCTATGACCCAGAATCTCAATTTATGACCCCAAAGCTTGACTTCTGGTTTGTTCTCCACCATGCCAGGGGATTGGACTGGGTGCATTTTAAAGATCCCTTCCAGCCCAAACTGTTCCATGGTTCTGTAGTGGTGTGAGTGCGGAGCCATCCTGTTTCTCTGTGGCAAAGGACTGTCTCTCCCCGAGGCTCTGAGACCCTGCTTACTGGGAGCTCTTTGGCTGTCACCAGTATTCCCAGTAACCACCAGCATCATTCCCTGGCCAAGCTCCAGTCTCCAGATTTATTTAAAAGGCCAGGAGGAGCTGGGCTGGCACACAGTCCGTGTCACAGTGGGGGTCTGTGGCACAGTTTGGGGCCAGTGGGCATGTGAGCGACTGGAACATTGTGGGGGCACTGTGTGCCCGGGATGGGGCAGTCCTGGTTGCATGTATGGACTGGGGAACGAGAGGCTGGAGAGCAGCTGCAGGAAGGGACCTGGGGGTCCTGGTCCACGGCCAGCTGGATCTCAGTCAGCCAGGAGGGAGAGCCCTGTCCTGGGGGCATCAGGACAGCCAGGACAGGGCAGGCATTGTCCTGCTCTGCTCTGGGCTGGCAGCCTCACCTTGAGTCCTGGGCAGGCTCAGGGAGCACTCAGCATCCTCAGCTCAGAGACCGCCAGCCCTTAACGTTACATTTGCACCTGATGAAATTGCACTAATTTATGGGACCCCCTGGCCCCCACACGCGTCCCGTACCTGGTCAGTCGGGGGCTGGGGGAGCCCCACACCCCAAATGGGTCTGGGGGCCTTTCCCAGTCACCCACATTGTCCTCTTGTGGTACTGAAAGCAGAGCCCACCCAGGTGTCACCATGGTCTGGGGAGCAGCCACCCCATCCCTGGCCCCTGCTCAGGACATGGAGGGGGCCCAGAGTGCTACTGCTGGTTGCTCTGCTCCTGCTGACACCAGTGTACAGGTTCGGGATGTGTGCGCTCCTGGCTTCTGGCTCCTCAGCCTCCCCTTCCACGTGTCACATTCCTGCTTCTGTTTTTTTGGGGGGAGGGTTGTTCTTCCTGTTGGTTTTTTTTCCCTTTTTGTTGTTTTTTTTTCTTTTGCAACTTCTTTGTTAATGTGTGTATATATATATATATACATATATATATATAAAATATAATATAATATATATACATTACTGGGTATGTCTGTGTGTGGGGGAGGCCATCAGGTGAGGGCTGGCTGGACACAGGGGATGCTCAAGTTCCAGCCAAAAACATGTGTACACGTAAATATTGAGCACCCTGCTGCCAGCCCTGGATGATGTCTAATTATCCAGGACACTTGAGTGTGCCAGCCTGCCCTTTCCCCAGTCTGGGATGGCCACAGGGGTTCTGGACATCTCTGAGTGCCAGCCGTGTCCTGCTGGAGCCCAGGATGCTCTCGCCCCCCCAATGCCTTGGAGAGGGTAGGGATGGAACTGGTGGTGGGGCCAAGCTGGTGATGGAATGGGGCCGCTGGGCAGAAACTGCTGGAGAAGGGGCATCGGGGGCAATCTCATCTGGGGGAGCACAGACACACAGACCTGCAAAGACAGAGCCCATTTTTGGAGTGTAAGTGCCTAAAATATTTATTAAGTGGTAAACATACAGTGCAAACCAGCACTGTGGAATTAAATATTTCTTACTTTATGGCTTTGCTCCAGGCTTTTTCCTGTTAAAGATTAACCACCAGCACGTGGAACCTGCCTGGAGAATGTTCCTGCTTCCACTAGGAACAAACCTGTGGCGTTTGCACTGCTCAGAGCTCTGCCCTTGCTGTGGGGTGTGGGTGACAGGCACGGCAGTGACGGGCCACATGCTGGGGCTGGTGCTCGTGCTCCTGCTTCTGCCACGAAGGCCCCACTGCCCAGAACCCCCCACCAAGGAGTGAGGGGCTGCAGTCCCCAGGGCTCACAGCCTCCATTTCCTGACCCGGTATTCCCTGGTCCAGAGCCTGGCAGGGTAGCCCCAGACCACCGCAGCTTGCCAGGGGGTCACTTTCACCCATCCCATCACTCTGCTCCAGCCTGGCTTGCTGCATGTCCCAGACAAGTGTGTGGGGTCTGGCAGGGATCTGCAGGTGCTCCTGAGCTCTGGCCACTTGTCAAGCAGATCCTGACACAGGTCCCAAATCCGGAGGTCACCCCAGCCCTGGTGAGCAGTCCCCACGGCGAGACAGACACGGAGCCCTGGCACCCAGCCTGCCCTGAGCCCGGCGAGCACCCAGCGAGCAGCAGGGACACGGTAAAAGTAGAACTCTGGCTGTTCCCAGTCTGTACAGGGGGACACAGATCCTCTCTTTCACCATGGGATGATCGTCCCTGGGAGAAGACCTGCTCCCCCCTCCATGGGATTGGTACGGCGTGGAAACCTTCTTTTCTTTTAAACTGAAAGATAAAACCTTCCTAAGCAGAAACATTCCCCGAACGGCCGCAAATGGGCATTTGAACAGTAGAGAACGGCTTGGAGAGGTGAGGCACTGCTCGGCTCTGCCGCAGCCCAGCCCGACAGTGCCGTGACAACACCCCCGTACAGCCCATCGGGGTCCGGGATGAGCCTCTGCACCCTCGGGGACTGATTGCGGGGGCTCACCCCGGCTGTCACAGCAGCTCAGCAGCATGGACCGTCTGCTCAGTGCAGCCCGCGCTTCCAGAGGGACCCTGCGGTGGCGGAAAGGCAGGAATTGTCGGCATGGATGTGTCTGAAACCCTGCTCCCCCGGTGCTGCTGGCACCTGCCTCGGTGGCTCCGGCTGGCAGTGGGTGTAGCTGCGAATCTCCAGGATGGATGTCAGCCCAGTGCCTGGAGAGTGGCGGGGCTGGGAGTTGCTGGGAAGGGCACCCTTGGCAAAGCAGGGTCCCGGGGGTGCCGGAGTCACCCCCGCCCCATCCCTCCTCCCTCCAGCCCGATGGAATGAGAGGAAGCTGCCCATTTTCTCCGGAGATTGTCCGTGGAATGACCGTGTTGAGGTGGGGAAATGAGTCCTGTGAGGGGAGACGCGTTTTCCTTTGAGGCTTCCCGTAGCTGTCCCTTATTATCCCAGCCCTGAAGCCATCTCCAGAACAAACCACAGCCCGAGGCAAGGTCCAGGGGGATGGGGAGCGCTGGGAGCTGGCACGGCAGAGTCGGGAGCTCGTCCCTGCTGGGGCTGCTCGGGTGCGGGGCTCAGAGCCCGCTTGGTGCCACCCAGAAGGACGGGCACGGCTGGGGGTGCTGGGCAGGGCGAGAGCCGATGGCAGAGGATCCGCCCGTCCTGAGATGGTGCCAGGGAAGAAATGTGGCAGTGTCACCTCTGTGTCCTCCGGCTGTGGCCAGAACCCCCTGAGAGCCATCGCCACCACGGGACTCCTCCCTCCTTCCCTCCAGCCAGGGCCGAGCATAGCCGGTGTCCCCAGCCCTGCCGGGTGCTGCGGTGGCCCAGGGCTCCCTGCCACAACTCCTGGAAACCAGGGGGAGCTGGTCAAAGGATGCAATCCCTGGACACCCACGTCCCCGGAACAGGCAGAGCCAGCAGGAGGCCGGGAAGGAGCTTTTCCCTTTTCTCCTCCTGCTGTATCTGGTGCCTTTCCCTGCCAGCCTCAAGTTTCTAGGAAACGGCATCCCTTGTCGTGAGAGGCAATTTAAAACCATCGCTCACATGGCAGGTTGTTTCATGGAAAGGGAAAGGCTGCTCTGAGATGATGGAATGATCTGTGCCGCTGCTTTCCAGGAATGTGCTTTAAACACGAGAAGCTTCAGCGTCACAAATACTGAAAATCAAACCAGAAACGGATTCCTCAAGTCAGCCAGCAGGGGAAAAACAGCGTGTGGCATGGACTTGGGAAGGCTAATGGCAGGTTGGGGGCATCTGAGGGGAAGGTTGGTGTTGGCTTTTTACTTTACATTTCTTCTGCAGTTCATGAAACAGGAAATTTTTAAAAATCCCTCCCCTGACAAAGCTTAAAAACCCACAGCCTGGGAACCCTGGGGCTTCCCCCTGCTCTGGGGAGCTGCAAAATGAAGAGATAAGTGAAATCACTGGGTTTATATAGCAAGTCACATCAAGGTGTCTCATCTGTCCTGTCTGCAGCAGCAATGGCTTGCACTGGGATGGGATAATCCTCGCTGGGAACATATGCTACAGCCCTCCCATCCAGAAATGAGAATCCCTTTAACTGGTGATTTCACTCCAGGCTGGAAAAAAAAAAAAAAACC
>VZRO01006635.1:75650-113278 GCA_013397915.1 Daphoenositta chrysoptera
TTTAGGAACCCATCCTGAGCTTTAGGAACCCATCCTGAGTTGCAGGAGCCCGTTCTGAGCTCCAGGAGCCTCTCCTGAGTTGCCGGAACTGTCCTGACCCACATGGAGCAGGCAGCTAGAAACTCCAGCTCTTCACAGGCCCTTGCCAATTCCACCTGGCCCCTCTCCTGAGAACATCCCATCTGGGCTTACCCCTGCATCCTCTCAGCCTCGCAGCCAGCAGGAGCAGTACAGGGACTGTTAATGGAACTGGGTCCAGTTCTCCATGGCAACGAGCAAGAACTGGGTCAGAGCAGGATGCGCAGAGCCAAGCAGTCCCGGGAGTTTTAAAAGTAAACACCAGCCAGAAAAAAAGGCACAAGGAGCTGGGGGGCTGGGGGACGCTGGGACCCTGGGACCCCTGGGGCTGAAGCAGAGCCCCCATCAGCATATGTCACAGGAGCGGTGGGGTCCCAGTCCTGCCCAGGGAGGGGGGCACAAGGAAGGGCCCCCTGGGGACGAGACAGTGGATCCAGGGTTGCACAGAGCAGGGGCTGCCTGGTTCCCGAGCCACACACAGCCATCCGCAGCTGCAGTGAGCAACTGAGCCTCAGAAACTGCCTCAGCCTCCCTGCCCCCTATTTCCCTCCGCTTTGAGCCGAGTGCCTTCTCTCCACGTACCACTTGCTCTCCTGCCTCCCTGGCTCAGATTTGTCCCTGTTTATTTACGCAGGCAAGCAGGCTGACATCCATCACTGGCATTCTCTGTGCAGAGGCTGTCTGCGTGAAAATCCTCATTACAGCCCCTCCCTGAAAGGAACTGTGCTGGCTCGCTGCCTTTGATCAGCCGGATGCTTGGATGGAGCTGGATCCGTGCAATGCAGCCGCTGCCATTGCTCTCCACTCAGCAGCCGCATGGCAGAGACTCCATCACCATCTCACTGCCATGCACAGGTGCCTGTGCCACCACAGCCCGTCAGGAATTCCCTGAGCGATGGAGCCAGTGCTGAGCTGTCAGGGCAGCAGCCGTGGGTGAGGTGGTTTGAGGGGGCTGCAGGGCTGAGCAGGAGGAACTGGGTGGAACTGGAGGGTGGAGCTGGATAAGTTTTAAGGTCCCTTCCAACCCAAACCATCCCATGATTCTAGGAAGTTAAGCACCAGAACAAGGAGAAAATGACCTGTAGTCTCCTCAAGGCCCATCAGAGCCATGAATTTGGCTGCCGTGGTTACTGATGGTCACAAGGAACCATCGCCACCTTCAGCTGGTTTGATGATTTAATTGATACTTGGCCTCTGAGCTTTCATGTACCAAAATACATGTCCATAATTTGGCAGACCTTTGCCCTTCATTTGTCATTAAAGTCCCTCTGTTCTGTTCCCAGTGTGTCACCGTGATGTGAATAACTTCTCTCAAGTGGAGTCTTCATTTGTAAAATGGGCTTTTTAATCCTGCTCCACCCGATAATGAATTAAACACGCTCTTAACATTCACACAGCACCTGGAGGACAGAGAGAAGTGCTGCTGATGACAAAATTACGGTGTTATTTTATTTCACTCACTGCACAAATACACAGCAGCATCCTCTGAGCCCACTGAGCACCTTCATCCTCATGCCACAATAAGCATCCCCTGCACAGCCACACCCTGCCCCAGCTACAGCCACAGGCACTGCCCAGTCCTGTCACCACCACAAAGGCCTGAGCTGGCCAGCATGGAGATGGCCAGAGCCCTGCATGGCCTGGGATGGTGGGCAAGGGGGAAGTGGCCAGGTTGGTATGCTCCCTCTGTGTCACTGCATCCCTCACCTGCCCAGGGCAGGCAGCACTGGAGCAATTTGGGGCTGGTCAATGGCATGGGACCCTTTCCTCCCTGATGACATGGGTACATCAGGGAACACCCATCTTCTCAAGGCTCCGCAGCCAGGTGGGATTTTCCCCTGGATCAGTCAAGGGGGATGTAAACCAATCCTACCATGGGAGCTGGGATCTACGCCCTGTGCCCTCTGCACAGCCCTTCCCACGGATCTGGGCCTGCCCCTCCACTGCATTTAACCTGGATTTCCCCACAATCCCCTTAGAATCATAGAATCTCTCCTCAGAGACTCTCCTGAGTTGGAAGGAACCCATCAGGATCAAGTCCAACTCCTGGTCCTGCCCAGGACACCTGAACAATTGTCCAAACACTGGCTCAGCAGGAGCCAGGTGGGAGGGAACCACTTCCTGGACCCCCTTTCCAGAAATCCCTCTGCTCCCTGCCCAGCTCCAGGCCAATGCTGCCAGGTGACCTCAGCAGAACCCAAGAGCTGCCCAGTCAAGGCACGGACCCGAGCGACCGGAAACCAGGGTAGTGGAGGAATTTGTAACTAAATTGCCATTAGATGGGTAACAGATTGTCTGGCAGCTGACAGTGAATGAAAACGCTCCGTTCTGTCATGTTTTATCAGCATGGAAACCATTTGCAAGTGCTCTAATTACATTCCTAATTGCCAATGTGATTAGGGACCTGCAGCTGTTCATTAAGCGTGTGTCACCCTCAGCCAGCAATCTGGAAGAGAGAATATTTAATTAATTGAATAGCACACTGGATGAGGAGATGGCTGGACCTGGAACTGGGAGCCTTGTGCTGAACAGAGCTGGTGGGCAGCAGCCTCCTCCTTGCAGCTCTGGGCACAGTGTCACACAGCCTCTGCCGGGAGCCTGAAAATCATGAAAAGCACAGCTTTCTGTCCCCAGTATTCCCACATGCGCTCTCCTGCCCTGATGTCCGGCCAAAGTGGTATCTTCTGAGCAGGTCATGCTTCTTGTCAGTGGGACAGTGGGATCCATGTGGCTGCTGCTCCAATGACCAGGGCTCAGCCCCAGAGAGGGCCGGGGCCCTCAAGGTACCCCTTTCCCTGACACTCCATCCCTCCTGGCCAGTCTTCCCAGCCCTCTCTCCTTTCCAGCCTTGTCTTTGTCCATTCTTTCTCCTTCCTCAGACACACTGACAGCTCACATGGGGTTCCCCATTGGAACAGTCTGCCCAGAGAAGCTGTGGCTGCCCCATTCCTGGAAGGGTTCAAGGCCAGGCTGGAGGAGGCTCTGAGCAATCTGGGATAGTGGAAGGTGTCTCTGTCCATGGCCAAGAGTTGAAACAGGATGTTTTTTAAGGTCCCTTCCAACTCAAACCATTCCTTGTTTCTGTGGTTCTGCTTCCAGCTCCCCCTGCTTGCCTGAGCAGCCACACAGAGAGAGGGAAAAACCCGAGTGCATCCAGATCAGCTCATCTCTTCAAATTTAACATATTCCGATGCCTTAAAATATTCCTGGTCACAACAGGGAGAGTCTTAGGAGGCTTCACCTTAATCTCTGTTTAATTTCCACTTAAGAAAATGTCACTGCGGATGTTTAATAAGAATTAATTCTGGGTTTTGCACAGTTACTTTCAATTAAATAGCCCCAAGTGTTTCATGGCTCTTCAAACAGACACCAAAGCACATCAAATTCTGCTCCCCATCCATTAACTCCAGTGCTTCTGTCCCTGCAGCCTGGAGCTCCCAGTCCTGCAGTCACTCCAGTGCTGAGGGATGATGAGGGGCTGCAGCTCCGGGCTGGCTCTGCCTTGCCAGGGGTCCATCTGGGATGATGCCAGGGTCCCTCTCAGCCTGGACATCGTTTTATCCCAAACATTTGAGCTTTTTCCGGAGGGTGGGGGCTACCTATGGTCACAGTCAGGCTGTGAAATCATTCATGTGAGAGAGAGCAGAGCCTGGTATTGGATCCAGCTGCTGGCACAAGGAGGAAGGGACAGCCAGGGAATCTCCCAGCCCCTCTGCACACCCCCTGGGCTCCCCACAAGTGTCCAAACCTTTCTCTGGCCCTGCTGCCCCAGCCCTGGGAAGTTGCTTTGATAAAAAATGGGCAGTAAATAAATAAAAAATAGGGAATCCACTGCAGAGCAAATTATTCCTCCTTCTATCTTCTTGCATGTTGTTTTTTTTTTTCTCCTGCCTAAGTGCAGTGCTTTGCACTTGTTGTTATTGAATTTTCTGCCATTGATTTTGGGCTATTTTTTCAGCATGTGGAGATTATCCTGAATTCCGAGCCTGCTTCTCCCCCTGCAAGCCTGCAGCACCTAGAAGCGTGGAATCATTTAGATTGGAAAAGTCCTCTGAGACCATCAATCCCAACCATTCCCCCAACACTGCCACGCCCACCAATAACCCATGTCACATGTGTCACATGTGCCACATCCCCAGACCCATCCCCAGGCACTGCCTCTCCCCTCTGCCAGGAAATGACCCCGTTTCGCCTTCAGACACTTTTGGGTTGCAAGTGCTGACAGTGATGCTGGTCCTGCCCAGATTGTTCCATTCCGCAGCTGCAGCCCCAAGTCCCAGAAAACTGCCCCCATCAGCCCCCATCCATCTCTGCCAAAGGTACCCATGGAAATTTGGGTGCCCCAAGGAACCACTTGTCTGAGCTGCAGTCCTTCACTGGGTGAGTGGCAGCAGGAGCCTGCTGCGACACTGGCTGTCCCGCTAGCTATGTATTCGCCAGTGCCTGGCACCCGCCCAGACGGGAGAGGATGGCGGAGGCTGCTCGCAGGCGCGGGAGGGTCGGCGAAGTCCCAGTTCAGGTTCACCAGACCCACCGGTGGTGTGGGCGCTCTGGAAGGCTGGAAGGAGGCGAAGGGGCTTCTTGTGGTAGAAGGCTTATTGGGGCGCCAAGGTCGCGCAGAGAAGCCCCGAAGAGCCGTTACGCAGGTGTTTTATGCTTTACATGCTTTACAGAGTGGGAGGGGAGAATGCAAAACACCCAACGGTGCAGGGACACGGGGTTTGAATTCTCGCGGACAAGGGTTACAGAACCAATGGGGAGCATTGTGGGATACCGTGGAAGGAAAGAGGTCTCTCTGGAGGGAGAAGCCAAACACAGGGAAAAAGGGGTGAGATGGCAGTGGCTAATTATGGGGGTATGCTGGCCGTGGAAGGGGTCATAACGCACTGCAACAGGAGCCTGTGGCAGGAGAGGAAGGAAACAGCAACCTGATCAGGATGAAAACCATTTTTATATCCACTGGGGAAAATGGGTCCAATAAATACCTGTCCCATCACAGCTCCCAAAGCCATTTCCCACAACAAAGGCCTCACTTCTCTCCCACTGCCCCCTCCCCTGGCTGGGAGGATGCGGGTGCTGAGAGCCACAGCTCTGGAACTTCGGCTGCAGAAGAAAAACACCTAAAGTCACCTTTTCTGCTCATCCCCTTCCCCCGCCACCTAAATCCTGGGAGTTTGATCTGTGGAGCTCAGCGGAGCTCACTGCAGCCCCCCCAGCATGGGGCGAGGCATGGGAATCACAGACGAAAACACCAGTGGAGAGGGAGATGGGAATACCATGTGGGTTTGGCTGCCTCACCTTGGATGTCTCCTTTGGGAGAAGCCTAACTGGGCTGGGGCACCAGGCTCTGGATCCAGGGAGCCCTTGCTCTGACAAATCACGTTCAGGACACAGGGCAAGGAAAGGCAAATGGTGGTTCAGACCATCCTTGATCCTATTGCTCCATGGGATGGGCCCTTCTCCATTGCTTCTTATATCCCCCCCACTCCCTGCTCTCAATTCCTCTCACTCTCCTCTACATCACCTCTCGTATCTTCCCTTGCTTCCTGCTCCCAGACCCTCTCTTTGCTCCTGGTCCCTCTACCTGCTCCCAGTCTCTCTCCCTGCTCGCTGTACCTCTCCCTGCTCCCAGTCCTTCTCCCAGCTCCCAGTCCTTCTCCCTGCTCCTGGTCCTTCACCCTCCTTTCCATCACCTCTTGTACCCTGGCTCGGTCTCTTGCTCCCTGTCCCTCTCCCTGTTCTCGGTTCCTCTCCCCGCTCCCTGTCCCTCAGTCCCCCCATCAGCTCTCAAACCCTCATTCACTCCCTGTCCCTGGTCCTCTCCTTGCTCCCCAAGGCTCGAGCATCCCTTAGCGGGCGTTGCCCCCCGCGTTCCGTGTCCCTTTCCGCTCCCCTTCCCTCCCAGCTGCTGTCTGGAGCTGAGTGCCCCGTGCCCTGCCCCGCGCACGGGGTGACCCAGAGGCGGGGTGTGTCACACACTGCCTCGGACCGCTTCTGCCGATTTCCCACCTCCCTGCAGGCCCAGGGGCTCTGCAGAGCCGAGAGGAAGGACACCACCCCCAGCCCACTCCTCTTCCTTGCCGGCAGCGGTAATTGACGCCAGGCGAACCCCGGCTCTCATTAGTGCGGATTGCATCATCCCCGCCCGTGGGTCACTGGAGTCAGACGGCGAATTCATCACAACCAGAGGGACGAACGAGGCAGCCTGAGGCCTCCGGCTCCGCTCGGTCCCATCGTCTCCAGGGCTGGGACCCAATTAGAGCCAAGTGCCGCAGGCATCCGTCCACCAGCGCCACACTAAATGACTGCTCCTGTTCACATTAGAGTGCCCGGAGAGACGCTGGGCAACAATTACTCTCTCTAATTAATGGCCAGATTAAAACAGGGCTCAGTTCTACCCAGTAATTTGAAAATTAGAGACTCCATAACCATCCCCAGCCCATGAGAGCATCATCCTCATAAAGACCTTTAAATTAAGATCTTTGAGCTACTGCTACGCAGAGGCCATGAATTACTGTCTGTGTTTAAAACAGACACATTTTTAATTGAACTCATGGAATTAAGCCTTTCTAGTCTGCTGGAGACGACCTCGAGCAGATGTGATTCAGAGCCCGGCGCTGGCAGCCCTGGCTACGGCACGTGGCTCGCCAGGGCCAGGCACCACCAGGCTAATTCACAGCTCCAGGTTGCTGCAGCAACAGTCCAACTTCATTATTAAACAGTCCAACTTCAGGAAATCCAGACTTATATTGTTTTAATTAGACTGCTCCCTTTAATCTCCAGGTGCACACAGGACTAATGGCACACGGTGGCACACGGGGGGGTATTACCTCCCTTCACTCAGACCCTCCTCACAGGTTGCCATTAAGATTCCCACCCACAAATGACACCACCAAGCACAGCCCTCGTTCCTTCCAAGTCATCAGCGAGCTATTTGGAATGATTTTGAGAAGATAAACCCGAGGCTATTAGAGAAAAGACCTTGAACTGAACACGTCAGAGGCTCTGCAGCACGTTTGGTATGCAGCATCCATGCTGGAGAGGGAACGTTCCTGTGCTGAAAAATGAGTCCAGAAGAGGAATGAGGCATTTGCCATTGTCTCCCTCGAAGCAGGGAGGATGAGCACAGGCTGGCCCTGTCCCATGGAGTGAGGGAGAGTAGGGCACTCAGAGGCAGTGAGAGCTTGAGGGATGTCCAGTACATTCAGAGCATAGGGTTGGGAATTAAAATGAACTTTTGCAAAGAAAACAGACAACGGTAAAATAGTTCAGCACAGCATTGGGCTGATAAATAGAACAGGACTGCACAAATGGAGAAGCCAGGGAAATGTCCTCTTTGTGTTGTTATCCTTCCCCATTACCAAACCCACTACGAGGTTGAAGTATGCCATGCTGGCTGCCAGGGAAGAAACGTGATTTAAACAGATACAAGCCCTCACAGTGGGGTTTTTTTGGGGGAAAAAATAGTGCACATTCCCACTTTTAGCTCACCATCCCACATAAATGTGGGACTTAAATCCCCTCCATCCCCAAAGGTGCTTGACCTAAGCAAGTAATGGTGAGACATGGGAGCAATGGTGGCAGGGAGGGGACACAACCCCACACAGCACCCCTGTGCCATTCCCACAGCATCCCCCAGCACGGCGAGGTATGAGCCACAAAACCAGTGTTGGTGACACAGAGGAGCCATGGAGAGGATGAGCAGGAGCAGCTGACTTTTTCCCTACACAACATCCCAAGCTCAGTGCCTCCAATTCCAGATCTGCCATCACTGCAGGATGCTGTTACACTCCTTCCAAAGATGCTTGTGTTGACCCAAGTCTTGAAAATTGAGCAGAAACTGCTATCTGGATGAAAAATAAAGTCCCCCTCCAGTCCCCAAGTACAGTCTTGGGTGGTGGTTCCCTGCTCTGCGAGGCTCAAGCAGCCCAGCCTGAGGACAGCAAGGAAGGACAGCCCAGCTCAGCCCCAGAGCCAACGCTGGGCAGTAAATTACAGCACAACAACCCAGAGTGGCCCGTGGGTCATTTATCATCCTGCGTGCACAGGAGGGCAGCAAGGGGGAGATAAAAGTCTGTTCAGATTAATGGCTTGAGGAATTAGAGAGGAAGGAAATGGCATCAGCACTGGAATTCCTCAGCCCTGTGCTGGAAAACACCTCCCTGACGGTGATAATTGCATGAGCCGCATTATCACACCTCTGCCATGTAACCCTGTAGTTTGGATGCTGTGTAACCCTTTAGTACAGACACACTCATTTGCACAAAGGTTTCCTCCCTTCCCTAACGCCTAGCACAGGCACTTACCGTCACCACCAGCCTTAGGACATATCAAGGTTTTGTGCCAGTCTCCTTCCCTATTCCCCAGGCTGCTGATGCTGTATCCTGATCCCAGAAACATCTTCAAGAAAATTAAAAGTAAAAAGTAAGAGTCTTTTCACAAAACCAGATGAAAAGCTGAAATAAAATTAATATACCTAAGGCAAAAAGAAAACAGTGGAAACCAGAATTCCCCCTTTCTCCCTTTTTTCCCCTGTGTGTGTATCCATATACACATATTTAGAGAACTTCAAACAATTTCCATTCCATTTCAGCTGATCTTCTAACTCATTTCCAAGCACTTTGTAAAATGAAAAGACATGGGAACTCCTCCTCCTAGAAATGCCAAGACCCAGTTTCTGCATCAACCGTTTCAAACCATTTATCCACTCAGCAGCTTTTTGAGCCGAGGAGTCACTGAAGCTGCACATGCATCTGCAGGCAGCTGGAGTTTAAATTAAAAAAAGGAGGTGAAGCTTAATCCAGGGCTTCCAGGGGGTCTGCCCATGACAGAGATGGCCGAGATGTGGCCATGGTTTGGAAAGGGGCCAGGCTGGGCTGATGAGCTCCAGTGGGATGATTGGCTTCCCTTCTCCTGCACCCTTCCCAGCCCTGGTGAACCAGCCCTGGGGTCTCCAGCACGCCTGGCGGTGACACACCTCTCATTTGATCCCTTTGGATAGAGAGGAAATTCACCCCTTCAGCCCCAGCTCATGGCCCCCTGCACCCTGCTGCTCTTGATTGAGGGTTTATTTCGGGCCTACTGGGGAAAAAAAAGGGAATAAAAAAGTAGAATAGAGGGTTTATTTACTTGCAGAAAAGGCAGAGTTGGAGCTGTGTTCTCTCCATAAGCACAAGGAATATAAATAGCACAGAGAGAGAAAGGAAATGCAGGAGCTGTTTTCAGAAGCATGGCTTGGATGGATTTAACAACTCTGGCTCCTTCTGATGGCATTGTGTTGGGACATCACATTAAACCAAAAAAGCACAAATCAGGAAGCATGGCTTCTGCCCAGGAATCATTAGGAGACAGTTTTTGCATATGAGCCATAGCTGTAACTTCCCTCAATAAAATCCATGGACAGTGATGAAGTCCCGGGATATTCAGCCAATATTTCCATCTTTTATGGCAATGGTTGCTATTAAATAAAAATTTTCTCTCTTATATTCCCAGGCCAGTGACAGTCCCGACTGCCACCACAGGCATGGACACATCCATGGATTTCCAAACCCCTGGGAGTGTTCTATGCATGAAACTGGACTGAAATGGAAGCCCTCTGGTGCTGCCGGCCTGGAGCAAAGGTTTGGTGCTGGTCAGAGGCCTGTGCTTGGGCACTGCTGTCCCAAACTCCGGTGTCTGCCAGGTCCTGGCTGGGAGGTCCAGGCAAGGGGGTCAGGGGTGGAGTGAGAGGGATGTGGTGGGGACAGGCATCCCTTGGCAGGGAGTCTTGGAAGAAATAACCACATTTTAACATCGTGTTGGCCTTGAGTTTTCCCTTTTCCCCAAGCCTTCCAAGGGTTTCGATCTAGAGGACTTGAGTGACCAGCTCATCCCCATGGATCTGCAGGAGACTGACTGGCTGCTGCTGCCACACGGGGACAAGATTGTTATTTTCCAATGAAAACCCAACAATACAGCCAGAGCCACACAACCTCCTAACCCCTCATCATGTTCCTGACACGTGTTTTCTGCATTTCAACATTTTCTCCCCTCAGTACAAAAAGGGATCCCAGGCTCTGCAGCAGGCATAACTAGCCCCTCCACCCCCACAAACACACATCAGATCAGGGCAAAGAATTTATTTTTCAGCCCAGTATTAAAGCAAGAAAATAAATAAAACCACTCTGGATTTCTCCAAAAGAAAAATATTACCATTTTCCTATTGAATTATTTCATTGGGAGGGGGGTTGTTTCATTTTAATCTGAAAAAAAAAAAAACCAAAAAAACCCCACTTTGCATTTAAGAACATTAATTTGGAGAGAGAAATAGGCTTATTTTCTTTAAAAAAAAAAAAAATCACAAAATTAAACATTTCAGCGAAGTTGTTTTCCAGCAGTGGGCCACCCAGCTCCTCTTACAAGCAGGAGAATTCTGTCTTTGCCAGGCCCTGCTCCAGCAGCTCCTGCCTTGTTTAAATTACAGTCAGAATCAATTACCACTGCCACCAGCCTGGCCTTTCCCTCAGCTGCATTTTTTGTCTGACAGGGTAAAATCCTATTCATGCAGTATTTCGCAATAATTTTCTCTCTGAAAACAATTTCCCCCTGACTCCAAGAGACCTGAATTCCAGATTAATTTCCCTCTCACCAGCTTTTCTTCTTGCTCCTTTCCTTTCTTGCTTCTTTTTCTTCTATTTTTTTTTCTTTTTTCTCTTTTTTTTAACTGGGAAAAAAACAAAAGTTGGCTTTTCCTGATGTATCTGATTTCTCAGCACTGCCAGCCCCAGCCTCGCTGCCCCAGGGCTGCAGTAGAAGAGAGGAGGCAGAGGGGGGAATGCAAAGGGGGTTATTTAAGAGGAGGGGACACTTTCCCATCCCACGAAGGGGATCTGGCACCGCTGGTGTTGGGATGCAGGACAGGAGCATCGCAGCTGCCCCATCCGCTCCCACAGACTGAGCCCTCCAGACCCTTCAAGGCATTTGAGCCATGCTCAGACAAGCGCAGCTCAGCTCCCAGCCCTGGCAATGCTGTTGCACACCATGAGGAAAGAGGCTGGCTCACGGAGGTGCTTCATAAAGAATTCCAATCTACCCTTAAGGCTTTTACTCTTTCCATAAAAACCTGCCCGCGTTTTCTCAGCCCCTCACGGCGACAGCACAGCAGCTGTCAGAAGTGCGTTCCTGTGCACTCTCCTGTCCGTGCCTAAACCCCTACAGGAAGCTGGAGCTGCTCCTGCTCTCCCAGCACATGGAGATAAGCCAAGGAGATTTTCCCAGGGACGAATTCCCACGAGGTTCTGATCCTCAGCCCAGGGGGGCAGTGGCTGGATGGGGCTGTGCTCGAGCCCTCTCCTCCGGCGGGCTCCCCTGCATCGTGCTCGGCGCCTTCATCTCCAGGGAGCAAAGGAGGATGGGACAAACCGAGCACAAGGAATTCCCCCAAGGACACCTCCCAGATCTCCGCTCACCCTGCAGTTCAGCACAGCTTCTCATCCCTCGTCGGGGTCCAGCTCCTTCCCTTCATTCTGCTTCAGTGCTTCCTGCTCTGAGTTGGTCCAAGAGCCTCTTCCTTGTTGGTTTTCCCTTCCATCAATGAGGGATGCTGTCGTGTCTCCACCCAGCTGTAACCTTGGCGATAACAGTTACTTATCTTTATGTTTACCTGGGTTTATGTGGTTTACCCAGTTACTGAGTTCACCAAACCTCTGCTCAACCAGAGCAGAGAAGCAGCCCAGTCCATCCTCTGCCAGCCCAGAGGTACAAGAGCTTTGTCTGCTGGGGAAGTGTCCAGGGGATTGTGAGCAGAAACAGCAGCCCCCCATCATCCACCTGAGATCCCCCCTCACCCTGAACCCAGGCAGGAGAGCTGCCCACACCTGGTGCACCTTGGGGACGCCTCTGCCTTTGCTGGAGGAGAAGCAAACGTCACATATGGAGTCACACCCACTGGCTGTGTCCGTACTGTGCCCCTGCATCCAGCATGGGAAAGCCAATTCCAGAGACAGAGCCACTCCTGCTCCAGCACCAGCTCCAGCCAATGCCACGCAGGAGTGACCAGCCCGAAAGGTGGGACCCCAGGGGCTGAAGACCCCAGTCTATCACAATCCCTTGGGTTGTTCCTGAGTGCTAGCTCAGGCACTGCACTTTATCCAGGGGGAGTTTATCTGCTCCAAACACTTTTTTGGTCACCTCAACAATACTAATCCAGCACTCTTATTTTCAAGCTTTTCTGCTAAGCTGAAACACCTTCTCTCTCCTCTTCAGTCATTTTAAAGCAGTTAATGAAGAGCAGAAGCCCTTACCAGTTTTTTTTCCCCACTATCATGTATAATAAATGCAGTTTTGATTAAATTTTTACATGCTGCTTAATGCATCAAACAGGAATTTGCTATTCCCCTGGCAGCAGGACAGAAACCCCTCCTCAACAAAACCCTCATTCCCCAGACTGATCTGCAGTGTCACTTCCATGGGAAGAAAAGCCGGCAGTGACAGTTTCCTGGGGAATGCCGAGACAACAGCTGCTCCAAGGTTTTCAATCAGCATGCCTTCATTTCACAGCTCCAGTGCAAACATGTTTATGGTAAATAACCCGTCTCAGATGGAGAGAACCAGGTAACCCTCCCATCTGTGCAAACACACATTTGTTCCTGCCAGAAACTTGGAATCTTGCTCATTCTGAGCCCTGTATAGCTGAGAAAACCCAAGGATCTGCTTAAACGAGCCTTATCCAAACTCGAGGCTCATTAAATAATATCTCAGCTTTGGCTGGGAAACTATTTTAGGGAATGTGGGTGTTTTTCCAAAGGCCACGTGTTCTGCAATATCCCCAGGATATTTACAACAGGCTACTGGGCACCCCAGGAGAATCCCATGGGCATCCCACAGGATGAACGACCTATCCCAGGCTGCTGAGTTAATCACCATCTCACACACTGGAGAGCTCCCTTTCACTGATGCTGAGGAAGCCACGACCACCTCTCAGGTCTCATTAACTTCCCTGGAATGTATCCACAGAACCAGCCTGTGAGGACAAGCCTTTTTGGAGAGGGCAGCTTGGGAAAAGAGTGGGAAGGAGGAAAGAGCCCACAGAGTGACTCTGGTATGTGTAGCCAGAGGCTCCATCCTACCCAGCCCAGCCTCACTGCTGGAGTCATTCCCTCAGCTTTTCCCAGGTTTTACCCCATTATTCCGGCAGGCACCATTCCATACAGACAGGACTCCTCGCCCGTGCCACAGCAGCCAGGAGATCCCAGGAAGGAGTTCCTGCACCTTTCCACCATCACTGACTGAGTTGTGCCTAGGAAACTGATCCCAGAGTTCTTGGGCTCAGCCAGGTGGGCTGGGTTCCTCCAGGAGACGCAGCAGCTGCACCACCCGTGGCCCAGGTGCCTTCAGAGCGAGGAGGAATGTCCCTCACTACTGCACGTGCTGTGGTTCACCATCGAGCTGCCTTTGAAGCTTGCTGATCGGGAAGGTATATGAGAAGGCAGCGATGGAGAATAGGGTAATGAGGTAGAACAGGGTAATGGAGAGCAGCTCCAGCCACAGCTCCTGCCATGGGGCAGGGGTGCCCAGCGGAGGGTTGGGCTCCCCAGGGCTCAGGCAGCCCCGAGCTGCTCCTGCTGCCGGCAGCGCGGGCGGGATTCCTGCACCAAGGAGCCGGGCCTGGGCAGTGCAGTGGGCGGGGATGGAGGCTCCAGCACAGCTCAAATTCATACAAAGTTCCACAGGAGTGGGACAGTCTCTGGAGCTCTCACTCCAGACTCTTAGCAGCTTTCCTGGGTCCTGCAGTGGCTGTGAGAGAGCTGAGTTGTGAGAGACACTGAAGGGACTGATTTCAGCACCCCGAGCTGCTGAATGCACGAGGAGCATGCAGAAACCAGGGGAAGGCACAGCAGCACCGTGAGATGTGGAGCAGAGCTGACAAGGAGGGCTGCCAGGGCAGGTTGGCCACTCCAGCCCCTTCCCAGCCCATCTGCATCCTCATGCCTCCCCAAAGCCCTGCTCTTCATGAGAAGCTTTCTCCCAGAGTCCTCTCTGAAAAGCCCAGAGTTCTCCAGCACTGGAGGGGAAGTATCTGATCCCAGTCACATTTTGAAATGGTTTTGATTTCCCCAGAGAGGCTGCAGACGCAGCTCTGAAGGGAGAACAGTTAATGCTCAATTTAGCTCCTCATGACCTAATTTGCCACCACTTATTCAACGAGGGGGAAGCGAGGGAAGAGAAATCCTTCCACATGGACCTTGAGAGCCAACACATTTCGGAGTGCAGAGGGAAGGGATGTGTCAGCAGTGGCATTGGTGCAGACAGATGATGCCCAGTGGGTTGGGTTAGGGGACAAAAAGAGCTAGGGACAAAAGCTGATGGACAAAAGCTGGTGGTCTCTCCAGGATTCCTCTAAAGCCAGGCTTCAGTGCCAGTCTTCCACTGAGGCCATGACTGACGTGCACCTCCCTTGGGCCCTCTCAGGGAGGTTTATGTGGGGAGTATCCAAGGCTCACCTGCTCCATCCCCCTGTGCATTACTGTGCCCACCCGTGCTGACACAAATCACTTCTTTTCCTGACCCACAAGGTGACATCAGCGCTTTAAAGGAGATACTGTGATTTGGGAAGGGATCAAAAGAAGGTTTTCTGTGCTGCACCCCAAGCCCATGAAGAGGCTGAGGTGAGCTGAACCTGCCTCCAGTTTGACACAATTTTCTCCCTGCAGCCACCAGTGTAAGGACCTGGGGAGTGGGGTCACCAAAGGAGCTGGCCCTGGGAATTTCTGGGAACTGCAGCAGGGTCTCACCACAGGTGACCTCAGGGTCCCCCTCCTGGGGGAGTGTGTGCTGCTGTTCCCACAGCCCCTGCAGCCTAGGGCAGCAGCCTCTTATATATTCAGGAGTCAAACATTTACTGGGGGGATTTTCTGTCTGGGGACCATGTTCACTAACTCAGTGCCCAGATGACATCACTGCCCACAGTGTTTTGTCCTTTGGTTCGGGGCATCTTCATGCATCATTTGCCCTCTGGAAGACAAACCCCTGTATGATGTTGTCCCTTGGTGTCACCTTCCCGTCGCTGGAGCAAAGGCTCCTTCTGGTCAGCAGTGTGTGATGTGGTCCGGGTACAATTTGCCTCTGGGTTCAGCCCAAGTCTGACATAAGATGTGACCCTGCTTAATTCCCCATCCCCAGCTGCTCCCATACCCCTGCGTCTCGATTCTGCTTCCCAGTGTTCCTAATGGCTCTGCTACCAACCTCCTCTGTCCTCCCCCTCCTCTTCCCAGCTGAACTCTCCCCAAACCAACTGTATATTTCTGATTAAAGGTAGAGAAGTGTATCTCTGCAGCCAGAGATTCCACTGCCCATTCCCTTCCAAAGGGCCCATTTCCAGCAGACTGTTACTCCAACATGCAATATGCAATTTTTTTATTTAAGAAAACAAGGACAAATGTTTGCTGATAAACATTTCAGGGCAGTGTGCCAACGAGCAGATCCTACCATTTCTCCCAGAACTGTAAAACACCAGCCTGCTGCCAGCCGCAGGGATTGGAATGTTTTTCTTTTCGTACATAAAAATGTCTTACTAATGAATCCCCCCTCTCAGTGGCCAGCACTGAGGCAGCTCTGCCATATGCTGATGTACACCGGGACCTCGTGGCTTGGGGAATATTTAATACTCATCAGACACAGGGAATATTGTTCCCTTCCTGCATAAGCGTTGGCTGAAAACGTAGGGAAGTATGTGCCCCCCACGGCGTGGCCCCTGCTCTCTGCGGCCCCTGCTCTCTGCCCAGCTGCTCCAATGGCACATTGTCCCTAGAAGGGTGAAGGGCACCGAGCCCCCCTGCTGCCCTGGCCCTGCCTGTGGTGCCCAGGCACCATTTGACACAAATTAGGGACAATTGTGGTTGCCAATAGCAGAAAAACAGGTGAAGTGACAGGAGTGACAATCCCGTGCTGTGAAGGCCACATGAAAAGTGCTGGTGCTTCCTGGTTTCACTCTTCACAGTAGGGCTGTGAGGGGGTGGGTTACATCTTCTGCTGGAACTAAAGATAGGTGACACTTTCCAACATGTTTTAACTCACAAATGTAAGCTTGTCCCCGAAGAAGCCACAGATCCCTGCTGGTCTCAATGACAGAGCCCCTCCCAAAGTGACTCCCCAGTGTAAGTTCAGAAAATGCCTTAAAATATTTTTAGAATATTAAGAAGTGGTTATAACAGAGTCAGGAACTTTAGTTCTGTGAGGACCCATTTCCTTTTTCAGAGCCAATCTACTGAGAAGCCATTCTTCTGATGCCTGTTCTAATCTTTTGTTTCCTGCAAGATAGACAAAGTTTTGTGTGACAACGGGGAGCTCTGGGGATGCTCCGTGAGAACAGGAAGGTCAGAGCAGCCCCACACAGCCTGCTGCGAGCTGGCCCCAGCTGGCACTGGACAGAGCCAAGAGGGACAGCCCCAAACACGTGGAGCTCATGACATGTGGGTGTGGCACTCGGGGACATGGGTTAGTGGTGGCCTTGGCAGTGCTGGGGAACAGCTGTACTTGATGAGCTTGGAGGGAGGAGGGATTTTCCATGATTCTGTGAAATATGCCCCACATGCCACACCAACATCGGTGCTTCGTGCCCCACCTGGAATGTAGCTGAGCTCAGCTCAGTGACTCGCATCCCCACCTTGGGGTGGAGCAGCTCGACACCTGGCTTTACAGAGATCCTAAATAAGCAACACAGGGATGCAGCCCTGCATGTGCCCAGCTCCAATGGGAACAGCCTCATTACAAGGCTGTGATCTCTGCTCTACATCTCATGTGATCTCATCTCCACAATTCAGCTGTGAAATACCTGTTTAAAACCAGTCCCTTTGGACAGGAGAAACCAAGACATTATGAGGAAAAACCCCATGGATTTATCAAAGGCACTATGGGCTGCCTGCAAGGGGAGCAGAAAATTGAGGGGGGATGGAGAGCAGCCCCACGGATCCACTGCCCTGGGAATTGTTGGCCCGTTCCCACAGGCATCCCAAGCAGACAGCACAGACCTGTGGCCCCTAAATGGTTGGGATGGCAAACAAGGAGCAACCTGGGATGTGCTGCGTGAGGGCCAGGATGAGCTGGGTGAGGGCCGAGAGATGCTGCCTGCACACCTGGGGGCACAGGGAACCCACCCCAACCCAAAACAGGCCACCACAAAAAGGGAGCGTAAAGTCAACAGTGACATTCGAGAGCTCCACAAAGAAGGAGGCTGAGCGGCTGGAGGAGCAGCCAGAAGGGAGAGGTTTGGCTGTAGCAAGGCTCTGCTGTCAGAGCTGTGTGCTCAGAGCACCCGACAGCATCCGGAGCAAGGAGACCCACGAGTGACACATCTCCTGCCAAAGCCTGTCCGAGCACAGCCCCGAGTGGCTGTGACAGGCAGGGAGCTGGAGACGACCTTCCTGCCCAGAGCTGGGGGTGTTCTGCCAGACAAACCCGCTGAATTTAAATGTCCCCTGTGGACACGGAGGCTCTGAAACATCTCAGACACCCGCATGGGCTGGTGGGACTGAGGGGCTGCTGGGGGGGCAACGCATCAGCAGAAACCCAGCTCAGCGATTTCTTGCTCTGAGGCTGCAGTTTCTCAGTCTAAGAGGCCAAGACATCCTGAAGCCATGGGATCTAACGAACAGTGTGGATCACACACCCTACCAAAGGTTTGGATCCTGGCTGTTATTTCTGCATAAATGCCATAATCATTGCCTTTTTAATTACACTCATAAAGAAGGAAGGTCCATCAGTCACTAGTCCCCCATTACAACAACGAAAAGCATCACAGACAAATCATTAACAGGCATGAAAATGGCAGGTAATTCATTTAGGATGAGTATAAACACTCTCATATGACTTTATCACCAGCCCGACCTTCAGTAGGGGACATCAGTAGTCTTAATTCAACAACATCTTCCGAATTAATCAGTGCCAGGAGGCAGGAGGTGGGTTTTAAGTGCTCAAGGCTAAAATGGGAAACCATCAGGGCTGTCAAAGCAACATGCAAGAATCCCATCTCTCTCAGGGCATCCCTTCCCCCTCAGGGATACCCCATCTCACTCAGGGACATTCCATCCCACCCAGGGACACCCGTCCCACTCAGGGACACCAGGCTGAGGCAGCATGGCAGCTCACACACTGCCCAGGAGCTGAGCACACAATCTGCCACCTGAACTAAAACCTGGCACAACCAGAGTTGTTCCTTCCTCAGCTACCATGAGCTGCTGCCCCAGAAAATCACCTCGCACTCTTTGGGCCACAGGAACTCAGACTCCCCGGCGTAATGTCTGGTGGGAGAGAACGGAGGTTTCACTTTCATAACCTTGAATCTGTGTTGTCTGAAGAGGTGGCCACGTCCCGTGTGTAGAGAGGTACCTTGGGGCTGGGAGCCCAGAGCTCCCACGCTGGTTCGGCACGGGTGAGGATCCCTGCACGGGAGCACAGGCACAGCCTGGAGAGCTGGAGCTGCTTCTCCCATGTGGGAAATAATCCCTCCCTAAAGGCAAATTTGCCCCTATTTGGTTAATTAAGTGGGCACCAGGGAGAAAAAAAAGCGAAACAAAGGCAGACAAAGGCCAAACAGATGGAACACAAGGAACACAGAGCCCTTTCAGGGAATGGGGGAGTGAGAAGCACCAATTGACTGCAGACAAGGTGTTTGGGCACGCACCGTGGCAGCGTGAAGAACACACAACAGCATGAAGAAATGGATAATTACTTCCCCTGCATGGGGAGACACAGATTAATGAGAAGTAGGACAAAGGGCCTTTTATTTAGTTTTTGGCTGTGTGCTGACTCTGGTGAGCGCTTTCCCTGTGCCTCCTTGCTGCTTGCTGAGCCATCCCAGGCTCCTGGGGAAGCGTCTGCCTCCACGTGTCCACGATGGAGAGGGGACACGCTGTGAGCACAGGTGCCTGGCCTCAGGCAGCGAGGTGATTCCAGCACAGGCTGTGCTTGGGACACGAGCCTTCCCCGTGGGGAGCAGCTGCTCCTGCACCCCATCCCTCAGGGCAGCACCACGCAGGTCCGGGCAAAGGTCTGCAGCTCCCCACCCTCCCCAGCAGACAGCACCTCATTCCAGCCCACAAGGACCGCTGAGGGAGTTCTTCTGGCAGCCTCGGGCATCCCGCAGGCATTGCCTGACGCCCCAGGCTGGCTGCCAAGGGTCCTGCAGTGATGCCAGACAAGCTCCACACCACAGCTCCAGTCCGTGAGGGCAGATGGGGCACAGTCCCTGTGCTGAGGTTCTCACCAGCCTCCCATCCAAGCGTGTACCACCTAACCTAGGACACCTAGGCAGGATGCTGACCCTCCTCTGTCCGGCCCTGCAGGGGGATATGGACTGGGAGCAGAGCTGGCAGCCCCCGTGGCTCTGCAGGGCGCTGCCCAACGTCCTTGGAGGTGCCCGGGGGCTCCAGCCCCGCAGCTGGCACATCCCAGAGCTGTTCCTGGCATGCACAGGAGCCACGGGATGTGGACTCACTGGCAGCTCCAGATGTGCGTGCACCCCCGTGCCTGTGTAACTGCAGCGCTCGCCCCGTCCCACGCGCACACAAATGAGCCGTGATAATGATGAGCCTCAACTTGTGAGTGAGCACCAGAGGCAGCGCGGGAAAAATAAAAGCGGTTTGCAACAGGAGCATCAAAACCCGTCCCTGTGAGGCCCTGAGCCTGCATAAATCACCTGGTGACTGACGGAGCTGTCACTGGGGCTGACAGCAGCGCAGCCCAGGAGCAGTTACACCCGGCTCAGGTATCAATTACCATTGCTAATCCTGAAACGGAGACCAGCTGATGCTAACAGGGGACTGGGAACTAAACCGTCACAAGTTAAACCATCAATGCCTCTTTTGGTTGTTTTCACCAGGAATGTTCAGTTTGAAATGGCCAGAAATGCTGGGACATAAATGGCACAACTGCTGCGAGATATAAGGAGAAATCAAAAACATCAACTTTTGTCTCAGGTGGATGTGCTCGTAAATGGAAATAGAGGCATTTCCACCCCACATCTCAGCCCTCCTCCCAGCCCTCCCTCCAGCCCACCTTCACTACCAGTGATGGAATGTTCTGTCTCATGGACTGCTGTGGACACATCTGACTCCTCAGCACAGCTCCCTCAGGGAAGCAGCAGGCCTTCAGCTGGACTCCAGGCTGGTCCCATCTGTACTTCTGGGAAGGGAGATGACTAACTGGGTCAGGAATCATCTGGTCGCTATTTTTAGGTATTTGCTGGATACCGACTTCAGTTGCAGCGCAGAGCCCCCAGCTCCCTGCACTGCCTGCTTCCCGCCGGGATGTCTGAGTGCGATGAGATGCCAAAGGAGTGCCAGACCCGCTGATTTACTGATTTCCCGACCAAAGAAATCACAGCTCCGCCCATTCCCTGCCATCTCTTTCCTCCCTCTCCAGCCCTGGCTGCTCCATTCGCCTGGAGCTGCTGCACAGCCCTGGGCTGGACGGGAGCATCCTCTCTCACCCCCCGTGGGAGGGGCTTTAGGGGCTGCATGGGCAGTGAGTGGGCAGAGGCTGCACGTGGCCCCAGCACTTTGGGGCCCGGTGGTTGTGTCTTGAGGCGGGAGGAAGGGCCCTGAGCAGTGACAGGTTTAAGGTGGATTTGCTGGATGAGTTCTTCCTCCAGAAAGAGGTGTTTAACCCAAAGGTGAAGCTTTACCTGAAGAGAAACCGGAACAAGTGACTTTTGAAAGTGTGGGAGGCTCAGAACGACCGAGTGCGTCAGAGCAGGGATGAAAGGGGATCATAAATAAACCTGCACCCATGGCAAGTCCTCTCCTCCACATCTGCTTCCCACCAGCTCCATCTTTCAGGAGTTACCGCAGCCCTTCGGAGCCCCACCAGCTACCCAGGAGGAGTGGGAGCCTGAGCCAGAGGCAGAAGGAGAAAATCAGAGTGAGGTCCAGGATTTTAGCAGGAGGGGGAAAGAAACTGGAAAAGAAGAGGCCAAGGGGGACCAGCACCCAAATCCAGAGCTCTTGGCCATCAGCAATGCTGGCAGCATGCCAGGCCATGAGGAATATTTTCCTTCCTCTTCTGGGCCAAATGCCCTCCCAGGCAGCGCTGCTCGGCAGCTGCAGAGCGATTGCACAGTGACACGCACAGGAGAGCCCCGGAGCTGTCCCCATCACAGCCAGCACCACGCCCGTGCCGGGGGGAGCTGACGGGGACATCCCGGTGGAAATGACTGGGATATCCCCACAGAGGAGCTCTGCAGAGCCACTTAGGAGTGAGCTCGGAGCCAAACGCTCCTTTTCGTGGTCTCTGTTGGTGCTGGACACGTACACGTGAAGAGAATTAAATAACTCATTTCTGTTCTAGAAATATGTATTGTGATACCAAAAAGCAACACTATTTATTTTCATGTAGTGACCCCCCCGGGCCCTATAAATATTTATATGAAGCCAGGGAAGAATATGTTGGTAATGTGTTAAGCCTTTAAGGTATCTGTTGCATATAAAGCAGCCCATATTAATTGGATATATTGCTGCACCACACACGGCTGCGGTTCAGCCATTCACAGCCACACCAGACATTAAAGTTTGGATTAGGAAAGGACTCAGCATGAAGCCCAAAATGTAAAGTCACATTTTGGCAGAGAGGTGCTTTGCTCTAAGCCCCCCAACTCCACACTCAGACAGCAAAAGGAAAAGCCCTCAGCACTCACCTGCCACCCGTGTTTGTTATTCTGCAGCACGGGGCTCGGGCGACCAGCGGCTCAAGCACAAAGCAAGCACAGCACATGCTGTCTGGATGGGGAAGGAAACCTGGAGGGAGTAAACTCAAAAATACATGAAACTTGTGAAATCCACATCACTTCCTCACTGAAGTGCAGCGTTCCATCCTGACATCCCTCCCCAGGAGGGACAGGGTGCCAGGAGTCTGCACAAACACCCACCTAGGCCATCCGTGGTTGAGCATCCTGGGTTGCAGGAGCTGAGGTTTGTAGAGGATAAAAACAAATTTGGTGCACAGCAGTGACTCAGCAGGTGTAATAATGTGATTCTACAAAAAGGGAGATATTCATTGCCGATCTGCTCTCAAAATCCTTCCCTGTGAGGGTGGGGAGGCCCTGGCACAGAGTGCCCAGAGCAGCTGTGGCTGCCCCTGGATCCCAGGCTGGACGGGGCTTGGAGCAACCTGGGACAGTGGCAGGTGTCCCTGCCCATGGTAAGGGTGGAATGAGATGGCCTTTAATGTTCCTTCCAACCCAAACCATTCCATGATTCCATGAACGTTCATCCTGTTACTGCAGCCCCTGGCAGCAACTCACGTACCTGGAACCAAAACACCACCAGGGGCTGAAGGAGTTACAGGCCAGTGAGTTTGTGTTTGTTCCTGGAAAATGGCTTTAAATTGTGATTAAAAATAGGCTAATGGAGAACAGATGGGATGACATGAATTCTGTGATGGAAAATGTGTCAGCGTCTCCAAAACACCCCTGGTACTGGTCCTGCTCCCAGCAGGGGGTGTGGATGACTGGGGTGGCTAGAGGGCTGCAGGACTATGGACAGGTAAGAGCCAAGGGAGCAGTGCCCGTGTGGAAAAAATTACTTGAACAGAAAACTAAGGGACTTGATATTCAATTTTTCATGAGCACCTCCACCATGGGTCTCATCGCTGCGCATGTTAATGTTTTCCACAGCAATCTGGAAAGGACAAAGAGCTGGAGAGTGCAGCCCAGTCCGCAGATGAACAGAGGGAAGTTAATTGAACCCAGAAAGCCCATTGCACCTCCGAACAGCCAGGCCAGGGAGCTGGAGGACGAGCTTGTAGCTGAACATTCACTTCAATGAACAAGTTATTCAGCACCTGCATTTCAGGAGTGCAAAGCCCGGTGCCTGGAGTGCACGGTGGGGACTGCCAGGGTTGGAGGGAGTGAATTTGGAGGGAAAAGGGGAGGCTATAATGATTAGGATGATGTGTGAGCCAAGAACAGGGGATGCTGTAGCACATTTTGGTAGCATTATTGACCAGAGCTGGTTGTAGGAGACACCCTTGGGGTGTTGGCTGTGCCAATTAATTTTTAGCATGATGACAGGGACTGGGAGGTGATGGGAGCTGCATCCATGGGCCTGGCTGGGGATATTTTATGCTCCTTGGATGAAGCTCTGAAGAACTTGTGTTTAACTTGGGAAATAAAGTGAATTGTGTGGGAGAAAAGCTTGATCCCAGGTGCTGTCCTGTTCCCTGTCCTGCCTCAGCATCCTGGCCCATGGGGTCATGTCTGAGCAGACCCGTGGCCCTGGCAGCCTGTGTGCCCATGCTGGGACCTTCTTGGCACCCTTGCATGGGACGGCTGCAGGAGACACAGGAGAGCAGGGAGGCTGCAGGAACTGCCAGGCTTTGGAGCAGGAGCAGGAAAGGGACTTGCCAGAGGCACCACAAAGGCTCCGAGGCCACAGTGAGAGGCACAGCCAGGAAGCCTGGGCAGGAGGTGTTTACCCACGGCTCGGGCACATGGAGCAGCCTCAGCTGCTGCCCCACAGAATCGCTGCCCCACAGCAAACCTGGGAGGGCAAATCAGCGTGGGGGGAGCAAACAGGGGCAGGACGTGGTCGTGGGGCATGTGAGTGCGGTGAATTCAGCAAGCGGGAATTCAGCAAGCGGGAGAGAGCGCACGGCACCCCCAACTTGCAGCCCGTACGAGACGCACACAAGCCCGGCGCTCTGCGGCTTTGTTGTTCGCGTTTCGGAACACGCCGTACCGTCGTTCTCCCGGAGGCGAGCGCTGCTCTGCCGGCGGTCCGGAGCACTGTGCCGGCAGCGAAGCGCTGCAGCGCGCTGCTGCTGCCGAAAGACGCCTGGATGGCGCGCCTTTCCTTCTAAGCGCTACCGTACAACCACACTGTACCTCTCGTGTCGTCCGAATCGAGTGCGGTGAGGATCCCGCATGGTGCCCAGTAGGGTCCAGTGTTTTCTCCTAGCTGAGGAAGAGATTTTCCTCGCAGATCCCACGAATCCACTCCAACCAGTCCCTTATGCTCTTCTCACCAGGAGCTGCTTAGAAGCATTCACGGTGCAAATCTTGGCAGAGAGCACCCTCCGGTGGGCACTGGGAGGCCAGTAGTATCCCCACGCTGGGCACGGGGGGATCCAGCATCCGTGCAGCACGAGTGAGCCCCGGGTGAGGGGGGATGAGGCAGCTGGAGCAGCTCCCACCAGAAGCTCTGCGTGAGGAGCCACGCTTGGCTCACCCGCATGGCTGCGGGCTCCAGCCGAGTGCTGCCCCGGAGCCGGAGGTCTTGGAGCAGTAAGAAGCCGTTCTGCAAAAGCAGAGAATTTGGCTGTTGGACACGGAACCCCTTGGGGCTGGTCAAGCCAGTGACGCTGCTTTGGATTTACCAGCATCCAGGGATGTCATATGGGATAGGCAGTTGTGTGGAGAGCTGATGATTCTCACTCCGTCACCAGATGTCCAGTGAGAAGATGCAAGGCAGAGGCAGTGGGAGTCCTCAGGACAAATTGGGGAGAAGGTCAGGACCGCCTGTTGACCCCCTCTAGGGTCTGGGCACCACCATCCCCTGACCCGCTGCACCAAGTGAGACTCACCCAAAGCCCCACAAAGCCCACCAGAGGTATCCCCTCCGGGCACGCCGTGTCCCCTTGCTCGGAGAGGACACTCTGCGGGGCAGAGCGGAGCCAGAGCAGGGAAGGCGATGCCTGTCACATCTGCTTGTAATCAGTGTTCGCAGAACTGGCCTCGCTCCTGCCCGGCCACTGGCCAGCGGAGCTATTTCCCACGGGATGCCGAGCCCGTCGCTCGCCGCCAGGGTTTCGCACATCCGGAATAGCAACTGCATCCCGGAGCAGCCCCGGCTCCCGGCTGTCCCACGCTGAGGGGTCCAGTCCCGCAGAGAACCACAACAATGCTCTGGCTCTGCTTCTCCCGGGATCTCTCCCTGGAGTCTGTCCACAGCTCCAGAGCCATCAGAGGGCTGCGGCTCCTCCTTGGCAGCCCTCCCACCCTGGCCAGCCCCACTCCTGATCATCAGAATAATGTGGTGACTTCATGGTGCAGCTTACTTCCCATGGAAAGGGTCCTTGTCATTTTCTCACGCTAAATATTTGACAGAAGACGTCAAGAAAACACAATCCATTTAGCGAAAAAAAAGCCAGTTTAAGTTGCTAAGCGACCAGACTTTTGTCATTTATTGAGGTTGTTGCACTACGTGATGGTTTTATGAATCCCTTGGCTCCCAGAGTCTGGATCTCGGCTCACACTCAATGGCAAGGTGTTCACAACTCTGCAGCTACAGAAAAAGGTTTGGAAATGAGGCGAAGGTGCACAGAGAGCAAAAGGAAAAGCCCTTGGCACTAACTTGGCGTAAAATCCTCCTCTCTAAGCCGGCCTCAAGACCTGGGCACTGCTGCCACAACAAACCTGTGTCATGAGGCAGAACAAGAGGAAACCATGTCAAAACCACACAAAAAATTGGATAAATTCCCATTTCAGCAGGGTTTCTTGCCCTTGCCCTGACCAGCAGGACAGTGCCCAAGTGGGGGTTGCAGCTGATGGGGAGGACAGTTTAGACCTCGTGTTTGTATTTCAAAACACTCAGAACTGTGCTGAAAAAGCCACAGAAACAGGCACATTGTCCATGTGCTCCCTCTCGGCTGGCAGTGGGAGAGGGTAGGGCTGGGAAGGGCGGTGGACTGAGAATGGGGAGTGAGCAGAACCCTGATGAGCTCCAGATGCTCTCCTTACCCGGATGATGATTCATGATTGAGGCTGGCCAAGCCAAGAGAACCGGGCTGACTTCACCCTCCTCACTTCCTAGCGGGGTGTGACCCCATGCCTCAATTTCCCCATCTGTGCTGGGAACAGAGCCAAGACACCAGTGCTCCTCAACTCCTTCTGCCTCGATTACACCCAAGCAGGTGGCAACCACCACATTCCCTCAGCCCGGGGAATGACACACGGGAGAGCTCCAAGACTCCTGGAGAAGACCTTGTTCAGCTCTCTGCACAGACAGCAGCTCAGGGCACCTCACGAAGCTGAAAGGGGAGAAGGAATGAGACAGGGATTGGGAAAGGGAAAGGGAAAGGGAAAGGGAAAGGGAAAGGGAGAGGGAGAGGGAGAGGGAGAGGGAAAGGGAAAGGGAAAGGGAAAGGGAAAGGACAGTTCTCAGTAGAAGGAGCCCCATGGAGCTGGGTTTGGATGCACAAACGTTTACACAAACCCATGCAGAGCAGGAATAGTTCGGGAGTCCAGCAATGTTCACCATGCAGGGAGAAACAGTATCACAGGAAATTCCCAGTAGTAATTCTAGTTCTGCTCTATCCCAGGCAACTGGAGCTGCTGGGCCATCTGGATTGGAGGTTACACCCACCACAGCTGCTCTTCTCTCAGCTTTCGCTGTGCCCTCCCTGCTGCCAGGAGCCATACAGCCCGGAGATCCCCGGGGCTGGGCAGCCAGGACATCCCCACGGCACCCTGGTGCCACCCCGGGGACACCCAAATATTGGCTTTGGCCAGAGCTGGAGCAGGGAGGATGGGGAGGGAGCAGCTGCTGGAGCAGGAACACCCACAGGAAATGCGGGGAAAATGCGGGATGAACGGCCTGTCCTGCTGTGGCTGCTGGGCGCTGCCCGCCTCGAGGGACACTGAAGCCCGGCGAGGCCGGGGCACGAGTCGGGGAAGCCCCACAGGCCCCGGGTCCCAGCACAGGAGGGACGGCTGCAGCTGGAGACAGAGCTGGAGGGGCCCGTGCCCTCGGGAATGGGAACGCGGCGGGGAATTGCCAGTACCGGAGGGTGCCCGTGCCCTCGGGAAAGGCACCGGGAGGGAAGAGCCGGCACTGACAGGGGTGCCCGTGTCCTTCGTAATGGCATCGGGAGGGGAGGACCGGCACCGAGGGGTGCCCGTGCCCCAGTCCGAGCAGCGCCAGCTCCGGGGGTCCGGCCCCAGCCAGCCCGCAGCGTCCCCGCAGCTCCTCCCGCCGGGGCCGGTCTCTCCCTCCCGAATGCCGCCGTGCCCCGCCGCCGGCCCGAGCATCCCCGAGCGGGGCGGCCCCTCCCTCCCATTCCTCCTCCTCCTCCTCCCACACACCGGCTCCGAGCCCCGGCGCTGCGGCCGGACCAGAGCCCTCGCTGCCGCGGGGCTCGACGTGGGGAACAGTGCCTGGCTGGGCTGAACCGAACTGGGCCGGGGGGCAACCGGACCGGGGGTAACAGAGCCGATCCACCCCGAGCCGATCCGCCCCATGCCGTTCTACCGACGGAGCGTGGCAGTGCGGGTCCGGCCGGCGGGGCCGCTGACCGATCTGCGGGACACCTGCAGCCTGGCGGCCCTCGCCTTGCTGCGGCAGCTGGCCGAGCTCTGCGGCCACTCGGTCGCTCTCCTGGGGGACATCGAGGGCCACCTGCGGGCGCTGGCCCGTCGCGCCGCCCGCCTGCACCGCCGCGCCACCCGCCTGCAGTCGCTGCTGCGGGGCCGCCCGCTCCGCGCCGCCGCCACAGGTAAGGGGACACCCCCGTGGGACGGGGGTCCTGCGGGCCCTATCCCGGGGGTACCACTTCTGGGGCCGCTTCCCGCTCTCCGGGGTTCCGCTCCTTGCCCCTGTGCCGGAGGGCTACGCTGCTGCTCCTCCGACGTGGTCACCCCGTGTCCCCTCCCCGGGCGGGTGACCCACGCCGGCTCCTGCTTTCGGGGCCCATCATCGCTGCTCCATCAGCAGGGAGCTCTGGGGGAGCGGGGTAGGAATGGCAATGCCTCACCAAGGCCCATGGTGCCAGTGGCCAGGGACCCGTGCCGGGCATGGGGGTGAGGGGTCATTGGGATGCTGGTAGCCAGGGCACTGGGCTGAGGCCAGGACAACCCTGCACCCTTCCCCTCTGCCCGGACCTCTTTTCGTGCTCACAGTGGGCATTTTCCAGGCTGCCAGCCAAGCACACTTCACACTGTGTCTGCAATTACTGGGGGCTGTTTTGGAAAAGCGGGGACATGGGGCTGTCAGGGCTGTGTGTCCCCCCACACTGTCCCTGCCTCAGGTGCTTCGCCTCATCCTGGGGCAGGGGACCAAGGGGGCTGTCCTGTTCAGCGTGGGGCGGTTTTCACTCGGGGTGTTTTGTATCTGGGGAAAATGCTGGGTTGTCACCCAGGCATCCTGGCAGCTCATCCCCTCTCCTGGCAGCCAGCAGGGTTTGGGTTCCCTTGGACTGCTTCCACTTCCCATTCCAAGCATTTCGGTCTGGCACAGGCTGCTGTGCTGGGTCAGGAACAGGCAGCGTGCCATTTCAGGGGATCTTAAAATAAGCTCATTTTGGAGTTGTTGATAGAAGCTTGTTTTAAAGGCTTTGCGGGGCGGGAAGGGCAGTGCTGCTCCAGCACGTTCCCCTCAAGCACCGCGCGTTTCCCAGGCCCTTGGCAGAGCGTGTGCCTCTGCTTTCGGCAAATCCCCTCGCAAGAGCTCCCTTGCTGCTCCATCTGCCCGGAGCCATGGGAAATGACAGCCAGATCCTCACAGCTTGCATCTGGGATGCCGGGAGCGAGCAGAGCACCCAGCCCGGCCTGGGAGCTGCACTGCTCCTGCAAATGCTGCGGACCAGTCCTTAGACTGAGAAGCAGCTCCCACCGTCCTGTGCATCAAACCAGGACGAATGAGTGGACAGTGAGGTTTCAGTCACCCAAGCTGACCCGTGAACTGCACCAGCACGTGCCAAACCTGGCAGCATCCTCGCTGTATGTGCTGGACCAGGGTTTGCTGGAGGAGGAGCTGATCGTGCCGGTAACCAGATGGTCCCTCGCTGCCTGTGTCTGGCCAGCAGGTTGGGACTGCTCCAGGTGGCCACAGGAGCACTGTGTGTGTGCCACCGTGGTGGCAGGGGGATAGTGTGGGAGGACAGTGGAGGATGCCATGGAGGAGATGGTGTAGGGGACGGGGGACGGCAGAGTGACAGCATGGGGGGGATGGGGGGGCCATGGTCGGGGGACGCCTGCAGCGGCTGCTGTGGGCAGGTGGAGCATGCAGCCCCACGTCTTGTGTTCGGCTAATTCCATGGAGTTTCTTGTGGAGCAACACCACAGACAGCTGCAGGAGCGTGTGTAAGGCAGCAGCAAATTGTCCTCCTGTGCTGCAGCTCCTCATTAGAGCCATGAATATGCACGTATGTAGATGTGCTGGGCTGGCTCAGGGCTGGGATCAGAGGTGTGTAGTGATAAAAATGCTGTGATTTATCTTCCGGGAAGAGCTGGGGCAGCGTGAACAGAGCCAAGCTCACCACGCCTCCTCTTCGTTCCTGCTCAGTGGCACAGAGGCTTAGGAAGTTCATTTCCCCCTGCATCCTAAGGGAGCACAGCCCATTCCCCCTCCCACCTGCTCCACATCCATCCACCACCAGCCAGCGGGATGCCAGAGCTTCCAGTGTGACCGAACTTAGTTGGGTAAAGAACAAAATTGTGACTGGTATTTCAGTGGCAGTTTGTTTTGCTTAGTGCTCCAGCATCAGCCCGTGGTGCAGGATCAGATCACGTCTTGGGGAGACGGGAGCGCCTTGTGAGTCCCTGGCGCTGCGGGGGAGCGGTGGCTGCCCAGGGCTGTGGGAAGACACTTCCCACTGAGCTGCAGTACAGCAGGAACCCAGGAGTGAGCAGCAAACACTTAACAATGCCCCATGCTGGGTTTGGGGTTTATTTTCTCATCTGTTTTCATTTCTTGAAGAGGATCCAATGGCAAAAATCACATTTCCCCTCTTAAAATTGAATGGAAGCCCATGGAAGATGCTCCAGAGGGAGCTCACCCAGGACCAGACATGCCCTGGCACAGCCTCTGCTCAGCCAGCGTGGGTCCAGGTGACATGTCACAGCCTGCCTGGCCAGCTTGTAAGGACTGCAGTGATTTGCCCTTCCCAAGCATGGTCCTTGTGCCAGCTCCCAGATTTGGGCATCCTCAGTTGGGTCACAAGCCTTTGCCTGGTTTTGGTTCCTACCAGACAGGTTTAGAAAGATTCAAAAGCCACGGGCCTCCTCACCCCGTGGCTTGGGAGTTCAGGTCACCACTGTGCAGCAGGACATGTCCATTGGTGTTTCCAGAGGCTGTGAGCTGTGGGAGCTGCCTCATACTCCTCAGGAAGGGGAGATGCCAGTGGAGCAGTGTTGCTTCCAGATGAAGAAATCATACAGCAAAGGGCTGGGGAAACACTTGTCCAACGAGGCAGCGTGGCTGTTTCCAGCAGGAGACGGCAGCCAAGGGCTGTTGGATTCCTCTGCTCTTATTGACCGGCAGTGGTGGGAGTGGGGAGGGCGCACACCGGGAGCTGGGAGCTGGGAGCATTCCTCATCCCTTGGTGCAAGGATGCCATGTCCGAGGGCAGGGTCCCACTGTGGCCAGGGCAGAGCAGGGACCAGGCTTCCTGTCCCACTCCCATGGGCGCAGCCATGTCCTGGAGGGTGACACTCGCCGGGGTGGCTCAGCCTCTCCCGTTGGGACCCTGCAGCTCCAGAAATAAATCTCAGTGAAGCAGAGGATGGGGCCGGCGCCGAGAGCTATTCAAGGCGCAGTCCCTGAAGAGCTGCAGGACTGTTCTCTGGAAGGAACCCCAGGCTGTGCTGGCAGGAGCAGCTGTTTACTGCTCCTGCTGAAATGTGCAGCGTTCCCATCCTCTGACCTCCCAGCCTCCTCTGAAAGCAGCCATGGAGATAGAGCTGCCGGCCTACTGGGGCTGCTTCCCCCCGCGCCCTCTGCTCAGCTCTTTCCTTGCTGAGCTGGTACAAATGTTTTCCCCCAGATTCTGCAACTGGATTTTAAAAAAAAGGAATGAAAGAAAGAAAAAAACCCTTCTGACATGCTGGAGTTTCCTGCCAGGCTGAAGTGGCTGGTCTGTCCTTCAGTCCCTAGGACAGGGGACAGGAGCTGCAGCCGTGACTGCAGCCCCAGGGCTCACCCATGTGAACCTACCTGAGCCCCATGCCTTTGAACCCACAGCTGCCCTCGTCAGTACCTGTCCATGGGGTCAGTGCCCTTCAAGTTGGAACAAAGCGCCAGGAATGGTGCAGGGCTCTCACCACAGGGCCACGGGAAGGAGAAGTCCCAAATTCAGGGGACAAGAAGGGTCAGTTTGGAGTGAGATGTGGCCTCAGTTCACCCTGATGCTCTCTTCCCCAGCAGCCCTGACCTGCCGTGGCCACAACCACCACTGTGAAGGGGCACTTGGAGCCTTCTTAGCCACCAGGACAGGCTGTGGCCAATGTGGGGTGAGGGTTGCTCACCCCACAGAAGTGCCACAGCCTCACAGTAGTGCCGAAGAGGCTTGTGGGGGTCCCCCTCAGGAGCCCAGCCACAATCCACTGCAGCCTCCTCTGCAGGGCAGAGCAGCTCCCAAAACTCTTCCAGACCTCCAAGACATTTTGTCTGCCTGCATTTTGCCGAGCCAGCGGTGATTTCAGTGTCAGAGGGGCGAGCACGTCTCCCCGAGCTGCTGGTGTGGGCGGGAAGTGGGATGCTGACCAAGGCTGGATAGTTGGCTTGGCTGCCGGAGGAGGGGGAGTGGGGCCACACCCTCCCCTTAACAGGAACCGTCTGACGGCTCAGCGAGAGGAGGATGGATGGGTAATACACGGCTCCCACCGGCTCTGCTCTGGCTGAAAGCCATCCTCGCCAGTGGGCTGATAGCCACTCCCGAAAATGTGTGCTGCAGGCAGCGTGAGAGGCAGGACGGCCCAACCCTGCTGCCTGCAGGTCCCCACACTGCTGACGTTCCTGCAAGGAAGGGGCAGACCTGGCTGGGTTTTTCCAACCTCCACAGTCACAATTTCCCCTGGCTCCCTTGCCCGTCGGTGTGGGGTTCCTGCAGAGCCTGGCCATGCTGGGGGGACACGTAAGACATCCTGAGAACTGATGTTGAGGATGGCATCTCCAGCTCATTGCTGTGACCTCCCCCCCACCCTTCTGGGGTTTTGTCAAGGCTGAGATTCCTGCTTGGATGGATCTAAACCCTGATTCCAAAAAAAGTGTTTTCACCCTTGGGTGGTGTTTTGGAAGAATTCATGTGAGAGCTGAGCTGGTGGCCCTTGCTGAGGAGCTGGGCTGTGGCCCTCAGGGGCAGCAGGTCCTTTGGGGACAGCAGGTCTTCGGGATGCCCATCACCCAGAGAGAAGTGCATGAAAGCACAAGGGAACACAGCCACTGCTGTCCCCTCGCAGCCTCGCACACCCCTGGTGTTTCTGATTCCTCCTGCCTGGGCCCATCTCTGCAGAAGAAGCTGAGAAGAAACTCCATGAGCACCGGTGTTCCTGGTTCTTCTTAGGAAGCACTTACAGCCCCACACTGGCTGGGAATATGGCAGCACTTATGGACCAGGAACACGGATTGGCTTCAACTATGTGTCTCCTTGGAGCGTGCATCATCCTAAAGCAGCGTGTGGGATGCGTTCACCTCCGTATGGAAGCAAGAGCTGGAGCATGCCTTGGCAGCCAGTTCTCCAGCTGTAGGGAGCTCCGTAGTGCTCCTCAGAGGCAGAGGTGGGAGTGCAGGATGGCTCCCCATGGCACCCGAGCAAGTTATCCATGCAGCGAGGCACCAGTGGCTGTGGGGCTGTGCCTCGGAGAGCAGGTGACCCTTGGGGAGGGACACAGGAACCCACCAGGGACTCCCCTGGCTGCTTAGGAACCCAGCAGTCCCTTGGGGACACGTACCCAGCTCCCAGCCAGGTCTGTGCTGTCCGGGTGCCCAGTGCCATGCCCGCTGGCTGTGCCCATTGCCCTGCAGGTGCTGGCACAGGGCCGACCACATGCCAGTCCGTGCACGTGCATGGGAGCCACTGGCTGCCAGCACAAAAGCTTGGACTGAGCAGGAGCTGGTGCAGAGCCCAACGGGCCAAGGATGCTGGCAAGGAGAATCTTCTCCTTAGCCATGCCAGTGGGCTCTGCCGCCGTCCTCCTGCTCTCCCACTGGCCGCCCACCTTGGCACCGGGATGCTGCTAGCAGGGAATCAGGCTGGCACCTCGGGCAGCGGCGGGCGTGTGGCTCTGTGTGAGTACCCCTCAGCACGGGGGGTGACCATTCCCTGTCTGTCTGCCAGAACCTGACCCCCACGGATGCCAGCCTGGCACAGTACAGGGTCTGGCAGCTGGTCACAGCTCCAAGAGCCAGTGTGGAGCCGCGTGGCATGGGGAGACTGAGCACGGTGGGCAGTGCAGGGATCAGGAGAGGATTATTACTCCTTGAGTTAATTAATGGCAGCAGATCGAAGCAGACAGGGAACAAGGTAATTCCCCATTACCCAGACAGTGGCTGTGAGCCGCCACTTCATCTCTTCCTGGCACCCTGAGTGACCGGCTGCATCCACATGGAGCAGCATGGCCCCACGGTGAGCTTAGATCCTGCCTCAGTGTCCCCACAGCCAGGGAGGAGGATGGGGACAGCAGGGCACCCCACATCCCCAGCGCAGAGCAAACCCCACTGGCACAGGAGTGTTTGTGGTTCTGTACATGTCTGCGTGTGCTCATGTGTGTCTGTCGCAGAGATGGGGGCTCATGGATGGCATGCCGGGGGTGGCGGGCTCTGTGCTGTCAGCGCTCCTGCAAGGATGCTCCTGGGTTGTCTTGTGTTTGGACTGTGCTCTGTGGAAGTGGAGTCTCTGCTGCTGTGGCGTCAGCCCTGACATCACCTCCCCCTGGGTCAGGATTTTGGTCCAGTGCTTTCCCATCCCTCCCAGCTGGCTGCCGTGGCTGTGGCTGCCCAGTGCCGGCACCTCTCCACTGCACAGGGCTTGTCCATCACCTCCGGTCATTGCCATCCCCGGGGCCTCTCACGTAGCTGAGAGCGGATCCCCCATTGCACACCCAGCATGGGGTGCCCTCTTGTCCAGAGCATGAGAAGGTTCTGGCCATCCCCTGGGCGTTCCCTCCCCACAGCTGCAGCCCACGGCCTCCCGGGTGGTCCTAGCTGTCAGGCAGAGCGTGGGCTGTCGAGGCCACCTGCAAAGGGCTGCCTGTGTGGGACCAGCTCCCTTCCTGCTGCACTGGGACCCCAGCCAAGGGCCGGGGGGGGGATGGACAGCCACCTCCCTGACAGCCACGGGGTGCTGCCAGCCCCAGGAAACCTTCACCTGGCTGCCTGACCCCTGTTAGTTACAGGAGGGTCAGCTGGCACTGCCCACAGCACCCATGCAGGCTGGCACAGCCGACGGCAGAGCTGGTGGATGCCATCTCCTCTGCAGGGGACCACCAATCGCACCCCTTGCTGTGGCTCCCAGACCCACTGGAAAGATGCCAGCTGGGAGGATGCTCCATTGCCGCTCAGTCTCCACGGCTCCAGCACCCGCAGCAGGGATGTGTAGCTATGTCTTTAAGAAGGGCCTGGGCTGGGGTGGGAGAAGCGTTTCCATCCAGCCTTTCTCCAGAAACCTGGTTCGAGTTAGTGCGAGCAAGCGACTGCCAGAGCTGGCGCTGTGGCCGCCTCCCGCTCCCGGCCAGGGCAGCCGCCAGCCCATCCCGGCCACGGGGTCTCAGAGCATCCACTGAGGTGTGGAGCAGCCGTCGTACCCCTGGCCTTGGGCCCGGAGGGAGAGGAAAAGGAGGCAGAGTTGGGTAAGTAAGAGTTTTGTCCTTTCCTGCCAGTGGGACTCCCTGCCCCGCCCCGGGGGGCCTGTCAGCGCCGCAGGACAAGGGCGGGAGTCGTGGGTGCATGGCCTGGTGGCTGTCACTGCAGGTGGGGGCAGGCAGTAGTAGCCCCGGGGCTGGCACAGCCGCCTGCTCAGCTCCTGGCTCCTGCCTGTGCGCACCGAGCGGTGGGGATGGTGGGATGGGGCCAGCTGGGCAGCCAGCGCCCATCCCGGGAGGGCTCGCAGGCGGGGCACACCGATGGTGGCAGTGGACAGAGCCCCGGGAGGGGTGCGGTGCCCTCTGCTCCCTGGCAGTGCCAGTGCCTAGCCCCAGGACTGGATGTGTCCCTCCTCTTCCTCCTCACCCACGCGGGCTGGGACAGGAAGCCTCCCCAGAGACCTCACTGGGAGGAAGGAGCACGGAGTGCCCCTGCAGAGGGTCTGGGGGATCCGGTGGCAGTGCGGGGCAGATGCCAATGCCACCCCTCGCACCCCACGTCTCCTGTAAGAGGCTCAGAAATGACAGGCACTAGCGATGGTGCCACGGCACGTGGTGGCAGCCTCGCTCTGCTCTGTTCCCTGGCACAGCTGTTCTGGGGGGCGTTCAGAGGAAGCTCTGGGGGTGTGGGCACAGGTTGTGGAGTGATCAGGGCTGGGGTCCCCGTGTCCCCTCGGCCTGACCCCACACACAGCTTCATGCTGAGCTCCTCACGCTGCCAGGGAGACAGCAGAGCCAGGCGACTGCATCCTCCAGCCCTGGCACACCGCGGGCAGGGAGGGTACAGCTGACAGTGCCGGTCCTGGGCAGGACGGTCAGGCCCCCAGAGCAGTTACCAGGACACAGAGCAAGGAAATATGTTTGGCGCACTGAAGGAATCCCAGGAATGCAGAACCTGGAGGGGACTCGAGGTGGCACCAAGGTACCACGGCACTCCAGCCCTGCACGCAGATCCCCTGCCAGGCCTCGAGGGGCAGCTTGGGGGTCACCTTCAGCGGGGTAACACAAGGTGTTGTGGGGCTCGGTGTCCCAGTTCTGCCCTCCGGCTTGGCTGGGACCCTGCCGGTGGCTCTGCTGGGACGTGGAACCTCTCAGGGTCCAGTATAGCCCTGGGACCCGCCGTGGTGCCGGCGCGGGGCTGGGAGCCCTGGCCCCACTCCCCGGCTCTGGCCCGGCCCCAAGCCGTTGTTCTCCAATGAGCTCATCTGCCTTGCCGATCGTGAGCTCTAATACGGCCTCTCGGCCCGAAAATAACCAGCTCGGCCACTTAGCAAGTGTTTATGGCTCCTTCATAGCAGGGTTCACTGCCAGGAGGGGTCTGCTCCGGGAACGCAGAGCGGGGCCACCCCCGCGCTCAGCCGGAAGGAGCCGTGGCACCGGCATTTCCCCGCTCAGCCACTTGCGCCCTCCTGCCCCTCGGCCCTGGCACGGGGAGCCCAGGGTCCTGGATGAGCCACCCAGATGTGTCTGGGCCTCCAGGAGCCGTGTGGCCAGGACAGCACAAGTAGCCGTGTGTGCCCACGGGGTTTGAGGAGGATGCGGGGTCTGGGGCTGCCCCGCACAAGGGGACAAGTGGTTCGGGGTGATGAGCACCTTTCCTGGCTCCCCAGGGCAGGCAGTAGAATAGTGGCCACGCTGTGGGATCGCAGCCCCACAGAGGGATGTTTGTGCAGGGGCCGCTGCCCCCCTGCCTGACACCATGTGCTGGGCTCGGCTGGGGCCTGGGGAGGTGGCAGAAAGTATTTTCTTGATGGAATTTCTGCAAACCACCCCCAACTCGCCCCAGTCCTTCACCTTCCTGGGGAGTGCAGAGGCTGGATGAGGTGCATGGGAGCCAGCCTGCGCCGCCTACAGCCCCACACCCAGGTCCCTGTGAGCTAAGGCACTGGCACAGCCCAGCCCCAGAACAGGGACACAGCATGGGCACTGGGGTGCCACCGTGGGGCCCCCGTACCGCTGCGGCTGTCACACCCACCTGCTCCCACATCAGTCACACAAACTGCTCCTTGCACCGAGTACTGATCCAATTTGTGGCTGTTTCCATAACAACATCCCAGCGCTTTCTGGTCCTTTCTGTTGCTATATGGATGCCGAGATCCGATGTGTCAGGGGTGTTCCATCCTCGGACACAGCGACTGGGCTGAGCCATCCCAATCCCTCTTGGCTCCCAAGGGTGAAGGCTGCGCAGGTGAGAGGCCTTGGCATGCTGGACAGGTTTCCCCCTCTGGAAAGGGGTTTTTTCCCCCGTCAGAGGGATATGGTGAGGTTTGGGCCAGGGGACGGAACCCAAGGGCAGCAGTTGATCCAAGACTCCTGAGGGCCCCTGCATGCAGCTGAGCTTGTGCAGTCATGGCACTGCCCAGGACACTCAGTGCCGGGAATGAGGACCTTGGAGGTACTGGCAGACAGAGATGGCCCTGTTTCTCCTACCTGAGATGACATCACCCCCAGGCCTGGCTCTTGCAACGCCCTACAGCTCTCACACAGGGTTCCTGACCAGACCCATCCCCAAAGCTCTTCCCACACCTCCTGATTCCCTCTGTGCATGGCTCCAGTTGCTCTGGGAGCTGACCTCCACTTCCCAGCAGAGGTCCCCAACCCCTTGCCTCCATCCATCCCCTGCTCAGCCACCCACCCCACAGGGCCAGCATCGGGGTCCCTACGCAGCCCCAACACCCCAGGACCTCGCACGCTGCCCCACGGCCTCAGGGGTGTTCAGCCCTGGCACCACCTCATCTCCACCACCCCGGGGTCTGTCCAGCCCCAGGACTCCCTCCACTCGTTCCTAAACCAAACAACTCCCCAGCCCGAGGGCCTTAAACCCAATCCCATCCCGTCACCCTGGAGGATGTCCAGCCCTGGTATCCCCACACTATTCGTCTGAGGGTGCCCAGCCCCGGGACCGCCCCACGATCACGCTGGTACCCCACATCTCTATCTCCCCGGGGGGTGCTTAGCCCCGGGACCGCCATCCCCATCACCCCAGTACTCCCCAGGCCCGCTCCCC
>VZRO01006635.1:113631-132274 GCA_013397915.1 Daphoenositta chrysoptera
AGTTGTTCCCAGCGGGCTCGGCACTCTCGTTCCCCGCTCCCGGTGGGTCGCTTGGAGGACACGGGCAGAGGTCACCCCAGCCGAGGCTTGGCCTCCTGACGGGGACGGCGCGGGATGGGGCTGGCGGTGGGGCCACCGCGGGCCCCCAGCGTGTGGGACAGGTGCTGGCCCGTACCCCGAGCTGCGGGGAGCCAGCCCCGGGTTACAGGGAGCCAGCCCCATGCAGTGGGGAACCAGCCCTGGGCACGGGGATCCAGCCCCAAGGTGTGGGGAGCCAGCCCTGACAGTGGGGAGCCCCTGTGGTTGCTGTCCCCAGAGCTGGGCCCCCCTCTCCAGGCAGGAGCCCGTGCCTCTGTAGCCCCCGCAGCCCAGCTCCCTTCTCCCACACACCGCAGTGGTGGTGGGTGTCTGGGGGCTCTGTACCACAAACAATCTCGGGGAGGCGGACAGCCCTGCTGCTCCGCAGGGAGCTGTTGGAGGGGGAGCAGAGGGAGCAGAGGGCTCCCTTGGAGCTGGGAGCGGGCGGTGAGGGCAGGTGCTCTCTGAGGAAGCCGGGTCAGACAAGCGGGACCTGTCTGGTCACTCCTTTGTCCCCATGTAGCTGGTCCAGGCAGTTCAGCAACCCTCCCCAGCGCTCCAGCTCTTATTCCAGCCCATCTCCTAGGAATGCTGGAAGAGCCAGGAGCTGGGGTCTGCCACAACTCCTGGCACCAGGCCCGCCAGAGCCCCGGAGTCCCGGAGTGCAGCGTGCTGGGCTCCTGCTGCCCTTTCCCTGCCTGCTGGCTTGGGAGCGGGGCACAGCAGTGTGGGCAGCAGCAGAGAGCTGCCAGCCCTGGGAGAGACCTTGGGAAGATTGCTTGGAAACTGCAGGAGAATGGGGACTGCTTGTCACAGCCCAAATGACTGTCACAGCTTAATAATCAGTGGGCAGAGAGGGTGGCAGCACAGCCTGATGCTGTCTAATTTTGCAACCGCTGTTGTAGTGGTGGGTGCAAAGCACCGAAATGGGCACAAGAACTTTGGGATGCACAGGAGGGGACCAGGAGAGACACTGAGCTGCGGGTCGGAGCAGTGTGGGATATGGGGCTGCTCAGTATCCATCACATCACCCTTGGCTCCCCTCCTGGGGGCGTGGGAAGTAGGCAGTGATTGGACTGCGGACTCAGAGGGACCATGGGGTGCTGGCTCCTTCCTTGCTGGGAGGCAGGCAGTGCCCGGCCTGCAGCATGCTGCCCTGCAGGTCATAAGGGATGAGACATGCTCTGCCGGCCGCTCCCCAGCACGGTGCCCTTGGCTCCCATCTGTAGGCATGAGCAGTGCCCAGACCATCGGATGCTGCTCTGCTCCCTGCCTGCCTCTCCCACCTGGTGCTGCTCACAGGGGAGAACTAATCACATTTCTGGATTGTCAAAGGAATTCTTGGAGCTGCGGGAAGGGCCCAAGGGGGACTGTGGGGCCAGGCCCTGGCCAGAGCTGGATCATCTCTGTCCTGAGACACAGGTCACAGCTCCCCGCCAGCCTGGAGATCGCCAGCAGATCTCCCTCTGGTGCCTGGTCTCCCTGGGGAGACCAGCATCTGGCTGCTGGGGGCAGGGAGAAGTGGGATTTGGCATTGGATAGCTCAAAACTCGTCTTGGGTGTAAAGCTCGAGCAAATACTTGGTCACTCACAGGGCTGCCGGAACCTTGGTGCCTGGGGCATTCCTGAGCAGTTGTATACAGGCTTCCATGCAGAGAGGTGGCAGCAGGTCCAGGCTGAAGCTTATCTACCAAGGGGAGGGAGCTGAGGCTCCATAAGGAGCAGCCCTGTGGTGGGTGTGGGTCGCTGGTGGGGTGGGATATGCCAGCGGGCAGAGACCTGCTGTCCTGGGATGCGCTTTGTCTCACCTCAGGCAGGGTCATCCTTCTGGCCCCTGCATGGGGAGTGTGCAGAAGGGTCTTATGCTGCATCCCAGATCCAGGATCCGGCCTTCTTTGTGACCCATCAGGCTGGGAATGGCCGCATCAATCTGGAGCAAGTGACCCCTTGCTCTGTCCTCTTGGCCAGTGCACGTCTCTGGCTCCTCTGGCACTGATGGGGGCTCGCAGCCATCTGCACTCCTTCCTCACATGCCAGAGGAGCTGAGTGGGACGAGCCCCAGCCACTGGCTTGTGTGTATGGCGATGTTCAGAGCGGCCCCTCAGAGCAGGCAGCGTCTTGTGGGCTGCTGGCACAATTGTGATGACTTTTCAGGTCTCTACCTGGCGGCCTGGTGGACTGGGAGCTCTCCAGTTACTGCATCTCTCTTCACTGGCACTACAGCTGCAAGATGGGTCCCAGAGGAAGCACTGGCCATGGGCGAAGGTGTCCTTTGTCCTTGTCCCCTGTCCATCAGAGACATGTGTCTGGGTTGCCAGGGGAAAATGCTGGTGTTTACCACCCGTCACCCATCCCGTTGTTGGGGTCTGCAGCATTGCTGGGTGCTTGGCATTGGGTGGGTGCATGGCAAGCCCAGCCCCCAGCAAGGTATGTGCTCCACGTGCTGCCCCCACGGCCCCAAAGCCACTTCCTGAATGAAGCCTGGGCTTGGGGCAGCATTCTCGGCTCTACTGCAGCCCTGGCTCCCAGGAGCCTCCATCCTCTGGGAGAAGCCAGCTCAGCTCACAAAGCCCTGGGGCACTGGGAAAGTGGTCCCCGAGGAGCCTTTGCTCCAGGCTTTGGAAGGAGCTGAAGTGAGGCGAAGCTCTGGGAGCTCTGGCAGCTCCCAGGTCAGAGCCAGGGGGTTCAGAAGTGTCCCTGGTTTGTTAGCTCTAAGGACTGGGGGAGCTGGTGGGCAGTGGCTCAGCCAGGCTGAGGCAACGACAGGCTCCAGGCGCTGGCTTCCCCATGAGGATTCTTGTGGTTGTTCCATGCAGGAACGGCCGTGCTCTGCTGGGAGGACAAGCCGCCATGTGCTGTGTCCCCCCAGGTCTCAGATGGTGCTCCAGCCACAGCTGGGGGATGTGTTGGTTCCGTGACCCTGTCCAGCTTGGGGAGTCCAGCCTGTCCTGGCGATGGTATCCCTCTCCAGGTGCTGCAGCAGGAATGCACAGAGAGGGATGTGCATCCCTGGGCGTCGCGCCGTGAGGGCGGGTGAATGTGGGACGGGCTGTGCAGAGCCACAGTCCCTCCACCATCCTTCCCCAGGGAAGGAAGAGGGGCCGGGGCCAGGACAATGGGCTGTGACGCTGACTCAAACAGCCAGTTCCTGGTCGCTTCCTCTCCCCGCTGGAGCTGGAGGCAGAGAGGACGGGGAAGCTCAGTGCTCTCGGCCTGGTTTGAGGCAGGAGCTCCTGGGTGGCCGGAGTGAGCGGCCTCCCCCAGCACTCACAGCCATGGCCAGGGTGGAGAGGCTCCTGGCACCCTGGCACCGGGCAGGTAAGGCAGGCAGCAGGGCAGGGCTGGGGCGGGCAGTGGGGGCGGTGGGATCTGCAGGCACTGCTCACTCTGCAGGGCAGGACCCCAGGCTGGGGGCAGCTGCTGGGCACAGACCCTCTGAAGGCCATGCAATAGCCCCAGGGTCAGTACTGCCCAGCAGTCCCAGTCTTGTCCCACCTTTCCCAGCCTGACCTGAGCTGTAGAGTGTCGCTGTCCCTTTTAAATCCTTCTGCCATTCCCCAGCCTGGTGGGGTGACCTTGCTCTGACAAAGCAAGAGAAAGACAGAGACTCCCAGCCCACGTGTCCCACTGACCACTCATCAGGGCTGCGGGGACAGATCTTGCCTGTCCCGGTGGTACTGTGCCCTCCTGGTAACTTCCATGTGCTGGTGGCTGCAGGAGGGAGGACCGTGGGACCGTGGGTCGACACAAACATCACAGACACCCAGGACCCTCACTGTTGTCACTGCTCTCTCTCCTGCTGTAGCTGATTTCAGGTCTCAGGCCTCTTTGTCCCAGGGCCTCTGGCCACATTCCCCTCTCAGGCGACTTCCTCACATTGTCCCAGCCCCATGGAGTGTAAAACCAGCCGGGCACAGGGGAAGCTGCACTTTCCTGGAAGCACCCCTCTGGAAGCAGCCTCTGGCACAGGCAGCCCACGCTGGGCAGAGTGGTGAGCACTGCCTGGGCTTCCATGTGCCACCCAACCGTCCCAGCCAGGCTGTGGGAAGTCCCCAGTCACTGTGGGAAGGCTGGTGGGCAGCTGGCCGTGGCCACCCTGTGCCCAGTGGTTCCCTTGGCCATGATGCGGTGATGTTGGGCTGCCAAGATCAGCTGGGGCTGACAGGTTGCCATGCCAGGCTTCCTGAGGCTCTCAGGAAAGATTTGTGCCTGGAGTTTTGCTGGGAAGCGCGGGAGAGTGAGGGTTGCAGGATGAGGAGGCTGCCAGGGAGCCACAGCAGGGCTGGGAGAGGGCTCTGGGTGCTGGTCCTGCCGCCCGTGGTGGAGGGATGGTGCGGGAATCTGGGTCCAGCCAGACTCCAGGGCTCCAGTGCCTGCTCCAGTGCTGCTGCTCTGGCCCTGGGAGCAGTGGATCTCAGCCCCGTGTTAGGGAGCAGCCTGAGTCCACCTTGGCTGACGTGGTCCGGGGCCAAGCCCCGCTGCCAGCACAGCCGCGGGCATTTCCCATCCCCACGGCATGGGCAAATGGCACACTGGGCTCCTCCTGGGCCAGTCTCAGATCCTCAGCCGGCCAGATCCTGCAGCACACACACCTCCCCTCCTGCCAGAACTCCCTGACTGGGGCCCATTGCGCTGCTGGGACCGAATGTCCTTGCACACTGCAACTCTGAGTCCTGCCTATGGACAGGGACATTACTGACTGGTTTGCTGCTAGTGGTTTTCATAGAAACATCTCACATAATCCAGCTTTCTCCCCATGAGCTGAGGAACCCCCACAGCTGCCAAATCCACTCTGCCAGCAACTTCGGCCGTGCCCTTGTCTCCTATCAGTTCAAAAATCGGCTGATTCCTTGTTAAACAGGGAGCTTGGGAAAGCCTCTGGCAGATCCGGTGTGTCGAGACAGTGTCAAATTCTCTGTGCCTGTGGTCCTGCTGGGCACCCGTGTGGGAGCACGGGGACGTGCTGTGTACCACGGTCCTGGCATGACCAAGCTGGGGACTGGGCATGGCACCCCTGAAAGGCCTCCAACCCTCTGGCCTCAACCACCAGCAGGTCAGACACCTGTGCAGGTGGCCCTGCCTCACTGGGGGCTTGGAGCTGTGCCACCAGACAGGTGACAGTGGGAGGTGTCCTGGAGAGGGTCAGGTTTGGACAGGGCACAGTCTCTTGGCTTTCACAGTGAGGGCTCATCCTAGGCACAGCGTGTGCAAGCAGCACAGGTCTGGCACAGACAAGGGGCTGGTCTGCTCAGCGAGCACCACTGCCCTGTGGCACTGGGCCTGAGGCTGTCAGCAGGGTGTCGCTTCAGGATTTCATTCAGACCTGGGTGGGCATCCGGCCCTGGAGCTGCCATGCGTGCGGATGCAGCTCCACATCCCACGGGGAGCTGGTCCAGCAGGTCCGGTTCGGCAGGGGGTGAGCTTGGGACAGGAGGTGTTTGTGGGGCCGCTGCCAGCTCCCTCTGTGTGCTCTTTTCCCTTCCTCTCCACTCGCCGTGGAGCAGCATGCACCTGGCTCCGTACCACAGGAATGTCACCGAGCCACATGCGTCGCCGCTGAGCAGTCCAGTACCGGGGCAGGCCGCGGCGCTTGCTTGAAGCCGGTGGCACACGGTCTGGGCACTGCAGCACAGGCTCCGGCCGGCAGGCTCGGGGGGCTGTCAGGATCAGTCTCGGCCCCAGGTTCGCTGCCCTCGCCCTCTGGCATGCTCGGCACTCTGGCCTGGCAGCAGCTGCCACTGTGCCCGTACCCGTTGCCATGGCTGCTCTGCTGATGGCGCATCGCCTGCTGCTGCCGTTACATCATTCCTGCCACTGCTCCATGCTGGCAGAGAGGGTCCGAGCCGCTCCAGATGCGTCCCTGGCATCTCCTGCGTGTGGGGAGTGAGCCTGAGAGGGAAAAGTTTGGCGGTGAATTCAAGCAAGAGGTATCGTCTCACAGGAGCTTCGGCCTGGATTGAAACAGCTCTGATGGCTCTGCCAAATATCTCCCTGTGGATTCGGGATGCCTGGGCTGTGGGTGAGTAGGGATGCTGGCGTGGAGCAGGGGTGACTCAGGAGATGCTGAGGCGCTGGGGGTCCTGCAGGGATGCTCTTCCTGCAGGAAAGAGTGGAGCTCAGCTCCCCTTCAAGCGAACCTCCCTGGAATTCAGCTTTGGTCCTTGCGTACCCTCATGGCCACAACACCCTGAGCTTGGACACTGGCTTACACTCAGCAGGACTCTGAGGCTGCAGCATCCGCTGCTGCTGATGGTGCCGACTCTGGGAACGTCCCAGGCAGATGCCCATTGGCAGGCAGAGGAGGGGATGCTGCCTGCTCCTCTCCACAAGCCCTGGGGCCAGGAGGGGGCCTGGTACCAGCAGGGAGCATGATGAACCCCCCACCAGCCAGTTTCCCTCAGCAGCAAGGCTGGCCAGGCTCAGGTCAAGACCACTGGGGTTGGTGGGATGGAGCTCCGCTGTGCCAGGATGCCCTTCATCTCCCGCAGGCATTTGCCACGGAGTGGGAACCCCTCTGAGGTATTTTGTGCTCTGAGCCTGTCTCTGATAAGCATGGCGGGAGGGTCACTGCCAAGGGCACTGGCTCAGCTCAGCTGCGCTGTCCCTGCCAGCTGTTGTGTCCTCCTGCTTGACGCTCCCGCTTAACTGGGGTGTCCTGTGCCCACAGACGGGGGTGGCAGCTGGGCTGCCACGAACGCTTCCAACCTGCCCTTGTACTGAGCCTGCATCAGGCTGCTCCCAAATACTGCCCGTGCCCTGGGAGCACTGTGGCAGCGGCACTGAATCAGGACTGCCGGCTCTGTATACCCCATCACCGAGCTGCCGGGTGGCGCTGGGCCGTGGGTGCTCCTCCCAAAACACCCCCAGAGCCACTGCTCCCAGAACAGCCTCGGAGAGGCTGCCCCCAGGGAGCCAAAGCCTCAGGTTGCTGCTCACTCTGGCACAGTGCTGTCCTTGCAGTGCAAGTTTGGGGCATCTGAGTGCCAGCAGAGTGCTCGGCTCGTCCGCTTTTTCCCCCACCCCTTCTCCCCAGCTGAGAGAGGGAACCCATGATGCCCACACCTCGGCACGGCCAGCACCTCGGCAGTGCCCGCAGCGCTGCCCACACCGGCGCAGGACCGCACTGGGTCACTCACAGGCCCAATGAACACGTGTCGGTGAAGAGGGGGAAGCTTCATGGGGCAGGACCCCGGCACTGCGTGTTCCCCTTCTGGCCGAGGCTGCCCCCGCTGCAGGGCAGGGTGCTGGGCGTGGGTGCTGCCACGTTTCCGCCGCGCCCGGGGCAGCCCCGGGTTCGGTGCTGTGGTTCGCGCACGCGGTCGGCGCCCAGGGTAGGTGCTGGGGTGACTTGGCAGCAGGGCCGAGGTGCAGAGTTGAGCTCCCGTACTCCGGGGAGGGCGGCAGGGGCTTGGAGAGGTGCAGGGGCAGCAGGGGGCTGCTCAGGATGTCCTTGAGTCCTTGGTGGGGGCGGCTGCAGGGGGATATATGGACAGGGGGTGAGGAGCATCAGCTGTACTGAGGCCAAGGGCTGGGGCTGTGTGAGCCAGGCAGGGGGTGCAGCAAGCCAGGAGCTGGGGTGCACCTTCGGGGTGTTCTCAGAAATGGTGGGGCAGCAGTGGATCTCCCACCTCACCAAAAACAGCAGGTTGGGGTCTGGGGTCTGCAGAGGTGGAGGTGTGGTCTCTGCCCCCGGCACTGTGGGTCAGGTTTTTGGGGAGATGCCCAGCCTTGCCTTGTGCAGGACACACATGCACACATGCGCCCCAACACCTCTTGGTTGGTATGGAAACGAGTCAAATTATTTAGAGGAGGAAGAAGGAAAAAAAAAAAGGAAAAACCCGGTGTTAAGGCCCGTCGTTATGGAAACAAATTACAAAAGTAACTAGGCTGGGGACATGGCACCTTGCTTTGGGGTGCTGGGCATTGTGCGGGCTCCATCAGCTGGGGGAAGGGTGGCCATGAGGGCACCCAGGGGCACGACAGTATTGTAGGCAGGAAGGCATCTGGGGGCAGGAAGGCACCTGGGGGCAGGATGGCAATGTGAGCAGCAGCGAGGATGCTCACGATGCAGTGCAGATGAGCTGGGCCACAGCTGCCTTACCACCAGGGGCAGAGGGAAATGTGGCTTGTGCTGGGGGTCCCACGCCTGTTTCGGGGCCACTCCCCTTCCCAGGTAAATGGGATTGCTTCTGCTGCCTCAGCTGGTGCCTGGCACAGAGCAGGCTCTGGCAGCAGGGCAGTGGTGTGTTCCTGGGACCGGGCACTGCACTGCTGGTGGCAGAGGGAAAGTGTTTGTCACACACTGGTAATCGGAGCGTCTCAACTTACGGGGATGGGGACAAGGACCATGCAGCGCAGGATGAGCCCCAAATCCTCAGGGATGAGACCCTGTTCATCCTTATCTCAGTGTAAAGCTCCCAGAGACCCTCTCTGGCCCCGAGGCGCGGATGCTCTCAGAGGCAGCATGCCAGCGGTGGCACCGCCTCGACTCTGTGCTGGGTACAAACCCACACCCATTCCGAGCAGTGGTGCCGCGGCTGCGGTGTTCCCATGGCAAAGCCTGTTTGTGGGAGCAGTGCTCAGCTCCCCACAGGGCCAGTTCACTGCTGCGCCCAGATCCTGCTCCCAAGGACTTTTCCACCCATTGGGGTGTGTCAGAGGGTCTGAGCAGCCCTCACAGAGGTTTCCTTCCCTGGAGAGCTTTGGGGGTGTCCAGGCCAGGGCAGGGCGTGTGAGCCCCACGCTGCAGTGCAATGAGAGCGATGGGTCCCTTGCTCCTGCCTGTCAGCTGCAGCTTCTGCTCCTCTGCAGCCAGGATGTTGCTTCACCACAGTGTGCAGCGTTTCCTGTGCCCGGGCGTGGTTAGGCACGGGTGGCAGGGCTGGCTTCCTTCCCCAATTTCAGCCAGCTCCCGTCTTGGCAGCCCTCAGGGGCAGTGTACAGCCCCCAAAGTGGTGGTGGTGATGAGGGCTGGTCCCAGTGGGCAGCAGCCTGCCAGGGTGAGATGCAGCCACATCCCAGCATTCCTGGACAGCTGGGGTAGGATGAGCGCTCTGCTGGCACGGTGTTATCCCACAGCAGCACCCACAGGGAAGCTGCCCCCCACCTGCCTCTGACCCCACTCTCTGCCCCCTGCAGCCACCTCTAACCTGGATCTCGAGAGCAAGAAGGCCGCCCCCGCCAAGCTGCCATGGCAGCAGCCCGTGAACGTTTTCCTGGCAGCTGGGCGCCCACCGGGCATGGAGCAGCTGCACCAGGAGGCCCAGCTCAACCTCCAGAGCTTGCTGCAAGGTAGCAGGGAGAGGGGCTGGGGTGAGCTGGGTGGAGGTGGGTGCTGCCCTGGCTATGTGACCACCATGAGACTGTGAGCTCATCTCCCACACGGATGTCTGAGCCACTCCTCAGACCTCACCAGGCTGCAGGAGTTGGGTCCTGGGGGGTCCCAGCCTCCAGTAGCCCCTCACTGATTTCTGCTCCCAAGTCACTGCTGCAGGTGCCAAAGCAACTGGGACCAGGATTGCCTGCTGGGGCCACCAGGCCACCCACGAGCCCCACCACACCACAGTCCTCACGAGGGCCTCAGGGACCTGCCACTTATCTTCCTAACTAGATCAGCGTGTCCAGTGGTTTTGTTTCCTTCCAATCTCTGGCCCAGGCTGTCACGCAGCCCTGGCTCGGATGCTCCTCAGGCATCAGATGAGATCAGCAGCCCAGCCATCCCCCCAGCTTGTAATCTCATTAAGTCAGCCTGAGCAGCCCTGCTTTCCACCAGTCCACAGCCACCAGCATTAATTACCTCAACAATTACAGGATGGGGACACACTGAGTTCCTGGCTGTCCCCAGTGGGGCTGTTTCCCAGCGAGACCCACCGCATCCCCTGACGGCGCCCCAGGAGGAGCAGGGCCAGCTGCTGGGATCTTTGCGCTTCTTCAGTTCCCCCAGACCCTCCTTGGGGTCTCCCTTCCTCACCTTTTGAGCTGCCTGTCCTGAGCAGCGACAGCCAGAGGGGACAGTCACCATCCCTTCACATGCCCCCTGCTCCGGGCTTTGGCAGCAGGAGCAGGGTCCCAGGTGCCGTTTTTCTTGCAGAGGAGTATGAGGAGCAGTACACCGAGAGCAGGGTCACCGGGCAGACCTTCCGTGCTGCTGGACACCTGCCCCCCGACACCTCCCCTGAGCCGTCACCTCGACCCCCACCTGCCAAGCGCCTTGAGTTTGTGCTTATGGTGAGTTCTGAGGTGGCAGGGAGGGCAGCAGATCCCCGTTTGTGTTCCACCCTTGTCCCTTTGATGGCTGACATGCCTTTCTCCCCGTAGCCCCCGAGCCGGCGAGCGGCCGAAGAGGAGAGCACCAGCAGCACTGCGCTCGGTGCTCGGCCCTCCGACACCTCCCTGAGCCTCCCTACCAGCCCGGACAAGCAGCCTCCCTGGCCCAGGGCCTTCCCCCTGCCCACCGTGGAGGAGAAGCAGTGGCACCAGGCCGGCTCCATCCAGACCAACATTGTCCCCATCAATGTCTCGGGTAAGGCAGCACCCCATGGCGTGGCGGGGGAACATGGGGTGCAGGCAGAGATGCACCCCAGCAGCCATCTGGGGCAGGGGCAGGTGGTGGGAGGGGGCTGTGGCTGTGAGCTGTGTCCCTGTGGGTTAGGTGGGCACTGGGACAGAGAGCGGACAGCAGGGCCATGCTGGCGTCCATCATTCCCAGCCATCCCTCATGCCATCTGCAGTTTTGTGCATCCGGTCCGCTGCCATGCTGCTGGCAGGTCTCACATCCCCAGTGTAATGCCCAGCCAGCCAGGTCTCTTGTCACCCAGGCTCTCACCTCATGCCATGGCCCCGGCCTGCATCACCTTCCTCCCTTGTCTGTCCATCTGCTCATCCTCTCAGGGCTGCACCTCACAGCAGCGCGGTCCTGCACAGTCATGGCAGACACATGGGCTCTGGCCCAGGTCAGAGTCGGGGGCTGGTGGCTGGGTGAGGTGCCCCTTCTGAAGGGCAGAGGTTTCTGTCTGCCCTTTCCCTCCATCATGGAGAGCTGTGCCAGGGCCACACTGGTCCCTCTCCCTCTCCGTGGCTCATATACACATGCCCAGTGTGGCTCAGCACAGCGGTGTGGGGGGTCCAGCCTCACCAGCACAGACACATGCCTGGCACACAGCGCAGGGCTGGTGTCTGCAATTTTCCATCCATCCCACCTCCATCTGCAGCATCCCCCTCATGCCTCCATCTCCCCCATGCTCACCCCACATGGCTCACACCATTCTCCTGCCATCCCTCATGCCCACCTGTGTCACTGTGCCAGGCTGGGGACACGCAGAGAACACGGGTGAGGAGGGGGCCGAGCTCCCACCCCGACAGCGGCTCCCGGCACCGTGGCGTACCGCTGTTTGTTTTGGCTACAGGGCAGCACTTTGCTAGGCACGCGAGTGCTCGTCACTCCCTGTTTAACACAGAGACTGCGATGAACCCAAAGTCCACCCTGCGGCGTAGACGGACCATTATTGGATTCCCTAACCTGTCCCTGCGAGACCAAGGTGACGGCAAGAACCACGCAGGCGGCACCTGGGCAGGGCTGGCACCCCCAGAGCTGCCCTGAGGGGCAGCACAGCCATACCGGGGCTGGCAGCCAGCCCAGGCACAGACGGGCTCCCGGGGACACCCCGACCGCAGAGGTGCAGGCACCACACTGACTCTGCGGTCCCCCAAGGCACCGAGGTGCAGGGCACACTGGTGACACTGGGCTGGCCTTGAAGCTGGCATGGCATCAGGGACAGCCCCTTCACGCTGAGTCAGGGTTCTGAGACAGGAGTCACCCAGCCTTGGCTCCAACAGCCCCTGTGCCCACCTTCCCCGTGGGCAGGCCCTGTCACAGGGTGCTGTGGCTGTGGGGCACACACCTGGCCAGGTCTTTGGTGGGGCTGGCGAGTTGGCCATGCCAGTGCCCGGGGTGTGCGTGTGAGAGTGCCTGGAGTGCTTCCAGGCTGGCATTGGTCCCTTGGAACAGCAGCCACTGTGGCTCAGGGGCTCTGTCCTGCTGTCCCCTGTGGAAGGTGTAGAGAAATCAGACCCAGCCTCTCTGTGGAGGCAGGTAGGGACAGGGGGAGAAGCCATGGCACCAGCTGCTCCAAGGCAGTTTTCATGGGGTGGAGGAAGGTTTCTTGCCATGACAGTGGTCAGACCATCAACTGGTGGTCACAGCTCCTCCCTTGGAGTCAGTCAGACCTCAGCCCACCACGGCCTTGAGCATCCCTGTCTACTGGGGGTGCTCAGAGCGAGGCTCCAGGTTCCTTCCCCATCCCGGCTGTGCTGAGGTGAGGTGGCACTGAGAGCCACCGCAGGTCTCCAGGCTCATTCCCCATCCCAGAGCTGCTGTGATGGGGTGCCACTATGAGCCACCATGTCCCTCCCTGTCCCAGCTGCCGATGCCTGACCTGGGTCCTCCTGATCCCCATCTGTGTCCCCACCATGGAGCAGCACCAGGTCAACACTTTGGTTGCTATAGGGCTGATGTCCCCATGGATAGAGCCTCCTGCCATGGCTGCTGATTTGTCCATGGCACATTCCAGCCAACAGATCCACATTTTATGCATGGGCAGAGGTGCAGCCTCAGGACTGGCCATGGGCTGGGGCAGGGTGGGGGGCAGGGCCACATCCCTGTGAGTGAGTCAGGGTGGTGCTCAGCGGGCTGTGTCTCTCCCCGCAGGCAGTGCCAACGGCCCCACATCCAGCACACACGCGCCCATCATTGAGTCCCTGTCCTGCAGCTTTGTGCCTGAGACGACGAGTGGGGGGGCGACGCCCCAGGACATCGGCCCTCACCAGCCCCTCTCGGCCCCGCTGAGGAAGACCTTCAGTGACCTCGGGGCCCCCTGCTGCCAGCCACCTGCTGCCATGGATGGGGCAGCCAACCCCTGTGCCGGTGCCTGCAATGGGACACAGGGCACCCCTTTTCCCCTGCCATGGAGCGCCCTGGGTTATGGGACCCCCCCCAGCCTTGCCACTGGCCCAGGCAAGGGGCCCACCTGCATCTCACCGGGCACCTCCATCCCATTGCCCAGCCCAGGTTCACCCGCCGCCTCCACCTCCTTCTTCATCACCACAGAAGAGCGCGTAGGCAGCAATGGGCCCGGCTTCTTCTCTGGCCCAGTGCCTGCTTCCCCCCCCAGCTCCAGGTGTGTCCAGGAAGCCAAGGGGAATTTCGTACCGGGAAGCCAAGAGGAGCTGGAGCCAGCAGCAGGGCCGGTGCAGCTGGAGGTGGAGCGGGCAGGGTGCCGGTTCCGTGAGCGGTCACTGTCAGTGCCCACTGACTCGGGGTCCCTCTGCTCTGTGGACATCGCGTACACTGAGACCCGGCGGGGCAGCGCCAACTACGCCCTGGGCTACCCCAGCGCCAGCTCTGAGGGCAGCACCAGCACCGACAACATCTCCCTGGGGCTGGAGCCTGAGGGGCAGCGGCGGCGGCGCTCCAAGAGCATCTCCCTGAAGAAGGCCAAGAAGAAGCCCTCGCCACCCACACGCAGCGTCTCCCTGATCAAAGAGGGGCAGGACGATGATGTGGGGCTCAATGCAGCACTGCCCAAGGACCAGCGGCCCAAGAGCCTGTGCATCCCACCAGAGCTCCAGGGTCACCGGCTGGTGCATGCCGACCCCCAGGGGAGTGCAGGGAGGGAGCCAAACAGCACAGCTGCCCCCCACCAGTGGCATCTCACAGACTGGAAGGCCGGCAGTGATCCTTACCAGTCCCTCTCCGGCTCAAGCACGACCACAGGGACCACAGCTGTTGAGTGTGCCAAGACACGGGGCAGCTCCGAGTCCCTCGTGTCCCCTTCAGTCTCCAGGGCCGCGACGCCCTCCCAGCTCTCTGCCGAGACAGACCTCAAGACCTCCTCTCCAGGCAGGCCCACAGGGCTGATGTCCCCATCCAGCGGATACTCCAGTCAGTCGGAGACCCCAACCCCCACTGTACCCACCTCCACCATCCTCGGGCATTCCCCGCACCAGGTGCGTGTGAGGCCACTGGTTCCTGAGAGGAAATCCTCTCTGCCCCCCATGTCCCCCATGGAGAGGAGCCCCAAGGCCAGGCTGTCCTTCGACCTCCCACTGACCCCACCTGCCCACCTCGACCTCTCAGGGCTGAAGATCTCCCTAAAGGGGAAGACGAAGGTCAGCCGGCACCACTCTGACTCCACCTTTGGCAGCAAGCTGGCCCAGAAGACCAGTCCCATCACACCCATCATGCCCGTGGTGACACAGTCCGACCTGCGCTCTGTCCGCCTCCGCTCCATCAGCCGCTCAGAGCCAGAGGACAACGCCGACGGCCCAGAGCACACGGAGGAGCCAGCACGCATCCCCTGCCCGGGGCCAGAGAGGAAAGTGAAGCCACCTGTGGCAGAGAAGCCACCACTGGCAAGGCGCCCCCCGTGCATCCTGCCCAAACCCCCAGTTCTGCGGGAGGAGGGTCCCCTGTCCCCCAAATCCCCACCAGGCACTGCCACCAAGGAGAAGGGGGTGCCACAGGATGCTGTCGTGGTGCTGCGAAGAGGGGAGCTGAGGAGAGCTCTGGGGGAGCCCCACTTGTCCCTGACCCCGGTGGGACCCCGGCGGCTCTCACAGGGCAGCCTGGATGAACTGCGGCCGGAGCGGAGCGGTGCTGAGGGGGAGCGCAGGAAGTCCAAGGTGCCGCCGCCAGTGCCCAAAAAGCCCAGTGTGCTGTACCTGCCGCTCATCCCAGCCCCAGCACAGCTGGGAGCTGGTGTGGGGGACCTGCCACCCACCCCCAGCCCCATCATCACGCTGGACACTGACCCCACCTGCTGCGACCCTGATGACGCTGAGGATCCGCCGACCCCCAAAGCTGTGGGCACCGTGCCTGCCAGCGAGCCTGCCTCAGAGCAAGGTGAGGGTCTCCCCACCCCTGTGGTGGGATCACCCCAGGGACAGGGGTTCCCCCTGCTGCACAGGGGATTCACTGCTGTCTCCTCCCTGCCCACAGGCAGCTCAGCAGAGGCTGGCACGGAGGAGAAGAGCTTTGCCAGCGACAAGACGGCTGAGTCCATCGTGGAGGAGGACGATGAGGTGTTCACAATGTCCCGCACCACGGAGGATCTCTTCACAGTGATCCACAGGTAAGGCTGGTGCATGTACAGGAGGGCACAGTTCCTGCACCCTCTGTGTCCCACCACTCACAGCACCGGGTGTAGCGTCCCCCCCACCATGACACCTCCATTTTCCATACTGGGGCCAACGTTTGTCCCTGGGGACAGCCCGGTTGCCGCTGCCTTGAGCGGAGCACAACCAGGCTAGGTCACCAGCAGGGAGGGTCCAGATTAGTCCCACCTGCCAGGAGCACCACCTGCCATGCTCGTGTTGTCACCTTGCTCCAGCAGAGCAGGCTGGGCACTACTGTGCATCTCACTCTGGGGCCTCACCCCAGCCCCAGGCTGCTCCCACCCGTGTCCCTTCGGTGCCTAGGTCGAAGAGGAAGGTCCTGGGGCGGAAAGAGCCTGGTGACACCTTCAGCAGCCGACCCACCTCCCACTCACCTGTAAAGACTTCAGGCTCCCCTACTGGCGAGTCCCTGGCAGCAGTGGGCAGCAGCGGGAAGTCTTCCAGCAGGAATGAGGATTTTAAAGCCCTGCTCCAGAAGAAGAGCAGCAAAACCAGCCCTGGTACGCGGCCATCTGCTGCCGAACTGCTCAAGACCACGAACCCGCTGGCCCGGAGGGTCATCACAGAGTTTGCCCCTGAGCTGGATGGTGCAAACAGCCCCAAAAGCCAGCCCTGACCACGCAGGGGCCCCTCCAGCCGGAGGGGTGGCGATGGCTGCAGAGGGAGTGCTGCTACAAAGGGCTGTCCTGGCTGCTGGGGAGTCCCTGTGTCTTGCTGGGGGGGTCTTCTGCTTTTGTTCCTTACTTGGAGAGCTTCTGGCAGAGAGGCAGTGGCTGGAGCCCTAGCCCTCATGACTCTGGGCCCTTCCCACGAGGGAAGCGGCTGGGACTGGCCCTGGCCGAGCCCGCTCCTGGGATTGAAGGCACCTGCCCAGGAAGCAGAACAGGACCACAGCCCCCGGTGTTGCCCCATGCCCGCAGTGAAGCAGCTTGAGACTCTTTGGTCCCTTCGGCATGTGGTACTTTAAACAGCTTTTCTAATGCACAGTGGTGGTGATGTTTGATTCTCTTCCCTTTGACATTGTACCTTGAGTTTCCCATGCAGAGATCCCCTGGATTAATTCAGCTAGACACACAGATGCACTTTGGGAAGACGCCAGGGGTTCGGCTGGATCTGCGGTTGCTTTCGAAGAGTCACAGGAGGTTCCCTGTCATTGCCCTGAGCATCCTCCCTGTAACACGGGGAACTGGCACCCGGCGTCCACAGCCAGCGCCACCACCTCAAGCCAAACCCCCACCCCTTGAAAGCCCCCAAAATGCTGCATTTTGGAGCTCCTCAGCTCTCAGTCCAAAAACAAACCCTGGGGTCACCTCCACTGCCAGCACCCCTGGCCTCACCGCACAGGGGCTCCAGCAGCCACACCACTCCCCGCCAGCCCCTGCGCCAGGGCTCCTGCACCGCACTGCCAACTGGGATAGGGGTGCTGTGCCACGGGAAGGAAGCGGGAAGGAAGCTCGTCCCCTGCTCTGCCTCCTGCATCTCCCCAACAGACCCTGCAACAACTACTCCTGCTGCCCCGGCCACCGACAGTTCTGGGATGCTACCGAGATGGTGGCTGGAATCCAGTTGGACATCACCTGGGCCACCTCCCTGGTGACTCCTGGGGTCCCCTCCGGGTTGCCCACCACTCATCCGTGCCCACTGGTCAGCAGGGAGCTAAGCAAGGCTGAGTGGGACAAGTGCCATCAGGGCACGTGCACGAGGCCACGGAGGAGGGTTTGCACGTCCCCGGGTGGGATTTGTCCCACTCACCCCCAGCTGCCTCTTCCTGGCCTGGCTCCAGCATGGGGGCCAAGCTGCCAGTCACAGAGGCCGTGGTGCAGGGCTCCGGGGCAGGGCAGGGAGGAAACAACGGGCTCCGAGCACAAGCACGGCCACGCACCCAGAGAAACAGGAAGGGCCAGCCGCAGCTGAAGAGGAGTCAGGGTGTTTAGGTAAATTTCTGCTTTATTTCTTGATGTATTTCCACATGCTCTAGCCTTCCTGTGCTGGCGCAGAGTGGTGCAGCAGGGCACCACGGCAGTGCTTCAGCTGCCCCCGGGCTGCACTGGGGGTCTCTGCCCCACCAGAAGCTCTGCATCCCCGGGGAGCACAGCCCAGGCAAACACCTCCCCATCCTTGCCCCCACCCTGAATCTAATCCCACTGAGGCTTCAGTTGGTTCCCCTCTCCTCCCTCCTCGTACTTGCCCATCCCTCCCTTTTCTCTCCCAGGGCTGCAGATTTAAGCCTGTAATTAAGAGCCAGGCTGAGAAACTCAGGAAAAAAAAAAAAACACAAAAAAATAGCTCTAATGAATGTCCACATTTCATGCCCATCCCGCGGCCCCAGCCGGTGGCAGGGTGCTGGCGCGCGATGGGGCCAGGGCACAGCTTGGGAAGCTCTGGGGCCGGGTACATTTTGCACATGACTGCTCAGGAATCCAGGGACAGAGCCGACAAAGGGGGCTGGGGGCAAGCACGGGGCAGGGACCCCCCTGCAACACCCCCAGCACCACTGGCAGCTGGAGTGGCCAGTGCTGCCGGGGGGAATGTCTAAGTGGGCAAGAGGTCAACTGTGGGACAGAGATTGGCCGTGGAAAGGAGATGGGAATGGAGACTGGCCATGGGATGGAGATCCTAATTTCCCTGGCTGGAGGAACGTGCTCTGCCTGGGGCTCTGCGGAGTCCTGCCTGGCTGAGTGCTCGTCCCTGGCCGCTTGCTCCCTGCTCCCTCTGGCTGCGGCTGTTCCGCTGGGAAGGCAGTGGGGTCCCGGGGAGAGCCCGGCCGGCAGGACAGCCCTGCCCCGGGGTGGGGGCCGCCGAGGTGCCAGCTACGGAATGTTGTACTTTTTATCTCGCCATCTTGGTAAAGTGCTCCCTGCTGCCCGCCTGTGCCTGTGCTTCTTTGGGCTGCCGAGGGAGCGGTGCTGGGGAGGTGGGCGCGCCCTGACATCCCCGGCTGGCTCGAGGAGACCGCGGCCCCATTAGCCGGGGCCTGTCACAGCGTCTGCCTGCACTCGTGTGTCCCCAGGGGCTCGGTGGGGCGCAGGGACACTGAGGTGTCCGGGACTGCCCAGGCTGGGCACTGGGGACGGTGTGAGGGGCTGGGGATGGGCTTGGCGGCCTGGGGGCAGGTGGGATGGACGGGAGGGACAGGGTCAGCCCGCGTACTGGGGGCAGCTGGGGACAGCGCTGGGCACTGGGCACAGGCCGCGGGGAGGACTGGAAGTGGGGAGGGGTGGACTGGGAGTGGACTTGGCATTCTGGGGTAGGTGGGGCGGATGAGGGCGACAGCCCAGAGTGTTGGGGACAGCCCTGGGCGGGCGCTGGGTACGGCTGTGGATGCCGAGCACAGCCCTGTGTGCCGGCTGGCTCCAGCCTCCGCCGGGCGGGCACGGCCCCGTGTCCCACAGAG